>JAVXUO010001170.1:0-155757 GCA_033065855.1 Escallonia rubra
TTTTGGAGCCAAGGAAACATAGCGTGCATTAGTCCGCGACAGACTGCCTAGGCGATATTCTCAGATGACTGAGCATTCTCGAGAGGGAACTCTGACTTCTACTGCCTCATCAGCACTAGTTAAACTGTATGTTGGTTAATGTGATGCTTAAGACATACAAAACAAAGAAAATCTGCTTTGGCGACGAATGCTTTGAAGAGTTGGCGTGCCTTTAGCAAAAAATCACCTATCGAATTGAGCTATGCGTGATGGAATATTAGATTGAACGGTAACAACGAAAAAAATTCTCCGTCGGAATGTGAAATTTTTGGAGAAACGAGCGGGAATGTTTTGTAGTTGGCTTTTTACTATCGTGCTACAAAACTTATCAATTCGGGAGAAATATTTACACTATCGCTGATCAATAAAAATATTCGTTAAGAAAAAAGAGCCCAAAGGCTTCGCTGTAACTACATCCAATATTTCTCCTGGGCTGAAGGACGAGTGATCAGCATTAGTACTTCACCCGTCACAAGGTCATTTGGTGATCCATTTCAGAGTATGAACTGCACTCGTCGTCAACGCCACCCTCTACTCATTTGTAGTAGGTGAGGTATGTATATTCAGGGATATCTACTTGCACCAACCACCAATGCTTGTTCTTTTATCTGAGTGGGTTTGACCTCTCCATCGCAAAAACTGATCGAAGTTAATAGATAAAGATATACAAAAGAAAGAAACAGCCTCCACTATGGTGAGTGGAAGTGTGGGTAGCACCATTCTAATTATATCGTGGCCAGCAAATGAGTTCCACTGCATGCCTCAGCTCCCTCGACCACAAATTTGGTTCATTCCCAAGTCCACATCGTCGTGGCCAATAGTACAGTCATGCAAATGCACCCCCACTTAGCTTGCTGCTCATTTTAGATTTCTCTTTAGGCACACGTTTTCGTACCGACCTTAGCATCCGCAGCTATAAATAGCTCCCCATCTCTCACTCTCACTCCCACAAAACCTTGAATCACTACCAAGCTTAGACCATTGCGTGAAAGAACACCGTCCTTCTGTTCCTAAATTTCCTCGGCTTTAGGACACTACTAATTGTAGATCACTTGGCCTTTCGTAATGGCTGGAGTGAAGTCACTAGGACTCGTCACTTTGCTTGTTTTGACCTTTGCTTTCGGGTCCGAAAGCCGGGTGGCAAGAAAGGACTTGGGCTTGGACCTTGGTGGTATTGGAGTTGGGCTTGGGGCTGGAATAGGCCTTGGATTAGGTGGAAGTGGATCGGTCTCCGGAGCAGGTGCGGGCTCGGGCTCTGGGTCGGGCTCTAGGTCTAGTTCGAGCTCCAGCTCTAGCTCGTCGTCTTCGTCATCCTCAGGGTCTGGTTCCGGGGGTGGCTCCGATGCGGGTTCGGAAGCGGGCTCTTATGCTGGATCCCGTGCTGGGTCAGGATCCGGTGGTAATCACTAATCAAGAATTGGATCGGGCAGCGGATATCGGTTAGGCTCCGGCAGCATGCATGGCAAAGACTAAAACATATAGTAACGTAGATCGACAATAAATAAATTTATCACGCCCCTATGCACTTTGTGGTTTGTTTGTGTCTGTTTGGTCACTAAGACAATTAGCATGTGTTTGTACCCTTTCTTGTTATTTTACTAATTGCCTTGTATACTATGAGTACCAATAAGATTGGCATATTACGTTAATCTGTCAATCATGATCTTATTATTCAGAGTCTGTAATGATGCCATTTTTACCTCCCTAATGTGTTATTCACCATTTTATTGTTGTTCAAATGATAACACTTGTCTTTAAATACATTTTTAATTACAAAAAAAGGATAAAAGTATATAAGGGGATGACAACAGCATTTGTCTAATGATGACATAATCTCACATGCAACGCAAGATCGCTATAAGTAGGGGCAGTCTTTCTAGTGTTTGGCGGGGTATAGTCATAGTTAAGAATATCGTACCGGAGTGCGTACCCATTTTTTTATAAAATAATACATATCGGTATCGTCTCGAAATTTTCATCAATAATACATATTTGTAATATTCATTTATTGACTAACTAACAAAATATACATATGTTTGTTTTTACTAACATATCCTCTAGAATAAACTGTTTGTCCTATAAAACTTGAATTACGTTAATTTTCAAATAGACTAAATAGTTTATTCAATTGAATTACCTCTTCTAGGATTATCCCTCCCATTTTTAACGATCACATTCGCAAATTCTTATGTAAGAATAAACTGTTTGTTCAATAATAACGTCTTCATGTTCAAGAATAAATTATTTGTGTGTGTGTGAGTGTGTGCTTCCGTTCATGTGTGTAAAGCAGTATATCATATAAATGAAAGTATATGATCAAAGCTTTCAGGTATAGAGTAAATCAAAACTAAGTAAATATTATGAGCAAGAAGTTACAGAGGTTTTTATTGATATAAAAGAGAACTAAAAGTTTTTTTTTCCATTTAGTCTTTATATGGTCAATTTGTAAAATTTATAACAAAAATTGTTATTTTACATTTTTTAAGGAACTGGTACAAAATATAATATCTTGACCGTTGTGTAATTTTCAGCCGATATAACCTGTATCGGCGGGTACAACCGGTACAGAGCGGTATTTTGACCGGTACAAATATAAGGAGTATCGTACCTAAAAAAGATAAAACGGTACGTACCGGCCGGTACATGTATGGTATTGATAACTATGTGTATAGCTCCTTATATGGCTTTTGGCTTCTTTACTTTGAAAATCATTTAAACAACGAGAAGCTCGTATTATTACCTTTGATGAATGAAACATTTTGACTATTAATAAAAAATTAGGCTGATTCTTTTTTCGAAGCAGACATATTTTATCAAAGCAATACATGCTTTGCGGTAGTTGCACCACTTGCATTTATGATTGTACGTTGCTTTGTGAAAGACGAATGAATTGGGACGATAAAACTTACAACCAATAACAAAAAGACACGCACGCGTAATGGAAAGAATGCAGAAAAATTACATGCTTGAACTAGATAATATGCTAATGCAGCTATTTGATTAAGCCAAAATGACAACAACAACAACGACAAAAACGAGGGTGGTATGCTAAACTGGGATGTGGAGCCGAGCTTGGATTCAAGACATGTGATAAGCACACAGACTAGTTGGAATAGAGTTACGGCCTATATTTTGTCTTTGTAACTAGTCTAGACAAGATGGTTAGATATTAGTCGACAACACAACCACGTGCAGACCTTAGGTGTTCCCTACGCTTCAACATTGTCTTTTGAAAGGGTGAATACAATTGGACTTAATGGGCAAAATGCTCACAGGAAAATTCAGTGGTCCACCACTTCTTGGCCAATCAATAACTGCAGACGGGCTCTATTGGCTACATTCACGTATTTAAAATAGCTAAAACCTTGTTTAGAACATGCATTTAGATATTCTACGCCTCCCTAGACAGTAATACACTTGTAGTTTGAACAAAATTTGATCTAAATGATTGTTTTAATACAGTTTAGAGAGGAATTCATCAAAGTTGTCTTAAGGTTGATCCATTTTAAACTAGAGTCATGTTAAAAATTTGTAAATTACCCTCGTTTGGTGATTATTTTAATCGTATTACTATCAATTGGTGTGTGTCACCAAAGTGTTAGTGCATAAGTGGCATCGTTGAGAGACTCGGAAGGTGAAGAGTTGGTGTGTACTCCCCTCAAGTCGTATATTGAACTGACGCTTGATCTCTACCCAGAAAGTATATCGAAATTGTAAATTGGGCTTTCCCACGCCTAAAGCAGTCACGCAATGAACAGAGATAAATGGCCGAACACCGTGAACTCTCTTACATTTGATATCTTACTCTTTACTTTGCCTAGCAATTTATTTAATTAGTGCTAGAACTAATTGTCTACTCACTACTATTCAGCATTGTGCTCTCAATAAGTATATTATGCCCTTACGCAGTATAAGTATCTTGGCTGCTGATTCACACGGGATTCTACGTGCCAATTTCCACAAGCACAAATTCCACTTTTGATAGGCCCTAGAATATGGCGCCCTTGGGCTTTCTATTTGATTTTATTGAAACGCATGCGAATCATCGGATATATGATATTACAATGGATTCCATCATCTATGATTGAGTTGCGAAAACTTTCGTGAGACTCTGCTTGGCAAACATGTCGATTATTCAGGACTGTCCTATAGATTTACCCGTTGTTGATTGGAAATTGGAAACTGATCGGTCATATCATATAGGCCCGAGTTAGACATCGCTTGTTGAACCCTGTGAATTGCGTGAAAGTAGGATAATCCACGTGGCTACAAACCACAGTGTCGGGGGAAATCTTCTATGACTGTGAATGGGTCGAGGATGAGGGGCACTACAAGAAAAAGACTTTTTTGCGACGGAATTGCTTCCTTTACTGACAGCTTTTTACCGATGAAGTTTTAGCGACGGATTTTCTGTCGCTAAAAGTTTTTAAAAATTTTCTAATTTTCGATCACCTTTTTTAATTTTTTTTAGCGACGGAATCATCCGTCGCTAAACATTCCGTTGCTAAAAAGTATTGTAGCGACGACATTTTCCGTCGCTAAAAATGCCAGTTGCTTAATGTCTAAAAAATTATGCTTTTAGCTACAGACTTTTAGCAACGGAATATTTTGTCGCTAAAAGTCCTGTCATAAAATTCCTAATTTTTCCCACAGTCGCAGACGACCCATCGCCCCGCACTCCCATTCTCTCAGCTCCACAACCCACCGCCTCCATCGCGTCCACCGACCACCGCTTTTATCGCCTCCACCGGCCACCGACCACCGCCTCCATCTCCTTTTTTCAATCGCATATGAACAGACGACAAGGCATCTGTCGCAATGCCGCCTCCATCTCGCAACCTGCCTCCGCCTCCATCGTCTTTCTCTGGCAGATCTACCACTGCGCCGGGTATGTTATCTACCACTGCCTCCATCTCTCAAATCTACCTTTATTTGATTTGTCTTGATGTGTTAGATACCACACTGTTTGATGCGAAATGATGTTAGATGCCTTTAAGTTTTGTTGATGAGCAAATTCAGCATTTGAGTGTTAAATGCTTGAATCTCTATGATAGTCTGCTATTTGAGATTGTCATTAAGTTACCCAAAAGATAAATTCAGCTTTGCCCCTGTAGAAGCACGTTGAGATTGTCATCTATTGTCTTATTGATTTCATTGATGGTATTAGCAATTTTGTTGAGATTGTCATCTTTTCTAGTAGCAGATTGATGAATGAGGCTTTGCACTTCTATCTGTGTACTTTTTCCTTGTGATTTCTGTATGTTAAAGTTGCAATATAAGTGTTTAAGCTGGGTGTGTTGGAATTTTAGGGTTTGCTGTTTCATCTGGATCAAACTATGAGTTAATGGAAGCTAATGTCACAATTGTCAGAGTTATCGCCAAAATGACATGCTAAACTAATAGCAAATTAGCCATTAATCTAAGTAAACCAAATTAACCCTAATCAAACCCTAATTATCCCTAATCTAACCAATTAACAGTAATTAATCCTGAGTAACCCTAATTGAACGAATTAACCCCAATTAAACCCGATTAACCCTAATTGAACCAATTAATTATAATTAACCCTGATTCAACCAATTAGCCCTAATTAATCCCGATTTACCCTAATTGAACCAATAAACCCTAATTGGCCCTGATTAATCATAATTGAACCAATTAACCGTAATTAGCCCCAATTAAACCTATTTGAACCAGTTAACCTTAGACCCTACACCCTAATTAAATCCTAATAAGCCCGGATAAAACTTAATTATCCTAACGAAGCCTAATTAATCTAAGTTCATCCAAATTACTCGAATTACATCCGAATTAGCCAAATTACTCAAAGTACTTGTTAGAATTATTCGGATTTAATTTTTTGTGCAATGTCCTTCATTCCATTAAATGCAAAATTGTGCCTATGTTTATGTACATTCTACATAGTACACAAACCCTCAATTAATTTGTAGTATCCTTGTATCATCAATCCCCCATGCCCTACATAGTGCTATATTCTTGGCATTTGCTGTGACTTGTTGAATTATTCTGATTATAGTTAATTACAATTAATTTTTTTTCAAGTTAGTCTGATGTCGAAGCGTTCTTTCTGATTTTCAGAGTTGTTGTAATGTGAAATTTTAGAAATTGATGCCTTAGCCCTTTTGATTGGTAGTTGGGAGTCACATGGAATTGAATCCCTCCACAAAGGGTAACCGTAAAAAAAATTTTGATTAACCCCTAACACTTCCCTAGATAACCCTAATTAACTATAATTAACCCTAATTAATCCTGATTCACCCTAATTAAACCTAGTTAACCCTAATCAACCCCAATCAACCTTATTTAACCCCGATTAATTGTAATTAACTCTGATTCACCCTAATTAAACCTAATTAACTATTATTAAACCTAAATAACTCTGATTAACCCTAAGTAAACATAATTAACCCGATTAATCCTAATTAGCCTCGATTAACCGTCAAATAACCTCGATTAACCCCTAACACATTCATAGGTAACCCTAACTAAACTCTAATTAAACCCTATTAGTATATTCCTAATTAACCATAATTATCCTAAGTACAGTCTAACCATAACTATATACTTAGACCTTGGACTCAATCATAGGTGGGACAATATCAACTCTACGAATGAACTCAACGAATTCTAAAGTGACTTAATCCTAATTAACCCTAATTTACACATTAACTCTAATTAACCTTAATTAGCTCTTACTTAAACCCTAATTAACAATAGTTAAGTCTAATTAAATCCAATTAACCCTATTTAGGTCGAATTAGCCCTCATTAGCATTAACCCTATTTAGCTCGAATTAGTCCGAATTAGCCTTATTAGCCCTAATTAAAACTGATTAACCCGAATTTACCGTTAATTTAATCTCTAATCAGCCCTAATCACCACTGATTAACCTAATTAAACCCTGATTGTCCTGATAAATCGTAGACAGGACTTAAAAAAACCCAATTAGGGTAATTAACTGTAATATGTTCTAATTAGGCTCAACTAGCCCGAATTATTTCCTGAATAACACTAATTGAGTCTAATTAAATGCAATTTACTGTAATCAACCCTAAATAGCATGAATTTTCCTAATTGCCCCTAATTAACACATTAACTCGACATTTTCAACTTAATTAGCTATTATCTATTTAGGTTCGGTACAAAATCATTTGGTTATAGTGAACTTGAGTAGAGAAATTAAATCATCATTTCTAAATCCTTCAATATCTAATGATCCACCAAATCGGGATTCTCAAGTAAACCCAATACTTTTTGTTGGTAAGTTATGGACTCAAAAGTTTCCCTTAGCGCGTCATGTTGAACCATTTCGTCTTAGATCTTATCTTCCGAGACTTCAAATAACACTTTTAGATCGCAACTCTCCATGTCTGCAGAAGAGAAGACTTTCTGAGACAAATTAAAGGTCTTTCTCAGCCTGTTGTAGACATTTCATGCCCTACATTGTTCCTGAGGTAATTAGATGGTATATATACACAGTTTTCTTCAGACCAATCCTATATGCCCGACATATGACTTGCCTTTCAACTGAAGGGTTCCAACCAATATCAAGCAAAACAACTCTCGACACCCCAACCATGGCCGAATAAGGCTAATTCGAGCTAAATAGGATTAATGCTAATAAGGGCTAACTCGAGCTAAATGAGGTTTGAAAGGCAGCTATGTGGGGGCATAAATTTGGTTGGGGCGTCGAGATTTGTGTTACTTGATATTTGTTGCAATCCATCAGTTGAAAGGCATGCCATATGTCGGGCATACGGGATCGGTCTGAAGAAAATTGTGTGTATTTATCATCTAATTACCTCAAGAACAATGGAGGGCAGGGAATGTCTGTAACAGGCTGAGAAAGATCTTTTGTCTCAAAAAGTCTTCTCTTCTGCAGACGTGGAGAGTTGCGAGTCAAAAGTGTTATTTGAAGTCCCGGAAGATAAGATCTTAGACGAGATGGTTCAACATGATGAACTAAGGAAAAATTTTGAGTCCATTACTTACCAACCAATTGCACTGGGTTTACTTGAGAATCCCGATTTGGTGGATCGTTAGATATTAAAGGATTTAGGAATACTGATTTTCTTTGCTCAAGTTCACTATAACCAAATAATTTTGTACCGAACCTAAATAGATAATAGCTAATGAAGGTGAAAATCTTGAGTTAATGCGTTAATTAGGAGTAATTAGGGTAATTCGAGTTATTTAGGGTTGATTACAGTTATTGCATTTAATTAGACTCAATTAGTGTTATTCATGGATTAGTTCCTGCAAATTCGGGCTACTTAGTGCTAGTTGAGCCTAATTAGAACATAGTACAGTTAATTACCCTAATTGAGTTTATTTAGGGTTTGTCTACTATTTATCAGGACAATCAGGGTTTACTTAGGCTAATCAGCAGTGATTAGGGCTGATTAAAGATTAAATTAACAGTAAATTAGGGTTAATCAGTTTTAATTAGGGCTAATCAGAGTTTAAATTAATAATAAATTAGGGTTAATTAGTTTTAATTAGGCTGCGTACGCGGCCTCCTCGGTATGACTGCACGTGCCGTGATAAGAGCGTCCTTACCCCCCGCTACATCTCCATAGACACAGATATCGACCGTGGAGTGCTCGTCGTTACATGAGGATGAGGTTCGTCGCATTGTTGCGGAGGTTTATATGAGGATCACGACACATAATCAGGAACAACAACCATATACTTTTAATTAGTGAACACTATACAATTGTTATCGAGATTAATGTGTCTGTTCCTTTACATGCAGGGCACTACTGTTAGACATGCCCCGCGACTCACCGAACCCTGATCAACCCTTCCCCTCCTAGCACTTTGTATCCCACTCCCATGCCACCACCACCCCTCCCCCCCCCCCCTGACTTGTACTCGCCTCCCCTACTCTATTAATGTACCATGTTCCCGTGCCCCTCCCCCCTGCCCTGACTTGTTGGTCAGAGGTTGGGGAAGGTAAGCTTATCAAATCTGATATTATTCGTGAAACCACTGATAAGATACAAGTAATTGAACAACGTATATGTACAGCACAGAGTCGATAAAAAAGCTACGCCGACATTCATCCATGTGGTTTGGAATTTACGGTGGGAGACTTTGTTTTTATTAAAATTTCTCCAACGAAAGGAGTCATGAGATTCGGTAAAAAAGGTAAGCTATCTCCGAGGTTTGTTGGGCCTTATGAGATTTTGGAACGGGTTGGTGATCTAGCGTATCGGGTCGCTTTGCCACCTTCATTATCCGGGGTACATAACGTCTTTCATGTATCTATGTTGCGTAAATATCAGCCAGATCCATCACATGTGTTGCATGATCAACCAATTCACATAGAAGCAGATATGACTTACGTTGAGCAGCCGGTGGAGATTTTGGATCGTCGGGATCAGGTATTGAGGAATAAGGTGATTCCACTAGTTAAAATTATATGGAAATATCATGATATTGAAGAGGCTACCTGGGAGCGTGAAGATGAGATTAGGTCAAAGTACCCGCACTTGTTCACGTGATCAGGTATGAATTTAGGGACTAAATTCTTTTAAGGAGGGGAGAGTGTGAGGCCCCAATCTTAATTAGCTTCTAATCATTTTATTAAGATTAAACATATTTAATTTTGATTAAAATAATATGATCGTTTTTTATTAGTTGTCTACATAAAATGAATATTGAAATTAAGTTGTGGGCCAAAAATATAATTATGTAAAACTTTGGGAATTAAAAAGTAATTGTGCAAAACCTTGGGCCCAATATGTAAATATGAAAAGTTGGTATTAGTGGCATGCCATGTGTTGCTCTTGAATTAATTGTTGGAGGATTTGCCACCTATTATTTGGTGGTGAGTAAGCAAAAGAAACTAATAAAAAAATGGAAAGAAGCCTAAGTGGATAATTTAGAAGCAAAAGAGAAGGTGGGGTTGCAAGACCTGGTCTCGGTCAAAATAGAACAAAGAGAAGAAAAAGAGAGAAATAAGGAGAAAGAAAAGAAAGGAGGGAAAGGGAGGAAGAGAAGAAGAGAAGAAGAAAAGGAAGAACAAAGGAGAGAATCTTCTTGAATTGGCTTGGCCTAAAATTCTTTAAGGTAGGTTATCTTTTTTTTTTGTTTTGTTTCAGAACATGCATGAGAAGTATTATGATGGTAGTAAAACACTTATATATATTTTCGAAATGATTCAAGGAGAAGGGGGTTCATGTATACTGAAATCTGCAAAAACAGTCATGGAATTGGAGTAATTTTGGAGCTTAGGAAGATATACTTTTAGTTGATATATGGACCTGATTATTTTATATGTTATACTAGTACATGTATAGAGTATACATACCAAATTAAAGATTATTTCAAGTACTATTACTATGGTTTAAAATTCGTGGATTGAAACATATTCTGTGAAACTGTACAGTCATGGAATTAGAGGACTTTTGATGCTTAGAAATGTATACTTTTAGTTACGATATGAACTTGGTTATTTTATATGTTACACTAGTACATGTATAGAGTATACATACCAAATTTCAGATTATTTCAAGTACTATTTCTATGATTTAAAATTCATGGCTTGGAACCTATCTTGTGAAACTGCTGTTGCTAGGCAGATTCTGAAGTTTGTCTTTTTAAAGGGCTTAATATGATCTTAAAACAATATTTTCGTTCCAAGTAAAATACTAGGATGTAGCTATTTAAGTCTAGTTTTCATAAATATATAGTTTTACTGTAGAAGCCTTGCAATTAAAGTGTTATGATTTTCAGAGTACAGACTACTCCTGCTGCCATTTGAAATACTGGGCAGATTAGGTTACATGTTTGGCATGTATTGTTGATAATACGGTAAATATGACTCGACAGGGGATTAAACCTCTTTTGAGGTACTTGATGAACATTCATGTTGACGTATGTACATGATTATGCATATCACGTGAAGGAGGAGGAAAAAAGTGAGTTAAGGGTGTTATTTGCCAGGGTTGGAAGATATCTGGGCAGGGTTCTCGTTCTCGTTCATGTCTTGATAGTGCGCACTAGCTATGCGTACTAATTCTCGAAAGGAATTATTGGCGTGCCTGTGATGACGTTGGACTTCTTCTATCGAACCCGCTACATCAGTTGGTTGCGATACGAAAAGTCTCTCGCACTCAGGGAAGGTTGGCTCGTGCATGAGGGGCATAGTTGCATATTGATATTCTCGTACTTGGCTTATATTTGTCTTGAACTTTTTTGTACTGTTTGGTTATTCTTGGCGAGATTAAGTTAATATTTAGGTCTTGCTTGTCATTCTCGTGTATGTTCTACAAGATTTCAAATCTTGCTCGATATGTTATTCTCGTTTCTTTTGAAGGCAAGTGTGAGCAGATGCTTGCATGTGTTACTCGATATGTTAAATTATTCTTAAGTACATAGGTATCATCTGTTCGAGTGACTTGCATGTTCATACTAACTATACATAATATGATCAAGTCATGTTTGGACTTAAAAGCACCGGATACCCTACTGAGCCATTAGGCTGACCCATTCCCGATACTTTTTTCTAGGTTCGGAGTCGGAGTATTTGTCAAGGGACGAAGAGGATTACCTCGGGGAGACTCAAGAGTATTACGCTGGGTGAGCAACGTTTAGTTGTTCTTCTTTTATTTTGGAGTGTAGTACTTGTATAGAAGAGAGATAGTCTGTAATATAATGTTATGTTCAGTCTTTCCACTTATGGACGACTGTAACATTTAAGTATGCTTCCGCTGTTTCTTTTGAGGTTGTAGTAAAGCTCTGTTTATTCTTGAGGTATATGTGTTAACTAGCCTGTTTAGCGTTGCGCCCCTTCCGGAGGGCGTGACAGCTAGCAACTTGCTAGCGCTATCAACGGATCAGCTCTCATATATATATATATATATATATATATATATATATATATTGTGTGTGCGTGTGTGAAAACTGCCAGGTAGCCGGGATGGGGACAACTTTTGTGTTAGTCAATATATTTCTCTCCTTGACAAAAAGAAAAAGCTTTGTAAATGCCCATTCTTCTCAAACATGTATTGACATAATTACATGTCGACAAACTTGCCTCCTTTTATCCCATAAGAAGGGGGAATTTTGAACCACACGCACCAAAGGTTTTTCAAGAATTCAAGTATCAAAATTTTAAATCAAAGGAGGTAACAAACTTGTCATAATTGCCAACACAACATAAGCGAATTAATATCATAAACAAGTTCACTCATGTTACTAAGGATATGCGGTGACACACTTTAATACGTTACCAATGATTTTATGGTATTTATATGCTAATATGGAGTGTTTAATTTTTCAAAAGTATTTAGTGTTTGCAATCAAACTATTAAAATTTAATTATTACTTTGTGTTTTACAGCAGTCTTCTCCAGTCATTTATGTTGGTGAATAAGGACTAAACTAAAAACGAATCAAATATATCTGATTCACATTTCAAAAAAAAAATAAAATATATATATATATATATATATATATATATATATATATATATATATATATGATTCTACTGCCATAACCAAAAATTTCAAACACAGAAGTGATATATGCACAATTTAGTTCGTATCCAGCTTCCACTAGTGTAGTTTACCATTGATTACGTCTTAAACACTTAACTTGCAAGCAAACACATACTCAAGTTGACATTTTCATTTTTTGTGTTAAAGCTTGTATGACACACCAACTACTTCAATCTTCCAATTTTTAATGAACCAAGTAGCATTGAAGTATGCAATGCAACTAAATTTAAGCTCTATCTTAAAAAAAAAAGCAAAAAAATGATAAGTGTATTCTCTGTGATTTAATGCACCGGTTGGTATCATAGGTACCATCCGAAGCCACGTTATGCGCTGATTAGGTAGATCGTTCATTCATACCCGACCAAAGGATAAGCGAAAGAGCTCTACTATTGTTGTCAAGAAATTTACGAGGTGTGCAACTTAACTAAGTCTAAACTGTTATCAAATTGGTAATACTTCAATTATTAAAGTCGCTTTATGATTGTTATTGTTTTGCTAATCGTTTTTCTTATACTTGTGCGTAGTTAGTATACCGTAGTGAGATTGCACTTTACTTCATTTGGTAAATGATCTAAGCAGAAAATCGCACGTTTCATTTATATCACTACTTCAATTATTTTTTTGCATAATTTTTTTTTTTTTTGACGTAACGAAATAGGTAACCGTGAAAAAAATTGAATTTTTTTTGCTTATTCAATGGCAGCAAGCAGCAGTACTAATAGGTAATGCATCCATAAATCAAGTTAAAATGTATGCAATTAGTAATATACAGAATGGGTCATGAACTAACAGTGAATTTGGCTAAAAAAGGGTAATTACCGTACAGGTAAAGCTGGCAAAGGAAAATAGGCAAGAAATCGGGAAAATAGCCAGTCAAAGATGGGACACCGTCCAAAAATAGTACAGTAATAATAAGTACACAAAAGAGGGGAAACAACAGCCGGATCCACCGGCATCGCGGGCAATTGCCGGTTGCCCCAATTTTCCTCTAGTCAATTTCCTTCCAAGTCGTGACCGTTTCAACCGGTGGGTGTATACTCTCTGTGTGCACCCCGAGTTTTATTATTTTTTCTTTCTTTTTTCCCCAAACAACCAATCAAATGGCGCCCACGTTGTCATTATCTATTTTACCTTTGAATTAACAAAAGGACCAAACATGACAAATTCCCTCACTCTCTCGAGTACGAAAAGGTACGTACTTTCCTATGGTTGGGTCACCCAAAGTCTTCGCTTGTTGGTATTCACAAAATCAACATCATTTCCTCTTAGTTATGAGATTTTGAATGATATTTCATTGGATTCTATGAAAATTTACTAATGTAGTATACTTTTTTTTGGTGCAAACTAATGTAGTATACTATGTCTGCGTAATGTAAACTATCAGGGCAAGGTGCTTTTCACAAAAGGTTAGTTTTCAAATTGGACTATTTGAGAGAGCTGGACTGGGGAAGCAGTCGTTTTCAGATGTTGTTCCCCTTTCCACGACGTCTTTCTTTCATGCCGCTGCAATTAATTTGTATCGAAAATTTGACCACACTTGAAAATCAGTTTAATAAAAATAGATTTACAGATCTGAAAAGATTAACTAAAATGAGAATAATGTACCCCACAAATTTGATGGACTAAAATCTATAAGCCCGTAATTAATCAAGACTTCGTTGCTCACTCACATTTACTTTCTCGAAAAAGTTAGAAATATTGTTAGAACTAGTTTTTTGATGAATGTTATCGACTTATTATTTCATTAAATGTAACCAACGATGTTTGCATATTCTTTCCGCGTAAGACATAATGTAAACTACCGGGGTGAGTTGCTTGCCATAGAGGTTAGTTTCCGCGCCGTTCTTCCATACTGTTGTAATTAATATGTTTGAATAACTTGACGATACTTCAAAATGTATTTAGACTACATAGTTCGTGTATCTAAAAAGATTAACTAAAATAAGAATATTGTACCCCAATATTTACGAGCTCATATTTAATCAAGACTTCAGCTTTCACTTGCATTTACTTTCTCGGAAAAAAATTGAAACTATTTTGAGAACTAGTCTTTTGATGAATCTTATTGGCATATTATTTTACTGGATACACCGAATGATGTTTGCATATTCTTTTAATACGATTATTTTATTAAGATTATCGTGTCTTTGTCATGAAAATGTCAATGCCCACTAAAATTATTTATGTCTAATTTATCTTTAATCTACTAAAAAAAGACTTAAATGACACTAGACTAGTTAGAAAAATTAGTTGAAATAGTAGAAATTACAAATAACAAACATAAAAAAAAATCTCTAACAGTGGGTTGAATTAGGAAAATATTAGTGTGATCCTGACCAAAACATATTTTAGTAGAAGAAATATTTTTATAAAACAAGTTAATCCCAAAAAATTTGACAAATCAATGATTACAACGCAAGATCTTTGATACAAGAGGAGATAAGAGCGCGTAATACCCACAAGTCCACTGTACCCATCCATCTAATAATCATCTAAATACACTTTCCCCTCATTTCTCTCTCCCTCTAAAAAAAAGTCCAAATCTCTTCCTCATTTCCTCCCTCACTTTCTCTTTCTACAAATCATCATATATTATTCTAAGCTTGATTTTGCCATCTCTGCCCTCCAAGCTGGCCGTCCTTTAACGCGTTCACGCGTATAATACTTGTCGCACCTTTGTGGGTGACCACTATATATATACCCTTCCCCTCCTTCCCACCTTCAGCAGGTGCAGAACATTTCCCCTCCATTGTTCTCTGCATCTGTTTAATTCCCCCCCATTCCTATCCTTTCCTTTCCTTCCCTTCCCTTCACCCCATTACCCTAAATAAGACGATAAAAAAAGGACTCCCAATTCTAAGTTCTCTCTTTACAAATCCAAACAGATTCGCACACATTTCTTGGGTTTTCATTTCAAGATATGCCGTCATTGGAAGAGGAGCTGTTTCCCTCGACGCCGGGCAAGTTCAAAATCGACAGGTCACACGCCATGAACCGGACTTTCCACCGGTGCTTCGCCTCAACGAGCACCATGTTCCTCTGGGCGCTCTTCTTGATTGCCCTGACGGCGTCGTATCTGAGTTTCCAGAGCTTCGTCGATTCCGGTAGCCGGTACTTCACGTCCTCGTGGGGCGGGATCCACTGGGAGAAGCAGGTGCGCACCTCCGCCCAGATCCACCGACAAAACGGCAAGGTCGTCCTGGTCACCGGCGCAGCCGGTTTCGTCGGGACCCACGTCTCGCTCGCTTTAAAGAAACGCGGAGACGGCGTCGTTGGGCTTGACAACTTCAACAGCTATTACGACCCGTCGTTGAAAAAAGCCCGAAGAGCCCTCCTCACTTCCCACAATGTCTTTATTGTCGAGGGTGACGTCAACGACGCGAAGCTATTGGCCAAGCTATTCGACGTCGTTGCGTTCACGCACGTGATGCACTTGGCCGCCCAGGCGGGCGTACGGTACGCTATGGAGAACCCTCAGTCGTACGTGCACAGCAACATCGCTGCGCTCGTCACGCTTCTCGAGGCCTGCAAGTCGGCCAACCCGCAGCCCGCTGTTGTTTGGGCCTCGTCCAGTTCGGTATACGGGTTAAACGAGAAGGTTCCGTTTTCCGAATCGGATCGGACCGATAAGCCGGCTTCTCTTTATGCCGCCACAAAGAAGGCCGGTGAAGCGATTACTCATACCTACAATCATATATACGGGTTGTCGATTACCGGGTTGAGGTTCTTCACGGTTTATGGCCCGTGGGGCAGACCCGACATGGCTTATTTTTCTTTCACCAAGAATATCCTGCAGGGTAAGCCGATAACGGTGTACCGGGGCAAGAACCGGGTTGACTTGGCTCGGGATTTCACTTACATTGATGATATTGTGAAAGGGTGCGTGGCGTCGTTGGATACGGCGGGGAAGAGTACCGGGTCGGGTGGGAAGAAACGGGGAGCCGCTCCGTACCGGATCTACAATCTGGGTAATACTTCGCCGGTGACTGTGCCAACGTTGGTGGCTATTCTGGAGAGGAACTTGAAGATGAAGGCGAAGAAGAATATATTGGATATGCCTGGAAACGGCGACGTACCGTTCACACATGCGAATATCAGTTTGGCCCGGAGGGAGCTCGGGTATAAACCGACAACCGATTTGCCAACCGGGTTGAAAAAGTTTGTTAGATGGTATCTCTCATATTACGGCTACGTTCCCGGAAAGGTTGTAAATTGAATTTTTTTCCCCTTATTTTTTTTGTAATTTTTGTCTAGATCTTTGTTGGGCTTTCTTTTTTTATTTTTATTTTTCACGGGAAAGGAAATGGTATGGGAAAAGAAAATCCAGCCATGAAAAAAAAAAAATAGAATACATTCTTTTCTTGGGGATGAGGTGAAATGAAAGGGGCTTTATCCTCCGTTAAAGAGTTTTGGTGCAACCTTCTTTCTCGCTTGTAAAGGATAACAAAGTGTTTTGAGTTTATCTTTAAAACTTGAGTTTGATACTCTGTTTGTTGTGGGAAATTATTGGGATTTTGATTGGCCATGATGTTGGTAGTTATATGCTTATTCATGGTTCACTTTTAAGGAATTTGTCAGAGCACATAACATCAGGTGTTGCTTAAATTCTACTCTCCATATTTGCTCGGACGATAATTTGATCCTTTCGCCCAGAGAGAGAGAGAGAGAGAGAGAGAGATATATTTGCCCAAACAAATAATAATATAATTAGCGATGTTTGTGAATAAGGTGCATTTTGCATCTAAAAGGAAAATTTGTGTATACTACTTTGTATATCACAAGACTAAATTACAGCAAGTGCATTTTGAGGAGATACAGCTAAGTTCAGATTGCACAATCCGGAGGGACAGCTCATCACCTAAAGGTGAGGAAGGAAATGGGAGGGGGGAGAAGGATGAAAGAGACCGTGACAGTCGGTTGAGGCCGGGACCTACAAACCCCATATATGATATTAATCTCGTGTACTGTAGCCGTTGGATTGGGGCTCCATCATGGGTCAGCGACAACTAATTCTCCAGCTGTAAAGTTCGCGTGTGTCACTGTTCCTGCTATTGGCCCTTTCTCTGCCGACACTTGGGTGCTAGATTTCTAGATTCGGCCTCGAGGGCGCGATAACAGGAAAAGGGAGAGTGAGAGCAAGCGAACGTGCTAGACAAAATTTTTTTTTTTTTTGGTGAAATGCTAGACAATAAAATTAATTGAGTGAAAGTTATGTTGTGAGATTAAGAGCGATATAAAATTTGATTGCTCAAGTCCGTTTTGGCCAAGTGGTCAGAGCACCGTGATTGCCTGCTCAAGTCCGATTTGGCCAAGTGGTAAGAGTATAGTGATCGACTATTATTAATTTTATCTGTTGGGTGGGGAAGAGATATCAAGTTTATCGGTTCGTCGAACAAAAGCCAATAAATACGAGAAAATTTATAAGCATCGGGAGTGAAAGCAGATGTGAGCATATAGTGATATTTAAACATGCAAAGAGCGTAGCCGTTTGATGACTTTAGTCCCGGCTGGCCAACGGGATAGAGTGCAGAAGCTTCCCTTTGCTGTCATCATCGGAAATTAATAATGCGGTTAGCGAAGAGTGTGAACCAAGAGTTAATAAGACAACCATGCTTCTGGAAAGTAAGAGGGAGGCTGTACAGAAGAGGGCTGTGCTGATTATTATATGGATGCAGAAATGCTTGATATCTTAATGCTTTAGACAAAGCCATGGTATCAACCGACAATTTGTGGGTCCTTCGGTTGAAGAAGCCATGTGATTTGGCTTGGTGTTGATTATGATGTTATTAGACATTTCACTTTTCTTCCCCTTGAGAATGCAAAAATGTTTAGTCTGGTTTGTATTTTTTCTTCTTGTATCCGAAGAAAATACCAATGTGTCATTTTTATCACGGCTGTAATTTGGGATTGATTTTAAAAAGCAAATTTCAGTTTAAATCTTTATCAGTTTAAAAATTACTCTTTCCGTCCTGAAAATTTGATTATATTTTCTTTTTGGACCGTCCCACAAAAATTGATCACTTTTAAATTAAGAAAAATTATGTAGGTATTTTTTAATGTTTATCCTTTTTATATATTTTTTATTTTATTTCTCTCTATTCGTTTAACTTTCTACTAACTCATTTTCTCTTTCATAGCCCACCACTTTACACTTTTTTATTCTATTTCTCTCCACAATTAATATTCTACCAACCAATTTTCTCTCTCCTGACCAGTGTTATTAAAAGCGTGCATAGGCGCAAGGCGCGGTCAGACTCTCTATTAGCTCCTCGCTTAGGCCTAGGCGCAACGCGTTCAATTAGGCGCGCGCCTCGTGCACCCAGGCGCTAGGCGCACAGCGGGACTGGAGGCACAAAGCTAGGCGCACAAGTTATGGCCGTTGGATGTTATATCATCTTGTTACATGGGTCGTTGGATCTTGTTTCTTTTTTAGCCTTCTAATTATCCACCCAAAGTCTAAAACTACCAAACACCAAAATCCCAAATTAATATCACTGTCACTCACAGACTCACTCCTCGTCACTGCATGCGACTGTTTTGTGCCGTGACTGCCGTCCATTCCTTGTTCCGGTGACCGGTCGTTGCCATCACCTGTTCCTTCGACGCCGGCCACTAGCTACTCCACTGCTTCTGTCGCCACCGCGGCCACTGCTACTCCGCTACTCCATGCCTCCACCCCGCTGGTCTCTCTCTCTCTCACTCTCCCCCCCTCGCCCCGCGTATATATAGTTTACAAAGGACCTGTACGAATCTATGAATGTAATGAACAACATAATTTGAAATCTGAGTTGTGATAAGCAACTGTATGTTCGATTTGTTGGTGCCTTCACCGGAATGTTAACATATAAGCAACATAAACATTGGATTGGGATTATACAATCAACCAAATACATGCAACATCTCTTTGATGTTATGCAAATTATTGTATGTAATAGTCAATAAGTACATTGAGTTTGGAACTTTGTTTGGAGGTGCCATTGCACTTGCTGTGTAAGCTGTATGTATTTCCAAGACTAACTCCAGAATTTAGTAATTTGTTATTTTTCAGTGGATTTAAGACTTTTGTAATGTTAGAAGTTCGTTAAATTATGATGTTATGAAATTTGGAACTTTTTCTAGTGATTGAAACTTTGTTAATTGTTATGTTCTTAATTTTTTAAAGCATAATTTTATTGATTTAATGCGCTATTATTTATTTATTTTAATTTTGTGCCTCGCTTCGAAAAGGCGTGGGCCTGCACCTTACGCCTAGGCTCCAGAGACATTTTGCGCCTTAAGTACGCGTGCGCCCTTGATAACACTGCTCCTGGCCCACTCTCATCCCCCTCTCTCTAAAGTGTAAAATGAAAAAAAAAACTCAATATATAACATTAACCATTAATAAGCATGCAAAGTCAAACTGATCGAATATTTTGGGACGGAGGGAGTATATTTATTTACTTGAAGCAGAATCAGTTTGTTGTCTAACAAAATTAATTATAAACTGCCTTAAAACTAAGAAAAGTTTAGATAAAAAGTACTTAAATCAGTTCCATTGTGACAGAATAATCACATAGGACACTTAATACTTAAATATCTAATATCCATTTAGAAAAGTTAATGTTAACATAACTATAATTTGCAAATAACTATAATATACAAATAAATTAGCAAAAAGCTACTTTCACTCACGTACAAAAGTTATTTATTCTTATTTTATATTTAAAAAATTCACAATATCGTATTAGTGGTTATAGTGCAATAACAATTAGTTAAAGGGTATGGGAGGCCATTTTGTGAGAAATATGAGGATATTATGTTAAATTAGAAGCTCAAATATGATTATGAAAAGTGATTATTTAATAATCTTCGCTTTTCGGGATTATGAATTTAGTCAGTTTTTAATTTTTGAGACAAATTAAATCTCTTAATCTGTTTTGCAAACACCCACAAACCTGATTTTAATCAGGTTTGACCATTCCAGAGTCAATCCCAAATACCCTATTAATTTAACGAGTTTAACCAACTCAACTAAAAATATATATGACCTTTTACCCGATTAAAACCACTTGATTACAATTGGGTTACGACAAAATAAGCTCATATTATCGTGGGTTATCTGGGTTGATCTTTTAAAACCTAATTATATAAAAACTCATATTTTGTTGATAACTTCCATAAACAAGAATCACCACCAGCCATCACCACCTGTCATCGCACCTCCATCTGCTGTCATTCAACACTGCCAGTAGCTATTGCCATTGTTGGTCGCCACCACAGAGAGCCTCCACAACAGCCACCCACCGCCATAACCTGTAGCTCCTCCACCTCCGTTGGATGTCGCCAAAAACGCTGACAGCCCCCACTATTTACCACTGCCACCACCACCAGTCTCTGCCACCACCATTGGTAGGCCCCACCACAAACCATCGATTAATGCCACCAACGCTATTGGCAGCCACCGCCACTACTACTTTACTTGTTTAAAAATAAAAAAAATTCCTTCTTTATTTTGATCAACCGATAATACCCAAATATACCCACACAACACAACCTAACCCAACTCAAGCTAATTGATTCACTTTTTTCTTAGGTTAAAGCTCGTTTGGTTTAAAGCATGGACAACCCACACAAGTTGCACCCTTAATCGTATATACTATTTTATTAACCAGACAAATGGAATATACTATACTTTTATCGGGTTAATCTAAAGAGCTACACTGCAATATTATGTCTTTGAGATATCATTATCGGTAGCCAAGGCAAATTTTTTTTCTTTTAGAACAAAGTGAAATTATTTTGTGTCCTTGTTAGGAAGTTTTCTTAAGTTGCTAGGAAGCTTTCTTCAGTAAAGGGGATTTCAACGTTTGAGAGGAGGCGCGGGTTTTAGTCATCCTCGGGTCAGTTCAACCCTTTTAAACATATTTAACATCACCTTCTTCTTTTTTTTTGGAGAACCAGTTAATTTGTATGGGTAGCTTGGCCCATTCAAGAACCTCGAAGGCTTTAATAAGAGAAAATATTAACTCGCTTACTTTCTCAAGCTTTTAAATTTACAATTTTTGCAGTGGATTTGGATTGCCATATGAATTGTGTTTGTTTGAGATACAACCCTTGTTTATATTTTCCCCATTGATACTAAAAGCGAGAATCAAATGGATCTGAACTAATGCCAATTCCAAGAGCTCAGATCAAATCAAATAACTTAAAACTCTCATTATGAAAAAAGGTCATTTGAGTGTATCTAAGTAGATACTATCTTTACATATGGATCCGAACTAATGCCAATTCCAAGAGCTCAGATCAAATCGGTAATGCCAAATGCGTTGGATAGTAGTACCGAAACATCATAGGTTACCATCCTAATTTTTTCTCAAAGTTTGATCCATTTAGTTTAATTTTAATACTTTTGAAAATATTATCCAAACAACGGTATGCTTTTCTCGACTATCATCTTTCTTTTTTTTTTTTATCTTTTTGCTACATGAAAATCACAAATTAAAATTTTAAAAATAATATTCTTATAAACCGATAATTTAAGTGGCAACTTTTCTTCGTGGCAAATCAAGTTTTACCTTTTTAAAGAAGGCGATATCAAGGTTTAACATGAAGTAGAACTAACCATGGTGTTTCTAGAGTCAATTAGAAAGTTCCATTATAATTGGGAGTAACGTGATGCCTCTGATATGGGAGCACCTAATTGAACTTACTCTATTTATTAGACCTAGTGCTTCAAATAATATGTGTGTGAGTTACATCTTTATTGCTTAATCGACGCAATTGAGCCTTAGCTATATAACATATGTATCCTCGTCATTCAACACCCTAATTCCTGGTACGTCATTGTATGGCTTAATAAGTTGACATGCACAGTAAAACATAATATCTAATATTCTTGAAATCATCAAATGAATCTCAAGATGAAAGCTCAAAAGGGAGGGCATTAGGGCTTCAACTCTTTCTTTTTGCTCCCTCTCACTTCCTATTTTCCTTCCTTTTGCTTCCTCTTATCTGTATCAATCCGGTTTCTTCCTCTATAATTTTCTAGTGGAGGTTTTGGGTCCTTCAATTGAAATTTGCCTATTTAGAGTTTTATTTTTGCTTTTTTCGTCTGAGATTCTTGAAAACCTTGGAGTTTTAGAAAAAGTTCATGGTTGTGGATGCAAGCCTTTAGCTTCCTAATGACGATTCCTTCCGGTAAGTTATTGCTTTATGGTAGTTTCCTCGGTTAATATCCCTTTTACGGCAACATGCTCAAACAATGTGATCTTACAATTTAGCGATGTTAGATCAAGCAATTTAACTTGGTGGACAATCTGTACAAGGTTCATTATAGCGACTTAGTTGTCATTGCATGCAATAAAAAAGTCAAATTCAGTGCCTTAAATAATTGAGTTAGACAATTCCGTTGCGCATATTTGACATGATGTGTCTCTCATAGACTTTGGATTGGTTTTTCAGTCTCAGATGTGTTGTCTTGAAATGGCTCTATTGTAGGAAACTAATATGTTAAAATTCAAAATTTGCATGGCAAACTTACCAAAAAATTGAGCACAACGAGGCGTGTGATGCACTATCTTTATAACTAGTTTCACCCCTGTAGCCACCTTATTTTTATAGTCATTTTTAATTAAACGATTATTGGACTTCATTATTAATTAGAGTTTAACTCTAAGGGTTAAACCTGATAATATGACTTACTAGTCCACTCTAGCAGTCCAGTTGTCAAGTCAGTAATTGGGCACAGTCCAATCCAACTATGACAGTCCAGTCTACGTCTAGATTTTGTGGTTTTCTAGATGATTTAAGGAATTATTTGTGATTTATTATTGATGAAAGTGATTAAATCATGGATTTATGTGAAATATGATGATAAATGTAGAATCTGGTACATCATATCTGCAAAATCAAAACTAAATACGGAATCAGGGTCAGATAATGTATCGAAATTCGAGAAAAATATTATAAAATTATGGGACAAACCGGCCGGTTTTCGACAAATAAAAAATCGGCCAGTTAATTGGCTTTTATCAATCTGCGGTTTTTATCAAGTTTTCAGTCTTATCATCAGAGTGCAGATTGACAAGGCCATCTTTATCATGTTTGGCTCCCCAGACCTATATAAATAAGGCCCATGGCCTACATTTTCAGGGATCCCAACTTTTTCTTCCTGGAGCTATTATACCATTTCTCTTAGAAGTGGTGTATCAACTTTTAAGAGAAACTAGCCTTTCATAATTCAATTTAAAAGAGTCTCAAGTCTTTTGCATCGTGGAAAGTATTCCCGAGTCTTCTGAGGGGGTAGACTCACGAGGTATATTTTACTTTTTTCTAGTCTATTTTAATAGTCTAGATTATCTTCCCTTTTTCCCGTGATCAAATTTCATTTCTATTACATAAATTATAGAAAAGAGTTATTTCATTTGTTAATTCGAGTCTAAGACAGATAAGTGGTCAAGTCCAGTCCAATTAGCAGTCTAGTCCAGTTAGGTTTAATCTAGGTTAAGATTCTTTATATCTATAAAAAAGGGTCATTTTATTGATTAGAAAAGGGACAAAAAATCCTAGGAGAAGGGTGGCTAGGTCAGAAATCCTGAATTCCTGTATTAAGCATACACCTAAACTTAAACCAGCCACAATCTGCTTATTCAATGCCTAATTTAGGGGGTTAATTTTACGCTACACCCTGTACTTAGGGGTCAGTTGCACCCAGCACCCTAGGATTTTTAAATTGGCACCCAACACCAAATATTTAAAAAACTTGACTTTCATCGCCAAATAACGGTCAAAATGACCTTTGACCAGATGCCCGTTACATTTTTCAGGGCAAAATGGTATGTTAAGCCATGGAATCCACCTGACATCCTAGTCACCAACTATACACACCAATATCCTCCACGTCATTTTCCCTCAATAACCATAATTATCTTTTCTTCTCTCTCTCCCCCCCTTCTCCCTTCCTCCCCTCGGTCATCGATTAACCCATTTTCCCAGTTTATCACCATTGCCAACCACTGCATCCCGTCACCACCTACCACCGCAAACCACCACCAATCTCTGCCCTTCCCCCTCACCCCCTACCATAACCAACCACCATCTCCCCTCTTCCCACCACTACCACCCACTACAAATCGGCCCACCGAAGACTTTTTTTTACAGGCATGGAATTTCGGCACTGACAGAGAGACCCAGCAGTTGAGTGGCGGCAGATCTTGGATCGTCGATCTGGTAGCGGCAAGGCAGTGTCGAGGTGGTTGACCAGTAAAGAGAAGAAAAGAGACCCAGTGGCTGGTTGATTAGCGGATGACCGGTGGTCCACGGATCTGGCGACGGAGGAAGTAAAGGGTTGGTGGTTGGATTGTAAAAAACTTCAACCGCACAAAGTTCATCTTCTGTCGTCACAATCATCACCACAATAACGTCATCTGATCCTCCAAATGGGTTGTTTGTGAAAGCAATTGGGGGCAAAGATTTTAAAAGTGAAGCTTTAAATCAATGGCTGCTCCGGCGGCATAGCGGTAGATCTGGTGGTTGCAAAATCTGGCGGCGGCGTCGACAGCACAGTGGCATGACAGCACGACACCGTCCTTGGTGGTCGATTGGCTGTTGGTGCCCTCATTGCCGGTTGCAGTTGGTGCCCCTCACCGACGGCTGGCTGTTGGTGCCGTTACCCCATTTGTTTTCTCTTATGCTTCATTTCTTCTTCTGCTGTTAGAGAGAAATGATGACGTGGAGAGCCCAATTCGTCCATGTGTAGGTGACTTGGATGACATGTATGCTTTAAGGGGCAATCAGACCATTTTACCTTTAAAATTTAACGGACATCTGGTCAAAGGTCATTTTGACCGTCATTTGGTGATGGAAGTCAAGTTTTTTTGAATATTTGGTGTTGGGTGCCAATTTTAAAACCCCGGGGTGCTAGGTGCAACTGACCCCTAAGTACAGGGTGTAGCGTAAAATTAATCCCTGATTTAGGCCGTTCAAAATCTTAAGTCGTATATTTGTTTCAAGAGCTACAACTTCACAAAAGAAGTGAAATCCATTATAGATTTTATTCAAGCTTAAAAATGGGTTTTTCTAGTTGGCAGATTCCTTTTCTAAGGTTCTTATTGTTTGACTCAAATCTGCTCATACTTTGCCGATTTAGGCAACTCAAAAGCCTAAATCGCGTATCGTTTTGGGAGCTACAATACTTTCAAAGAAATTTAACCCATTTAAGGTTGTCTTCAGGTCCAAAATAACGTTTTTTTCTTCTAAAATTGGATGGATTTCCTTTTTAGGTTTTTGATTAGCCCTAACTTGCCCATGCAATATTTGATTTAGGCGATTCAAAAGCCTAAACATGTATTTGTTTGAGAGCTATAACTTTGTAGAAGTAGTCAAATCTATTGAGATTGTATTCAGGTCTGATATAACAATTTTCTAATCGTACAAATTATTTTTAGTTTTCGATCTCAAATGGATTCTCAAATAAAACCATTGGACAATCCGGACCAAGGTATGATTCTATATCCTTCATTTTAGTATTTTTATTTCTAGGCTAGAAGAGTCTATATTATTTCCCCCTCCTTGCAACAGGATCTCGGTTAAAAAATATAAAATATTAGGTTCAAAATCTTTGAATTTATTTAGAATTCTAGACTACTAAAAGAGTAATCAATTTAGAGTTCTAAGTCCATTTGACTAGAAGAAGTCCAATCATCATAATAGTCAAAGACCAAGATCTAGGTTACCTCTTATAGGTTCCAGTCGAACTACGATGATTTTGATTACGATTTTTCGACTGGATACCGTAGGCCATTCGACCCCTAGTGTCGAGTTCAAGCCAATAATATAGAAATAAACTTAACGTTAATTGTTTTATTGCATATTTATGTGTTATGTGTTAATGTAACGCCCCAGAAATCTGGAGCTCCGCCGCCCCGAACTCCCGGGTTGTTAACCTACCGGAACACATCAAACCTGTCAAATCTGCTCACTAACACATACCTCAAAACATTTAATCCGATACCATCTCAAAATTCTTCAACCACAAGCTAACAAGGTTGTTCAAACTTAAACTGTTAAATCCTAAGTTCTTTACAACTCAAGTCCTAAAAGAAAAACAAGGTGATAGTACCGACCCACGCATGGGTCTCACATCACTGAAGTGGCGGGCTTACCGGAACCTTACACATACTCTAACCCATTCCCGAACTTGCTACAACTTATCATCACTTGCAGAAGGGAGCCAAACGAATGAGCTTTTGAAAGCTCAGTAAGGTCGTGCAAGGACTACAACAAAGATTACAACGCGATTCCCAAGAATCCAACCAACTATAATTCTCAAACATTTCAAATGATCAAAACTTAATACTTTCCAAAACGATCAAAATTCATCATAAATAAATACCAAAATAGACAAATACCATCACGACGGATTCCAAACAATCAACAAAAAAATCATTTCCAAAGTCATTATTTCCAGAGTTTAACCAAACTTTCTTGAGGTCTTCCAAATCAATTGAGATAATCCTTTCTTAGTCATTTCCGCAACAATCATGGTACAATAGAGAAAATAAAAAATCAATGTTGATCCTGGGCGATTACAATGCCACTCAGGCAAAGTTGGTAGTGTACACATGCTTGATATACGATAATAAATACTAGTCCCACTGGGTACTAGCCTGCGTCTCATATAGGATTCAGACCCTTATATCGCCTCCCCACAGAACATGTACCCAGGTCAACAAATAAAATCAACAATATCAATGAGCATTAACCTAAGCTCAAATCATAGAAATCAATTCGGGTTCCAATAATAATAACATACTGATGTAAGTCATCATTCAGAATTCTAGAAGAAAATCACAAATAAATAGCAAATCGATTGTGAATAATTATCGAATTTAGGCACAACAAATCAGATGAATAGACATAAATAATTATCAAATTTTCTTAGCACGTAATAGGAATCGAGCATCACAATATTTTCAAATAATCGATTCATGTTCAATATTAGGGTTTTGTTTTGGGCAATGACATGCTGTTAGCAATACATAATTCAGAGTTCGATAATAGTCGTAAATAAATCAAAGGAGTACTTACGAGTACGAGTTATCAAAATAAGGGTTCGAACGTAAGTCCTTACCCAGAGTTTAGATATAATTCTTTATCTGGATTCGCAGCTAAACTATCTAACCGGAAGTCTTTAACGTTAACCTAAACGGAATAATCGAACTATTAGAACACAGACTATAGCAAAATATTATAACTTAATACAGATTCACGCATACTCCCAAAATGAACCTCTTCTCACCGGGTATGTAAAATTACCGAAATGCCCCTAAGGTATAAAATTACCAAAATTGTCTTCTCGCAAGTTAGAATCACTATAATAACCTTACCGTATGCAAATTTACTCAAAAATACCCTTAATGGGTAAAATTACCAAAATATCCCCTCTGGTGGCAAATTACCAAAATACCCCTGGGGGTTTCCAGTCTTGAAAAAATCCAAAAATATCTTAAAAGGCTATTTTAAGTACCCTGATGTCATTTCTGGAATAAAAAATATTTTAAAAAAATTTTGCCTGAAAATCCCGAACCAGTGTTCGGATCGAGCGCTACAAGGCCAGTTTTGCGAAAAATACCTATCGGCCTCATAATGGCCCGAAATTTTAGAATATGAGTCATATCAGTAAAATAAGATTTTCATAAATGTTCATATTAAAATAACTTGATTTACTATGCTAAATAATTTGATAAATTTCTCTAATCGGTACCCCATTGGGTCGCTAAATTGGTCTTTAGCGACCGTTTTGACTGACAAAAAAAGCGGTCGCTAAGTATAGCAAAAAAATGGCGGGGTCAAACAAAAAAAATGGCAGCACATTTAGCGACCGCTATATCGGTCGCTAAATTTAGCGACTGATATAGCGGTCGCTAAATGTGCTATATAAAATGCCCTATTATTTTCTCTCTCTCTCTCTCTCTGCCCTAATTGATCCACACCCGCCGCCGACGCCGTTGCTGCGACCACGACGCTGCCGCCGAAGGTTGCGCTTTGTCAATCTCCTACATCTCTTCCTCAAGGTTGCTCGTTGTCCATTCCCAAGGTGAAACCCAGGTAGCTCAACTCGATCTGTTTGGTTTAAACTTCTTATCAGCATGTGTTACATTATGATGTATGTATGCTTGTTTTCGACACCAATCCACCCAAGTGTCACCCCTATTCAGCTCTATTGGTACAACCATGTCCTGGTATTGATGTCCAAATCAAAACCCATAAGACCCCAGTTCCAATCTGTAACACGCATGCCTGCCCAGCTTGCAACAAGGGTCGATGGCACAAAATTAGCTGGCTAAAGGGTCCACTTGCCATAAGTCTACAACCCATCCAATGTTGGAGTAGAAAAATGTGGTGCCAATGCATAATCTATGCTAGCCTTGGTGGGTCATGTGAAGCCTTGATGTGGATGGGTACCCATGTGTGCAAAGCAACGAATCTGCAGTGGGCATATGCCTTGAGACAACCAACTGAAGGTTGAAAAAGACTAGCAACTGAAAACCATATATAGGAAATGCAAAAGAGAACATGTTTCTTCATCTAATTGAAACCAGTACGGAGTATAGGATATATACAAAGATTACAGTTAGGTCTCAGAAGCGAAAGCATCAACCAATCAGTTTAGTTAGTAGAATAATTAACGAATGAATAATTTGATTTTATACAAATGCATCTCATTTATGTATAAGACAGATCATGTAACAAAATGGAAATTAACTTATACTAGGAAATGGAGAGTACAGGAAAAGAACAAAAACTAAAAGGAAAAGAATAATGATAAGTACGTCTCAAAACTTGCCGAATGTCGAACCATTAGTCATATGATTGATCCGTAGTGTTATCTCCACCTAGCCAAAAACTAAAAGGAAAAGAATAATGATAAGTACGTCTCAAAACTTGCCGAATGTCGAACCATTAGTCATATGATTGATCCGTAGTGTTATCTCCACCTAGCTGGCTGGTTGCTCCTACTACTATCGCCTTCAATTGTATCCGAAGAAACTTCACCAAATTGCTTATTGCCTAACTTTGGAACATCTTGACTCTCTTCTTTATAATCACGATGGGGACGTGAAGGTGCTCTTGCAATTTGTTGATCCTGCAAGCAATAGAAAATGCTGCATTAAGGGCAAGAAATCGAACAATAGAAGATCCATCTTCCCAGTTTATTTTTAGTTATTTTGAAACTTACTTCCTCTGCAAAAATTTGAGGAAATGTGCAAAAGAGGTAAAAGTTGCTACTCATGAATGACTGGTGCAACTTTGGCTAGCAATTGCACTAAAAGCGTAAGGCGTTTGATGTTTCCGCTTATCATTATTAACTGGCGGTGGTGACCTTGGGCCAATAAAGATGCAAGTTGTTTCTCTAATGTGGAATGTTTTGTATTTTTTATGGTTTAAACAACAATTTTACTCCACTATGTTAATTAGTTCGGCCACATACAAGTTGTTTGAGGCATTAAGGTACATCCATTGCTAAATCTATTTAATTGAAATCTATGTACAAAACTTGTATGTGACTGAACTAATTTTATTGCTTAAATAACAATTTAATTAAATCTGGATAGATAAATTATTGTTGGTGTCACTTCAACAGGCTAAAGAAGTGAAACGATTAAAATGTCCGTTTATTTTGCTTTCGGGAATACTGAGAGTTTAATTCTCTTTTCTTCTTAGGCTTGGAGTATTGATAGCTTAAAATCTGCTCTTTTGGACCTAAGTGTCCTGTTACTAAGAAGAGAATCCAAGGGGTATGTATTTCCACTACTTACTTTTGATTTTAATGGTTTTAATGTGGCTGGCAGAGAATATCGTTTAAATTCATTAGGTAAACTTGCAGTATGCGTAAAGGATGCAGTCTATATTCTATGTTTTGCGTTGTAGTTTCTTTGTTCTTATGGATATGTTGAATGCATACTGTGTTTGCTTTACATGCCTTGTTAGTTGTCTTTAGAATGTCTCGTAATTTCAAGACAACATAGTATTTCAGATGGTTTTACTAGCGCATGTTAGATTAGCTGTCTTAGGATTTTAAAAGCATACTTGTTCATTTGGCAGTTTTTAAAAGCATACTTGTTCATTTGAGAATTGAGATTGTTGAAGGAGGATGGGACCCAATTGGATTGAAATATCGGATACGTGCATTTTGAACAGCTTTTTTTCCCATTTGAGCATTGATTATTTCATTTTTAATTTTAGGTTGTTAATTATGCATTGAGCATTTGAGAATTGAGATCGTTGATGGAGGATGAGACCCAATTGGATTGAGGCAATCAGATATGTGATTTAGTTGAATGGTGGGTTGAAATTAGGTTAACGCGCTTATGAAACATGACATGGTGGGTTGAAATTAGGTTAATTAGGTTCATCTTCCATAGGATAATTAGGTTAATAAGAATCATCTTCCATGGGGTGAAATTTTGGTTCCGCCACCGATTAGCCCTAATCAACACTGATTAATCCTGATTAGTGCTAATCAACACTGATTAGCACTGATCAACACTGATTAGGCTAATCAACCCTCATTATCACTAATTAACCCTGATTAACACTGAGTAACAATCCGGACACTATCCGACACCTCTCTGCGGTGTCCCGGTCGGTGTCGGTGTCGGACACAGTGTTTGTGTCCGTGCTACCTAGAGATCACTACAAGAAATAGGGGATTTAGTGACCTCATTTTGCGACCGCCAAAACATACGGTCGCTAAAGTTTAGTTTAGCGACCGATTTAGCGACTGCCTTATGTCGCGGTCGCTAAATATTCATGGTGAACGAAAACTTGGCTTTAGCGACCGAACTTTGCGACTGTAGTGGCCGTTTTTGCAGCATTATCTTTGAAATATCGTTCCTATTTACAGCACTCTTAAGCAATTAGTTTTTTGCCTGGCATATTCTAAAATTTGTCAAAAAACAACATTGGCCTAAGACGTGAACGTGAAGTATTTAAGTAATTTCTGCTCCAATCCAACACGAATAATGAATAACGAAGTCAATTTAACAAGCATATAAACTCATCATTATATAATCAAACTAATGTCATTCAACCATACCATATCCAACATTCACATCCTAATTACATATTCATAATCATATTCGCTACCATAGGTCTCATCTTCATCACAATCCCCATCTTGATAATCTTCATTATACTCTGTCCATTTCGATAAGAGTGCACTGTGGCCTGTGAACTGCTCTCAAATTCCTCCACCTTCTTCAAAAGAGCATAAGGACCAAGGCAAATCTCATCTAGCAACAATGCTTTGCTCGACTCTATTGCACACTTCCATAGCGACATCATTTTAGGGCTTGAACTCACTATAGCAGGTGATTTGGGAGAGGCAGCCCTATGATTGTCCTGCATTAGAAGAAAATAAATGGAAGGCTTTATCAGCAGGATATCAGAGCTACATTAACAGGTCCAAAAAGAAACTAGAAGTGGGATGACACAGACATAGGTATTGATAGAACAACCACTTTAGTGTCATTCAGGAACCACTGAGTTTGGATGGGCTTGCAAGAATGAAAGATGTTGAAATATTGCTTTTGGAAGCAATCTCCAAAAAAAGTTGACCAGTTCAAGAAGGCCCCCCATACTAAGCAATTTTCCACAAGCTCTTGCTTAAAGCTTGTGGTGACCTACTTGGCGCTAAGAGGAACTATAAACCTATGAGCAAACAAGTAACGCATCAAAATTAATCCAGCAATTTAAGCTTCTAAACAAAAATTCAACCTTCACTCCATCGGGGCAGAAAGCTATAAACATCATGCGAGTGTCAATGTCTTCAACCAATAAGGCAATAAGTCGTCCCCTTCAACTAGATGATTCTTTCATGTAATCCGAAATGAATGTCGCCTACTACCATAAGCTTTTACATCTTGCTAGTTTTTCAGCTGAAAGTTAAGATTCAGCAGTTAATTACGTGTTGCTCCACAGTAGCTCAACGACTATACGAGTTACATTATACTCATATTACCAAGTATTTGCTCAATGAACCACAACGAATATGTATAAACCATCTCAAGATTTTCTTGCTGACCTAATTCTCGGTCGGTGTATTATGTGGAAACTTTTTCAGTTCTTATTTAATTGATCATAAATTGGCCGTATTTCCACCTTACATCAGCAAACTAACTAGACTTTATGGCTCAAAATTTTAAAACCTAGAGCAGTGCAAGCCTCACAACAGTCTGTATAGAACTCTCCTTCAATTTGGTGGTAAAGTTCATGGCCACATAAAGCAACTAAAGAACTTCAACGCATCAAAATCTTAAGAGTTGCTCAGAACTTGGAGAAAACAATCATAAAACTCCATCAACAGCATCTAATGAACTTATACCTTCGACTATGAGAGCTCCAAATATTTATGCTTCCAACAGGCAACAGGTCAACCCTCAGAATGATGACAGCCAGTGAAAATAATTACATGAGTGAAACAAGAAGCTTGGATTTATAAGACACCTTATACAAGATGGTAGTGAGAGCAAGGGAATAACTTATGGTGATGCAGATTATTCCCCCAACCCACCTTTCAACGAAATATATGCGTATGTACCCTCTTATATAAGAATAAGCTGTAACCATATACAAATCTGGAAAAGCAAGATCCTTATGGTTGAGCACTCAAGTCAAATGGAACCATCACTCAGCAACACGTTAAATGACAGAATCGAGATAGCAATACTGCTACATACACAAGTATTAGGTTTCTAGATGATGGAATTCATTGTCTACATCTGAGGAAAGAGAGAACTGGAGTTCTATCCTTCATGTTTGTATTCCTTATGAAAGTACTCTAATAAAATGGAATGATGGATTCTTCAAGATGAGTACCCAAAACTACAAGTACTCTCCAACTAACAAAGAGTCCCAGCAAATAAGTCAGCATTATTCCAATTGTGACAGAAAGCTGTGGAACAAAAAGCACCTCACTTTATTGGAAAATGAATGAGGTTAATGCACAACACTAGTTCAAGATAAGGATATGACATTAAACTCCGCCAACCTGATGCACTGAACCCATCCCTCCTTTCATGTTTTGAGGCACTATCTCAACTCTATATACTGGAACCTGCGAGAAAGAGTAGACGTAATAAGTCTAGTAACATAATTATTCCCAAATAATCCATTAAACCCACAGAGCCGAGTTACCGTGTCAGGGAGTAGTCCAACAGCAAGTCCCTCCAACAACCTGCCCATGTATGGAAATGGAGAATCCTGCTGTTTACAGTTGTAAGTGGTTGTTTGAGAAACTTAAAAAACAACTGAAAAGTTGTCAAAAATATAATCTCTTGTACCCTTGGCAAATGGTATGGCAAGCCAACCAATGATATGAGGGATATCGGCAATCATCAGAGACTGTAGTTTAATAGAAGAAAGCAAAACTTACCGATACAAATCAAACCAAGAGAAAATCCAGAACAGAACATGCAATAAAGCTGTTAATAATAATGACTCAATCAAACAACATACCCCTTTTCGCTAGATATACTCTGCAATCTGGCCACTAGCTATTGCTCCAACCATAGCACCTATGTTAGATAATGAACCAAATAAAGAAAATTGACCCAATAATTTCAGTTAGTAATACTTCTCATACCTAAAACAAAAACTCAAAAAAACTAAAAGGTAGCATAAAATCACTCTAACCTCAGAGACAGTTAGGTTAAGATCTTCAGTTATAGCAGTTTATGCAGGTGATGAATAACCACTCTGAAAAATAAAAAAGAAAACATTTATACAGTTAGAGTATCAACCACATGTACTCCATTCATATTTTTGTTATTTTTTAACTTTTCCCAAATATCAATGATAAGAATTCAAACATTGAAATGATATATTCCGCAGGCTTGAACCCTAATCTAGGAATAGCAAAAAGTTAAAATGGACAAAATGAACATAAAATTGAGATAACTAGGGTTTACAAGATGAAGAGATTGATATATAGAGCAATTTCTATACGTACCTGGGAGGAAGGTTTTTGGTCTTCATGCGTGGCTGATTGTTGGGGTGAGAGAGATTTTTTTGGGAACTTTGTGAGGCTGATTTGGTGGAGACAGATCGAGGGAGGCTGATTTGGGGAAAAGAGGGAGGCTGATTCTCAGGAGTTTTTTGGAGAAGATGAACAGGCCGGTAGCGTCTGGGACGAAAATATGTGGCACATAAAAATTTGTGTCGTAAATTATCCGACGTTACGATAAAAGTGTCGTAAATTATATATAGTTTATGACATTTCTTCAAGCGTCGGAAATTAAGCGTCGCCGAGACCCTTTTTTTTGTAGTGATAGCCCTAATGAGCGCTCATCAACCTTGAGTAGCCCTAAGTAACACTGACGGACACTAAATAGTCCTAATTAGCACTAATCACCCCTGATTAGCCCTAATTAACACTAATGGACACTAAATAACCCTAATTAGCACTAAATAGCCCTAATTTGCACTAATCAGTGTTGATTATCCCTAATTAACAATGATTGACACTGATTAGCCCTAATTAGCACCTACGTAGCACCGACACTTTATATGATTCTAGGTAAGGTGTCCGACAACTACCGACACCTTACCAGCACCTTCGGACACGTGTCCGACACCTCTCTGCGATGCCCCGGTCGATGTCGGTGTCGGACACAATGTCCGTGTCTGTGCTACCGAGATTAGCACTAATCAACACTGATTATGCTAATCTGCCCTAATTAGCCCTAACAATCGCTAATTAGGGCTAATTGACAATAATTACGCTAATCAGCCCTACTTAACACTGAGTACCCCTAATTAGCACTAGTCAACACTAATTAGGCTAATCAGCCCTAATTATCACTAATTGACCCTGATTAAAAATGATTAGTAATTATTAGCAATATTCAGCCCTAATTAGCCCTAACTAACTCTAACGGACACTAGATAGCCCTAATTAGCAGTAATCAGCTCTAATTAACACTAATAGCCCTAATTAGGACTAATTTGCACTGATTATCCCTAAATAACACTAATGGACACTGAATAACCCTAGTTAGCACTAATAAGCCCTACTTAACACTAAATAGCCCTAATTAGGACTAATTAGGACTAAATAGCCCTAATTAGGACTAATTAGCCTAATTAGTACTGATTATCCCTGATTAGGGCTAATCAACACTGATTAGCACCGCCACTTCATATGAGCCGAGGTACGGTGTCCAACACTTACTGACTCCGCGACACGTCACCGACACCTCTGGACACGTGTCCGACACCTCTCTGCGGTGTCCCTGTCAGTGTCGGTGTCGGTATCATGTCCGTGCTACCTAGATTAGCACTAATAAAGACTACTTAGCTCTAATATGCCCTAATTACCTCTAATTAGCCCTAATTAACACTAAACATCCCTATTTTTCACAAACTAGCCGTAATTATCCCTAATTAATCCTGATTACCCCTGATTAGGGCTAATTAACACTGATTAGCACCGACAGTATATGTGAGTTGAGGTATGGTGTCCGACATCCCGACACCTCATAGGCACCTCTGGACAGGTGTCTGACACCTCACTTGGTTAGCCCTAATTAGCATTAATCATCCCTAATTATCCCTACTTAACCCTGATTAACACTAATTTGTAAGTGACTACTCAATATATTTTTTTCAAATTGAAGGTTAATTTGGAACTCGACTTGTATAGGTTCAACATGCAGTGAGAGATATATATCATGTCAATGGATAGAAGATGGAAGCGAAGGAGGATTGCACCAAGTGGGAGTGAGGGATCAGAAGAGTTTAGACAGGAAGTGAATGGGTTTATGCTATTTGCTTTGAATCAACGAGAGTTTGTGGATGACGGCACGATTAAATGTCCGTGCAATGATTGTCACCTGTTAAGTTGGAAAATCCCCGACGATGTAACTTTTGATCTGTTCCGTAAAGGTTTTATGAGTAACTATACGAATTGGACTCAGCACGGGGAACCAATTCTGAGGGTGCCCACTAAGGTCACCGCTGAGTTCAGACAGTACAGTCTTAGAGATCCAGGATTTTCCCAGTATGAACATATGGTAATGAAAGCTGGGCCTAGTGGGATTAATTGGGATAACTATTTTAACGATGGTAACCCTAATGTGGAAGAAGAGCCAAACCCGAGCACACAAAATTTTTATAAATTGTTAAAAGACTCTGAGGAGCCAATATGGAATGGAAGTACGAAGCACACCAAGTTATCTGCTGTGACAAGAATGTTACACTTAAAGTATGAGCATGGTCTAAGTGATAGGGGTTTTGATGTGTTTTTTAAGCTTAATAAAGAAATGTTGCCAGAGGATGAGAAGTTGCCTGACACGTACTATAGTGCTAAGAAAATGATGATGAAACTTGGTTTGGGGTACCAGAAGATAGATGCTTGTAATAATGATTGTGTCTTATTTTGGAAGGAGAACAATGACTTGAGCTAGTGTCCAGTTTGTGGCCACGCAAGGTATAAACTGACCAGTGGGAATAAAAGAAAGATAGCATGGAAGATATTGCGGTACTTCCCGCTGACACCAAGGCTTCAAAGGTTGTACTACTCTTCCAAAATGGCAGAGCACATGAGATGGCATAGCCACGTCCGTAGCAAAGTTTCAGATTTATTAAGACACCCTGCCGATGGAGAGGCATGGAAGGAATTTGATTATCGACACCCATCTTTTGCTGCAGAAGTTTGAAATCTGCAACTTGGGCTCGCTACCGATGGGTTTAATCCTTTCGGGCACTCTAGCACACCCTACTCTACGTGGCCTATGATCATTGTCCCGTATAACCTTCATCCAGACATGTGTATGAAGAAGCAATTCATGTTTTTATCATTACTCATTCCTGGACCTACGAGCCTGGGTAGAAATATAGACGTGTACTTGCGGCCGTTGATTGATGAGTTAAAAAATCTGTGGGAAGTTGGAGCCCCAGTATTTGCTGAATCTCTTAAACAGAACTTCAACTTGAGGGCATCAGTCATGTGGACTATCAATGACTTCCCTGCATACGGTATGTTGTGTGGGTGGAGTACACACGGTAGGCTGGCATGTCCTTATTGTATGGAAGTGAGTAAGGCTTTCACCTTAAAGCACGGGGGGAAGGCTTCCTTTTGGGGGTGTCACAGACAATTCTTACAGCCTAATCATCCATTTCGAAGGCAAAAAGATAAGTTCGATAAAACTGTGGAGCGTCGCCTTGAAACACGTGACAAATTGTCTGGCGAGGAAGTGTATATGTGCATAAAGGACCTTGACATGGATGCGGTACCATTTGGAAAGTGTGGTGCTAGTCTAAAACTTCTTGGCTTTGAAAAAAAACACAACTGGAAGAAAATGTGCATCTTTTGGGAGCTGCCTTATTGGCCGACCCTCCTCCTGAGCAACAATCTCGATGTTATGCACATTGAGAAAAATATTTTTGAAAATGTGTTTAATATAGTCATGAATGCTAAGGGCAAATCAAAGGATCACTTAAAAGCACGCAGAGATATGCAGGTGATGGGTATACGGTGTGAATTGCATCCACGAATGGTTAATGGTAAGCTGGTTTTGCCCAAAGCAGTATATACATTGGATAAAAAGCAGATACAACAGGTGTGCGAGTGGGTTAAAACTGTTGAGGCTACCAGATGGCTATGCATCTAATATATCACGCTGTTGCAACCTTGCAGATTGTAGGTTTTACGGTCTAAAGAGTCACAATTGTCATGTATTCATGGAAAGATTTATACCAATTGTCTTTCGTGACCTCTTGCCGAAACCAGTAAATGAAGCATTGACTGAACTTGGTCATTTCTTCAGGGATTTGTGCTCAAAGGTGCTCCGAGAGAGTGATGTTAAGATTCTTGAGAAAAAATTTGTTGAGACAGTGTGCAAGTTAGAGAAAATCTTTCCCCCGTCCTTCTTTGACTCGATGGAGCATTTGACCATTCACTTAGCATATAAGGCTAGAGTGGGCGGACTTGTGCAGTATCGATGGAAGTATCCATTTGAGAGGTGATGTCGCCCATCCATCTTTAAATTATATTTCATACTTGCACACATGCATTGATTACTGAAATCAATCCTTATTTCTTACAAAGGTATATGTTTGATCTTAAGAAAAAGGTGCGAAACAAAGCCCGGATTGAAGGTTCAACTGCAGAGGCTTACATCCTTGAGGAGCTTACCAACTTATGTTCCCTTTACTTTGAGACTGATGTTGATACAAAGATGAATCGACTTGGTCGCAATGACAATAGTGTCGACACAGAATTCGATGAGCGTCTTTCCATATTCAAGCATCTTGTTCGTGCACTTGGAGCAAGTAGCGGTCGATATCTATCCGAGGAGGAGTATATTGCCACAACATTGTACGCTCTCATGAATTGCACTGAAGTTGCACCATTCATAATGTAAGTAGTTGCGTACATACCTTCATTCTCATAGTATTTACTAACATAATATAACGACGATGCCATATAACATGCAGTGAATACAATGAGGAAGTGTTATTTGCAAACCCTGGGATATCAGATGGACAACTTGAAAAAATGTGAAGCAACGCGTTCCCTGAGTGGTTCCGACAGCGCGTAAGTTCTAAAACCTACAGTTCATTTCTAATATAGAACGCATGTAATAAGCTAATACTCTGTGCAAATTGTTTGTTGTTGTAGACCGCCCATGATGGAGTTGATGTCCGTCTCAAATTGCTTGCTGCTAGCCCTAGTAGACTAGTTTCGTGTCATAAAGGATACATTGTCAACGGGTTTAGGTTTAACACGATGGAAGTTGAACTTACTAAACAAACCCAAAGCAATGGAGTTTTGATCAAAGGCGACTGTTGTAATGATAGTGAGCGTGATTTTTATGGGCAGTTGGAGGATTGTGTTAGGACCAAGATCGATCTTATTATCAAGGCTCACCTCCCACAGCCTAATGCGACGTGGGGTTGTGGACGGAATCAAACAAAGAGCTTGTTTGGGGGAAGTTTTTGGTAAGGAGCACAGTATTTTTTATTTGCTTTACTTTTGCGGTTTTAGAAGTACATTATCGCTGAATTTTTCTTGCTAACTGTGTTTTTCAATTGTGTTGAATTATGTTCAGGACTATCTCAAATTTGAGTCGGACGGAGAGCGAGAACTCGGGAGGCAGGCGTGGGAGTGGCATTGTGCTGAGAACTACAAGAAATGGATGCTGAATGCGAGGAGATGGGCACTAGCTCGGGCGGGTACAACATATATATCTATGACCAGGGACCACAATCCCGAGTACTTCTCCAGAACCATGTGGGGGCAGCTGGTGTCGCATTGGAGTACTCCAGACTGGGCGAAGCTGAGTGAGCGAGTCAAGGAGATGACTCACAGTGAGAAGAAGATGAAGCACAGTGCTGGTTCCCGTCCATTTACCGTGCACGAGCTGAAGTTGATGGAGGAGGACCCTGACAGGAGGCCCCCTACGAGGCTCCGCCATTTTGAGCGCACACACCAGAATAGTGATGGGAAGTGGGTATCTGAAAGCGCCGAGCAGTTTGTGATGAGCACGTAACTCGTGTATTCCTATTGCATTTTTTGGGATTATGGCCAATAGAATTTCTTTAACATTTTTGTTGTTTTCTTATACAAAGTTTATTTAAAGAGAGAGTTCAGGCCAACTCCCAGCCAGACGGTAGCTAGACAGTGGACGAGTTCTCGTTGTGGTCAGACATTACTGGGGGTCCTAGGAAGGACCGTATACTCGGCCACCCTCGTCAGTCCGCACGAGCGTTGCTAGCCGGCAGACCTCAATCGACAGGCGAGACTAGTTGTACCGGTTCTCAGGGAAAGGCGGCAGCTGCGACGTTGGTAGAGAGCTTCAACACAATGTTTGATACGCGCATGCGAATGATGCTGGGTGACGGTTATGTAATTATGAAGGACCCCAAACTACATGTAATACAATTTTTTTCAATTACTTATGTATTTTGTGCTCTATATGTGATCTTGATTTGATATATGATGTTGAATCATTTATATGGCTTCGTGCAGGGCGATACCGATGATCCTAGTGCCGGTGACTCCCGGGGCGATGAAGATGTTGTTGGATCGAACGTGCCATCGAGGAATGAAGAATATGATGACGGGGCTGATTGTTCTGCCGACGAGTGATTTAGATAGGGGTTTGGGTTGAGTTATGCAATAAATGATGTTGTCTTATTTTGAATTGATCATCGGTGCTTAACGGTATGAATTCTATTATTTTAATGCATATGTTAACGTTTATTTATACTTTGATGAATGCGAGCAGCTGTTTGAATGAATGCCGGATATGGGGTTAAAACGGTTTTGAATGAAGGCGTTGAAAGCTTTCAATGCATTCATTCAAAATCGTTTGAACCGAGGTTAAATCGGTTTTTGGATCGATTGGATTGGATTGGATGTGAATTGATATTAGTTATGGGACAAGTTATTTGACCTGCAAACTTTTTTTTTTACAAAGCCAGGTTTTGCGACCGCGATATATGGTCGCTAAATAAAACAAAGCGGTCGCTAATTTTAATATTTAAATTTTTTTTTAAAATTATTTAGCGACCGACATTTTGCGGTCGCTAAATTAAATAAGTGCGGTCGCTAAATATTTATAATACTTTTTAAAAAATAATAAAAATAAAATAAAAATAAAAATTTAATTATTTAGCGACCGCCAGGCGCGGTCGTTAATTCGTTCGCTAAATATAAAATATGATTTAATAAAAAATATTAAAAAAAGAAAAATTTTAAATTAAAAATATTTAGCGACCACCTTATGCGGTCGTTAAATATAGTCAGCGCGGTTGCTAAATTTAGCGACCGAATTTTAAATGCGGTCGCAAAAATTTAGCGATCTGGACTATAGCGACCGTTTTAGCGACCGCCCTAACGCGGTCGCTAAAACTCTTTAGCTACCGCGGTGACACCTTAGCGACCGCCAGGCGCGGTCGCTAAAGGCACTATTTCTTGCAGTGTGAAGGCATTTAGAAATACCCAGTATTTCAAAATCTCATATCAAAACACACCCTTAGGGTTGTTTGATTACCTGAACAAGGAGCAGCATCTCTTTCCTTAACTTACTCTGTTTGGCTGGAAGCTACCTGCCATATGTAACCCTGCAGCCAACATAACTTCATCAATGTACTGACCTGACCTATTGAAGGAAATGATGTTATTAATTAGAGGATTTTGGAAGAATATCCGTGCTCCCAGATTTATTTGCTCTCTTTAATTTTATCAGGAAAAAGGGGAAAAAAAAGAGGAAAGAACCCAATTATAGAAGATCCGAAAAAAAGGTCCTGGCTACATCTATGTTTATCTATTTGGCAGAGCACCGTTGAAAACTGGTCAAACTTGTTTTACTGGCACTGTAAACAAGTGTATCTGGGCAATCTCATACATGGGTAAATTAAAGCTCTTCGGAGCACTGCAGTTAACAGTAACTCAACGCTGACAGGCTAGCAAAAAGAACATGTATGTTGCCAGACCCTCCCGAGGTGTTTTTGACTAGTAGCTACAGCTCATATTTCACACAAACATATTTACAAGGAAAAGTCCTATGGAACATTTGACTTTAAACCACTAGTCCAGATTTGAACAAAATACTCTATTCTTGTGTGGAACATTTCACATAAACATCTGATGCCAAGGAAAGTGGGTTCGTACCTACATGGAGGTGCCACAAAGACTGCAGTTCGAGTAAGCTTCCAAGTATGCAAAGTGAGAGATAGTGAGGGCGGAGTAAGGCCTGAGAACAAGGCTCCCCCCACATACCGCGAGGGCTGGCAGCGTTGCGCAGACAGGGCGACGACGAATAGAGCTGGCAGTCGACAATCTGAGCGAGGGTTCAAGTCGAGGGTGCAACGTCAGGGGGGGTCCGATGTCAGAAGTCCAAATGTATTTCTCTCACTAGAATTCCAGAGAGAATAGGTTTTTAGAGACAGAAAGTGAAAATGTCAAAATGAGAGAAAATCCCATAAATGAGTCCCAAAGTCCCCTATTTATAGGGAAAAGTATGCATGGGTCATCAGCTGACACGTGTCATCCCCTTGGAGTGACACGTCACCAGGAGGTGCACTAATACCGGTTCTCCTTCGGACTGCCGGTTCCCAAATTCGCACTGCCCTGCCCTTGTAGCATCTCTCTGCCTGTTTGAGAAGACTGACCACACCGCGGTAGCATGATCAGACTAGCCCGTTGCCCCAGCCACCAGTCCAAGCCCTTACTGAATCCCACAAGCGTCAAGAGACGCGTAGATAACTTGACAGCGGTGATGGTTGCCCCTATAGCCAACTGCTAGGCGGACAAGGCTTGATGCCCTACAAAGACCAGCTCCTGTCTTGGAGTGACTTGGGGGTCATCGTCCTGGGGGCGCTGACGATCACCGGTAACATGAGTGGACATGGTCGCAGCTCAGTACCTAGTGTCACGCAAGTCACCCCAGGCGGTGATAGCTTTGTGGTAACGAGTCTATCCCGCTGCGAAGGGTCCTCGTGCCGGAGCACTACGAGCGAAGCCCTCCGGAATGAAGACGGCGATAGCTTTATGGTAACGAGCCTATCCTGTGGCGGTGATGACTTTGCGGTAATGAGTCCATCTCGCTGCGGAGGGTCATCATGCTGGAGCATTACGAACGGAGCCCCCCCCCCCCCAAATGAAAACGGTGATGGCTTTGTGGTAACGAGCTTATCCCGCTGCGGAGGGTCCTCATGCCGGAGTACTACGAGCGGAGCCCCCCGGAAGCATCTAATATGATAGCGGCGCATGGGCGCGGCGACGAACGTCGCAGAACAATACTTGGTGCCGGGGGCACGTAGTGTGACAGAGAGCCACGGGGGATGGCTGTATCAGTGGCGGGGCGCATGGGAGTGGCGGCGTGTGAGAGTGTGGTGCGCGGGCGCTGGCGACGGAGGTCGCGAAGACTGCACACGGGTGTAGGTGACGAAGGTTGCAGAGACGGCCCGCGGGCGCGAGCGACGGGAGTCGAAGAGTTATCACGTGAACGCGGGCGACAAAGGTCGCGGAGGCGACACGCGGGCGTGAGTGACGGGAGTTACGGAGCATGCGCGTGGGTGACGGGAGTCGCGAAGCAATCGCGCGGACTCGAGCGATGAAGGTCGCGGAGACGACTGGAGTCGCAGAGCTGTCGCGCGAACGCAGGCGACAAAGGTTGCGGAGATGCCGTCCGGGCAACGGGGGTCGCGGAGATAACGTTCGGGCGATGGGCGACGCGGAGATGACGTCCGGGCGACAGGGGTCGCGGAGATGACGTCCGAACTACGGGTGAAGGGAGTCGCGGAGTCGGCGCGCCGCCACGGGTGACAAACACCGTGAAGCCGGTGTGCGGGTGCGGGAGCGGGTGACGTGAGTTGCGGCGACGGAGGTCGCGTGACCATAGGTGATGGGCATCGCGAATTCGGTGCACGGGCGACTGTGAGCGTTGCATGGACGGCGCGAGACGGCGAGCGACGGTCGTTGTGACAACGGAGCGCGGCGACGAGTGACGGGCATCGTGACTACGGTGTGCGACCGCGAACGACGGTCATCGGTCGTCGGTCGTCAAGGTAGGTGGCCGACCCCCTTAAGGTAGCCGACCGTCCCTAGGTGGCCGACCCCCTTAAGGGGGAAGGCACACCAAGGTTGTTTCACGAGCAGTTCACCTGACTTGAGCATGCGTCGCTTTGACCGGCTTGTGAGCATTGGAAAGTTGACCGTTGAATGTACCGATGTGTCATGAGAATTTGGACCCCCAATGGGCCTATAAGTGTAGCCAAGATAGGTTGGGAACAACATCAAACTCTACAAAAAAGTTACCTGAGAAACATAATCACAGTGTCATACAAAACATTACTCAAGGAACTTGACTTTGATCTTCGTGAGTGTCCTCAGAATGTCGTCGATGCTAACCCTTTCCTCAGCAGATTCCTTTATACATTCCAAAGCTAAGTCCAAGATCGATATTAAACACTACACCTCTCTGGTTAAATTTTCTCCTTCTTAACATAGTAAATCCATAGCTACGAGATTCGTTATCCCATTGGGAACTGACTCCTTCACCCAAAAGCCTTAGGGTCATCCCTCCAGCAAGCATTTCATCAGTGGGCTTCGTCCTAGTAAACGTTTCCATGAGCATAATTCCATAGTTGTAAACAACACTGCTTGTTGACACCAAACCTCCCAAACTGTATTCTAGCATCAAGCATATAATTAGCAGCAAGACAAAAAAATATCTGGGAATAATAATTTTGGTAATTATGTTCAGTGTTTTCTTTTGGAATGTAATTTGCATTACCTGGTGCAATATATCCAATTGTGCCAAGTGTCTCAGTGTGTGCGTTATGGCTCCTCTCACTTAGGAGCTTTGCAATGCCAAAATCACTCACACGGCCAACCAAATCTTCATTGACTAGGACATTGCTGGCCTTCAATCACAATGAACCACAGGTGGTTCATAACCGTGATGGAGATAGTCTAATGCGCATGCCTCATCAATCATTATGTCCAGCCTTTGCTTGATGTCTAAATCATGATCGCGTGAGTATAACCAGTCTTCAAGGCTCCCATTTGGTATGTATTCTAGCACCAAGGCTCTAAAATCAAGGTTAGAGCAACAAATAATAACTTCAGTGAGGTTTCGGTGCCGAATGTTGCGGAGTACCTCACATTCTGTCTCGAAACTTTCTGAGAGCTTTCTCTTGGTGCAATTTGAATACCTTTATAGCAACAACCATCCCATGAGATATCACTCATTTGTAAACTAATCCAAAACTTCCACTCCCAATTAAATTGCTTTCACTAAAATCATTAGTCGCTTCAAACATTTCATGGTAAGTAATTCGTGGATGTACTAAAAGCTGCACATGTTTTTCGGTTAGAACTTTCTTACTTTTTTGGCGTCTTATCAACACAAAAAGAACTGCCATGACTAGTATTGTCAATGACATAGCAGATAAAAAGATATGATTACAACTATTTTAGTTATCCTTGACTGATAAACTACATGGCATTGCGGGACACCAAATTGAGTAAAACCGCACAAAGCTTCATTCGACACAAAAGATTGGCTTGTGAAGTTCTTAAAAGGTCCTCCACTTGGAATTTCTCCACTTAACTCATTAAAAGATATATTGAAATATCTAAGATGTGATAATCCCTCTAAAGACTTTGGAATAACACCAGAGAGGTTGTTACGAAATAAATCCAAGGTCACCAAACTTATCAATGATCCAAAGGTCTCTGGAATATATCCTCGTAAAGTATTATGAGCCAAAGATAGATCAACCAAATTTTGTAGTCCCCCAATAGTGGCACTCATGTCGCCTGAGAATTGATTAACCGATAGATTTATTAGTTGAGCGACCGTAAAACTACCTAGTCCAGAGGGAAGATCAACACTTAAGGAATTTGAGGACACGTCCAACTCAAAAGATCCTTGAGGTTCCATAGGCTTTCCGGAATGCTGGAAGATAACTTGTTAACAATAAGGTTAAGGTGTCTTAGAGAAGAAACATTCCCTAAGCACGCTAGCACAGGACCAGAAAACTGGTTTCTTGTCAAGAAAAGCCTATCTAAGTTGGGCAGATGACAAAACTCAGTAGGAATGGGTCCTCTTATTTGATTATCACTAAGGTCCAACCCTTGAAGTTTTTGCAGATGTGCGATGGTTGTCGGAATAGATCCATTAAAGTCATTCTCCAGTAAATTACCAATTTCACGTGGGATGGTTCCCTTAATTCCATTTCCGCCTAACCACAACTTTTCCAGAGAAGTAGAGAGATTCCCAATGGAAATTGGAAGAAAGCCATTTAGACGATTATTCTCAAGCCCCAATACTCTCAGCTTCCTACAACTGGTCAGCGAAGTTAAGAACCTCATTTCAAGAAGTCCTAAGTCGCCGAGTGATTGGGGAATTGCACCCGTGAATTGGTTTATACTGAGGCTTAGGACTGTGAGTTTGGAAGCATTTGAGATAGAGGCGGGTACTCGGGTATAATGCCGGTGAAGTTGTTTCCAGCAAGATAAAGGCCTTCAAGGTTCGGTAGTGTCTGCCCTATATCACCGGGAATTGATCCTTAAAGGTGATTGCCTGTAGCTCCAAGGCTTCTTAGAGTTGATATATTGAATACATTTTCTGGAAGGTTGCCACTCAAACTATTCATATCTAACGTCAGATGCTCCAAGTTAAAGAGATTACCAAGTCCTTGAGGGATTGTACCAGCAAAGAGATGGGATGCACAAATAAGAAGTTAGCTTATGGAATCAGTTTAACGCTTAGTCCTAAATAGTGTACACTAAAGAAGCTGAAACAGAAAGAACGGGTAGACTCTTTTGTTGGTTCTCGAGAGTGCCGTCATTCAATAGAAACAATTTCAACGCTCTTGGTCTGAATGTTTCAAAGTTGGCTATTTGCTAGGCTTAAGTAGGAAGTTGTAGTCTAATGAATGCATTGCACGTGAATATAGAAAAAAGTAATATTTGAGGTGATATTATTATCTTTTTTGAAATTAAAATAATGTAATTCAATTCAATTCTTATTTCTTTTGTGACTTGTTTTAGGAGAAATGTATATTTGATATTCGCAATTATAATCAGTTTAACGTTTGGACATATTTTATGTAGGCTTCTGGATTGAATAAATGTTTAATGGTACTGCTGAAAATTAAAGCAAATTGAGAAATTAAAAGAATAAATTTGCGTATTTATTTTTATAATATCTTAAATTGATTTATTGTTAAGATTTGTGATTTTCAAGACTATGTGCTTTGCATTTCATTAATAAGAAATGCAAAACACCCGGTCTTCAACTGGAATAACTGAACATATTTTTAGCTCAAATTTAACACCATATTTAAGCCTTGTTTTTTTATGCATATTTAACTATTTTTTGTTTGTTCTTCTGTTTTTGTTTTTCCAACAATTTTTTGTTTCTTAATTGATTTTTCATGTATTTCGATCAATTTCTTTATTTTGTTTTTTGTTTTTCAGTTTTTCAATTTGTTAATTGTTTGGTAACTTAAAAATACACGGAAAAAAAATCACAGTTCTCATTAACCAATTCAATATCTAATGTTTATTTTATATTAACCAAATTAAAAAGAGAATAATAAAGGAATTTCTTAGTTCTGTTTTTCTTTCTCATCACACTTTTCATTTTCCAATGTATAAAATAGATTCATTATCCAATGTTCTTTAATTTCATCCAAATTTAACAGGAATTAATAAAATGAGGGTAAGAATGTAATTGATGTAATTAACAGAGGACATAATCGTCCAAAAATGATTTACAAAATTCATACTTTTATAGGTAGTACACACACACACACACACACACACATATATATATATATATTCGCAACCGCACATTTTGTTTCTTAATATGTAAATGTAGGTTTAGATTAAATTTATGACCTAATATTCCTTAAGCGCATTAAAAAAAACTAATTAGGGAAGGGTAGTGTTGTCATTGGAATAACTAACGGAGGGCAGAATCGGAAATGATTACAAAATTAGTAATAGTATTTATGAAAGGGTAGGATAATAACAGTATTTATGAAAGGGTAGTATTGTTATTGAAGTGATTAACGAAGGGCAAAAATTGAATAAAATGATTTACAAGATTCAAACTTTTATAGATAGTATATATTACTTTTTTTTTTAATACTTATTTGTTGGTGAGAAAATAAACACCCTAGAGTACTTATCCTTGTAGTGGCTGCTTGGGTTCCCAAAAGGTAAACCGAAAATGGTGGTTAAAGCTACTCCAGTATAGCTATATCACGTAACATGAAGAATCAGTTATGTCAAATCTGATTTACTTTAACCAAGAATAAATCAAGGTGTACCAGTACTGAATTCTTGTAACTTGTAAGTTCATAGTGTTGTTCCAGTGAATAACTTCATATTATATGTACGGCTGGTAACAAACATAATCATAGTTGATTTTCCAGCAAATTACAACTAGCTAGAACTTGAAATTAAATAGGTAGTCATTTGTTCATAATTGTTTTCATTGTAATTTGTATTACCATTTTTTAAACTCAAATGTTAATCTTGTAACTGAAAACTTCCCCGGGATCCTTTGACCCCAGCAAAAAAAAAGTCTTGGTTCCGTCTCTGACACCAATATACCTGTCAAGTTGTTTTTTTTTTTGGTGGTAAATAGGTCCTTGCATTAAGAAAAAGGTTAAGCACAAACAATAATGTTCCTCATATCTCTAGCCGCTAAGATATGAGCTGCAGTGTTGGCTGCGCTTGGGACATAGGCCGCTTCCCAGCAGGAGATTCGTGAGGTCGCCGCTTTTGCTTCTTTGATGATCGACTTGATTCTCCAGCTTGGATCAAAATCATGGGAGATTTACACTATCAATTTTCAAATATTCGTTCATTAACAAAGTTACAGATCCTTCGTTCACCAAGTTGTTGATGATCGAATACTACAGCCGTCTTAACTCCCTCGCATCCCTTCATGCTCTATATATAACCATTACTGCTATTGTCAATTTCTATTTCAATTGATTTCAAAACCATCTTTTCATCTTTTTTTGTACCCGGGCAATATATCAACTAGTTCGAGCTGCACCACTGGAAGGTGAAGACCGTTGAATCCTGGACGCCCATTGCTAGATTCAGTGCACTGTGTATTTGATTCAAAGGAGGGCAAAATTTGGTTTTAAGGACAGTGACCTCCATATCATGCTTCGGTCGTATTTGATAAGTTTTCCCTTTGTTCTTCTCTGTTTTCTGTTGCAAGGGTTTAGGTCTCTCTTTCTCTCTCTCTCTCTCTCCTTCCTTACCCCCCCCCCCTCTCTCCTCATTGTGTGTATGTATGTGTGTGTGTTTACATATGCAAAAATATTTAATTTATGTTTGAAAGAAAGCTTCTGAATAAAGTTCTACTTAATGTTTAATTAAATTTTCAATCTGCCTCGTTTCTAAGAATTTTAAAAGGACCCAAATTAGAAAGTAACAAAGATTAGTGAGACATAAGGTGAAGGCCTCTCATTTCTCTTTATAAGGTCACAAAATTAAGTATGACGGGACCGGAAATTGTGGGGCAAGGGAACCCATCTTTTAAGGAAATATGCACATTTTACTGCTGAAAAGGGGAAGGATACATGGACATAAAATCATTTTGGGCCTAAATTAAACTTTCCATTAAATGCTATAACCATAGTTGCAACCGTCTTGACTTCCATTTTACGATTGAGATGGAGGGAGGCATGGTAGTCAGACTCGAACCAAGTATTTGCATGTTAATGATGAGCTACTTTGAACAGTAAAGTTAACCTCGCCACTCTCATAGTGAACTTCGGTTGTTTCGGATGAAAAACATTCATCTGATCAATTGAAAATAAAGGACACGATAAATGAAATGAAAAGTATAAACTAAGACAGCGTTTAAAATCAATTCTAGTTTTGGTTTTCTATTTCAAAAAAAAAAAAAAATCAGTTTCGTTTTTATTTTTTATATAAACAAATTGGTTTTTTTATTACCTATGTAGCGTCTGAAATCAGTTCAAGTTTTTGTTTCCGTACGCGTTTCCAAAAAAATAAAAATCAAAACCAGTTTTAGTTTTTATTTTTTACAAAAAAATGAGTGTTTGATTACCCAGTGTTTTCTTTTGCGTGTTTGATTACCCAGTTTTTATTTGAGTTTTTTCTTTGGTAGTGGTTTGCGGTGACGGTGGTGGGGCGTGGAGGTGGCCGGTGGGGTGGTCAGAAATGGCTGTCGGCGACGGGCGCCGGCAGTGGCTGTCGGTAGCCAGGCGGCGACTGCCAGCGGGCGATGGTGGCTGTGGCGGTGGGAGGGTGGTGATCTCAAAATAAAAACTAAAACTGAAAACCCAAAACTCTTAAATGAGAGTTTTAAAAAACAGCCCTGTTTTTAAACTGATTTTCAAAACTGAAGAAAAAAAACATGTGTGCTAAACGCGTTTTTTTCCTCCAGTTTACAAAACTGAAGAAAATTTGAAAACCAAATGCTTTTCAAACATAATCCTAGTTTTTATTTTGAGTTTTTTTTTTTTTTGTGTTTAGTTACCCAGTTTTTATTTTGAGTTTTTTCTTTGGTGGTGATTTCGGTGGCGGAAGTGAGGCGTGGCGGTGAAAAAAAAAACAAAAAAACGAAAAGTATATGCCAAAAGCGTTTTTTTTTCTTCAGTTTACAAAACTGGAGAAAAAACTGAAAACAAAAACGTTTTCAAATAGAGCCTAACTTAAGTATCCTTTATATTATTGGTAAATGAGAACTAGTATATTCGTAGCTAAAAGTATGTAAAGGAAGCTGGAGTCCAAAGAATAAATAACTATTTGCATAATTAATTATCCCTTCTTATGCTGCAATGTGCTATTATAGTTGCATCTATGCACTTGTGGACATTCACCTTAACGAGTGCAGAAGTGGAGACTCGTGATATCGGGGAGGAGCATAGCCTTGTAAACACCTTCCGATTAGAACTCTTATGATTGTAAGATGATGTGTGGGTCAGTGGGTTTGATCGATTTAAGATATCTCTATATCCACCTGTGCATCCTAAGTATCTATTAATCTTCGGAAAAACAATGGTATCGCTGCACTTCATCTTTGAATCAGGTGTGGGAAAAACAATGGTATCGCTGCACTTCATCTTTGATTCAAAATTAAGTGATGGAATCAAAGCAGCTACTCTGCTTCGGTGATGGAAACAGAATCAAAGCAGCTACTCTGATTCGATGAACTTTTAGGAGTTTCTCCGTTAACAAACCCACGGATCCTTGGAATCGCTTGACTCCCTTGCAACCCTTCATGCTTTATATAAACCCTACTGCTATTACCAGTTTCAATTGATTTTAAAACCATCTTTTCATCTTTTTTGTACTTGGGCAATACATCAAAATAAATAAATAAATAAACAATCTGTGATAGAGGAGGAGCATATTCCTCATTTTGGAGGAGACAACAGTAACATAAAAGGAATGATATTTGTGATATTTGTAACAGAAAAGGAATGATATTTATTCATTCCACCTTATAACTAATTCTGTTCCTCTTTGCCATTACATCAATAAGTGGGAAACAGAAAAGGCAAACTACATTGTGGAAAGATTGCCTAATTGCCCAAATTGGAGAATGATCAATTTCCTTGCTTGTCTTGGTACCGTGGTTACCGCCTTACAATCTTTGAGAATCGTTTGAACAAAATGATAAGTCATTTGATACTCCATTCTTGAGTGGAACATTTTAGCATAAACATCAGTCTCTACAAAGAGTTGCCTGGGAATCATAACGAGATAAAAACAACGTTATACAGAACATTATTCAAGGAAATTGACTCTTATCTTCGTGAGTGTCCTCACAACGTCGCTCCTAGAGTTTATTCATTCTATCTGATTGCCCAAAATGGAAAATGATAATTTCCTTGCTTGCCTTGGCACCACCTCACCATCTTTTAGGATTGCTTGATGACCTGAATAGATAGCAGGATCTCTTTTGTCTTGATTTTTCTTTGTTTGCCTGGAAGCCTGCCATATATAACCCTGCAGTCCAACAACTTCATCAATGTACTGACCTGACCTAATGAAGGAAATGATTCTATTAGAGGATGTTGGAAAAACAACCCTGCTCCCAGATTTATTTGCTCTCTTCAATTTTATCAGGAAAAAGGGGAAAAAAAAAAAGAACAGATCGCAGTTACAAGGGATCCCAAAATAAAGGGTCCTGGTTATTTTTTTGTTTAACAATTTTGCAAAGCACTACGGAAAATGGATCGAACTTGTTTTACTGGCACTACAAACAAGTGTATCTGGGCAACCTGATATAGGGGTAACTCAACGTTGTTTGCAGCACAGTTAAAAGTAACTCAACGCTGACAAGCTAGCAAAAAGAACAGGTATGTTGCCAGACCCTCCCGAGGTGTTTTTGACTACTGCCTAAAGCTCATATTTCACACAAACATATACACAGAATGGGCCTATGGAACATTTGGCTTTAAGCCACTAGTCCAGATTTGAACAAAATGACAATTCATTTGATACTCCATTCTTGAGTCGAACATTTCAGCATAATCATCAGACTCTGCAAAAAATTACCTGAAAAACATAACGGGATAGTGGCAACGTTATAGGAAACATTATTCAAGAAACTTGACACTGATCTTCGTGAGCGTCCTCAGAACATCATCTATACTGACCCTTTCATCGGCGGATTCCTTTGTACATTCCAAAGCTAACTCCATGATGGCTATTAAACACTGCACATCTTTGGTTAAAAGTTCTTCCCCTTGCCTTAGCAAATCCATATCTACAACCTTAGTTATCTCATCAGGAAGTGACTCCCTCACCCAAAGCCTTAGGGTCATCCCTCCAGCAAAAATTTCATCAGCGGGCTTCGTCCTAGTAAACGTTTCCATGAGCATAATTCCATAGCTGTAAACATCACTACTTGTTGAGACCAGACCTCCCAATCCATATTCTACATCAAGCATTATAATCAGGGACAAAACAAATAATTTTATCTGGGAAACAACAATTATGAAAATTAGGTTAAAGATTGTTTTTTGAATGTTATGTACATTACCTGGTGCAATATATCCAATTGTGCCAAGCGTCTCAGTGTATGCCTTATGACTTCTCTCACTTAGGAGCTTTGCGATGCCAAAGTCACTCACATGGCCAACCAAATCTTCATTGAGCAACACATTGCTAGGCTTCAAATCACAATGAACCACAGGTGGTTCATAACCATGATGGAGATAGTCTAATGCACATGCCACATCAATCATTATGTCCAGCCTTTTCTTGATGCCTAAGTAATCATCGTGCGAGTATAACAAGTCTTCAAGGCTCCCATTTAGCATGTATTCCATAACCAAGGCTCTAAAATCAAGGTTAGAGCAGCTGGTAATAACTTTCGTGAGGTTTCGGTGCCGAATGTTGCGGAGTACCTCACACTCTGTCTCGAAACTTCTGAAAGCTTTTTCTGGATGCAGTTTAAATACCTTTATGGCCACAACCATCCCGTCACACATCACTCCTTTGTAAACTGATCCAAAACTTCCACTACCAATTAAATTGCTTTCCACAAAACCGTTAGTCGCTTCAAAAATTTCATGGTAAGTGATTCGTTGGTGTACCAAAGACTGCAGATCTTTTTCGGTTGGAACTCTTTTACTTTTTCGGCGTCTTATCAGTACAAAAAGAACTCCCATGCCTGGTACTGTGAATGAAATAGTCGATAGATCGGATATGATTATAATTCTTTCTGATGTCCTCAACTGATAATCTGAATGGCATTGCGAGACACCAAATTGCGTAAGACCGCACAAAGCTTCATTTGACGCAAAGGATTGGCTTGTGAAGTTCTCAAAAGGCCCTCCACTTGGAATTTCTCCATTTAACTTGTTAAAAGATACATTGAAATATCTGAGGTGTGATAGTGCCTCTAAAGACTTTGGAATAACACCAGAGAGGTTGTTATGAGATAAATCCAGGGCCTCCAAGCTTATCAATGATTGAAACGTCTCTGGAATGTTTCCTTGTAAAGTATTATGAGCCAAAGATAGATAAACCAAATTTTGTAGAACCCCAATAGTGGCACTGATGTTGCCTGAGAATTGGTTGATTGATAAATCTATTACTACAGCGACTCTCAAACTACCAAGTCCAGAGGGAAAATCGCCACCTAAGGAATTTGAGGACACGTCGAACTTCAATAGATCATTGAGGTTCCCTAGGCTTTCCGGTATGCTCGAAGATAACTTGTTACCACTAAGGTTAAGGTTTCTTAGAGAAGAAACATTCCCTAAGCACGCTGGCACAGGGCCAGAAAACTGGTTTCTTGTCAAGAAAAGCCTATCGAAGTTGGGCAGATGACAAACTTCTGTAGGAATGGGTCCTCCTATTTGATTATCAGTAAGGTTCAACCCTTGAAGTTTCTGCAGACGTGCGATGGTTGTCGGAATATATCCAGTCAAGTTATTCCCCGGTAAACTTAAGACGAGCAAGCTACTTAAATTACAAATCTCAGGTGGGATGGTTCCCATAATTTCATTTCTGCCTAACGACAACATTTTCAGAGAAGTAGAGAGATTTCCAATTGAAACTGGAAGAAAGCCATTTAGGCGATTATCATCAAGCGCCAATGCTCTCAGCTTCCTACAACTGGTCAACGAAGTTAAGAAGCTCAGTTCGAGAGTTGATGAGTGGCTGACAAAATTGTTTCCTGCCAAATCAAGGACTTCCAGGAGTCCTAAGTGGCCGAGTGATTGGGGAATTGCACCTGTGAATTGGTTTTCACCGAGGCTTAAATCTCTGAGTTTGGAAGCATTTGAGATTGAGTCGGGTATAATGCCGGTGAAGTTGTTTCCACCAAGGTAAAGGCCTTCAAGGTTCGGTAGTGTCAGGCCTATATCAACGGGAATTGCTCCTGAAAGGTGATTGTCTGTAACTGCAAGGATTCGTAGAGTTGATATATTGAAAACAGATTCTGGAAGGGAACCACTCAATTGATTAAGTCCTAGGCCCAGCCAATCCAAGTGTAAGAGGTTACCAATTTCTTGTGGTATTGTACCTACAAAGAGATGGGGATGCACAAACAAAAAGTGTAAGATGTGAAAATAGAAAGAACAACTAGACTCTTTTGTTAGTAGTAATGCACATAGGCTTCAAATTCTTTTTGTACATGTCATTTGTACATCCTCAAGGTTCCTAACGCGATCTTGATAGATCTGAACCATGGCCCAGCCGACAGAGTCCTAGTCCTACTAGGGTACTTCTACATACAGATATATATATATAAAGGGAACTACCTCCAGATACCCAGACAACTTCACACACGCACCTTGTGCCTTATTATTTTTTCAAAGTTCTATCATGTTAGTTGTGCTCTAACTTAAGCATCGAAGAGTTCCTCCGCCCAAACCCCTACTGGCGATCACTCCAATTCTGTCTTGCAGGTTTATCTCTGGCTGTGGTTCCCGATCAAATTTTTTAGCCGCAACAAGTTTAAAATCCAAATACCAACATAACATACAAATTTGATTCCAAATTATATATTCGAATATGTTATCAAATTTTATTTTCCCAAATAAGCCAACGGGAAAGAAATATTATGTTACGTGGCGGTTCAAGGGGATTTGAAGGGCAGGATGGAGAGTGTGTTGGACTCGGCTTACTGAGGCAGAAACAAGGAAAGCACCACGTATGTCTTTACCCGGCTTCTGTGATTGATGAACAAAGTCATCCGTTGGCCAGGAAAACAGCTTCCAAGTGTGCAGACGTAGCTTGAACGCTAGTGTGGGAATTTTCCACATAAGCGTACACTCCGGCTTGGGCATGGAAAGTCCTCGGATAGCCAAACAAACAGAAAGAGAAGACTTGAGGACTTTTCAAAGGTGGGCAAGCTCCAATCGTAATCATTTTGTTGATTAACCAGAAGAATTTTTTGTCATTAAAGTTTTGGTATCTCAGTTGTAAGAATATCTGGGCTAATTTCCTGGAAACCAACAAAATAAGATATCCGTACATCCATATTGAGAACTGTACATCACACTAGCCTGCATAATGCAATAAGTACTACTAAAGTGGCTGGGAACCAAATGCAAACCTCTACAGACTCAAGAAATTGGCGGATATTTTGGCAAGATGGAAAGATGTCTTCATCCTACTACTTTAATGGATGTCTTTTTCTTAAGGTTGAAACTGTGTACAGTGGCGGAGCTACGTTGGAACGAGGGGGGCTGATGTACCCCCTCAACTTTTGGAAAAAAATTCCCCATTTCACCTCACTCTCTTTCAGCCTGCGACTCTCTCTCTCTCTCTCCACACCGCCCAAGTTTCTCACCCACTCCCATGCTCCCAGTCCCAGACGACTAGACGGGCAGGCGGCATGCCGCAGAAGAACTCACTGGCGACGCCGCAACGGGCGACGGCCGGCAGCGTGTGGAGACCCGCTCAGATCTGGAACAAGTGGAGGCATCGACTGGTGAGGAGGTCGTCTTTACTCTCTAGATCTGGAACCATCAACCGATTAGATGAACCAGTGACCGCAGTACTGACCGGCGAGTGCCGACGGCAAGGCGAGGACTCCACCGTTCAACGCCCCTCTGCTGGCGACGACGCGCCGACCACCGGTGACAGATTCATTATTTTCAGATTTAGTTACGCATTTTTAGCTTGTCAATTTGTCATTTGCTTTCCTAAATGGGCATTTTATTTTGTTGATTGAGCATCTGATTGAGCATTTCAAATTTTTAATTGGGCGCAAAAATCATTTTAGATTGTTGATTGAGATGCTTTCCTAATTTGTTTTCGTCGTTGTTTTTCCAATGGCTTTCGTAATAATGTACATTATTGGGACTAGATTGATTTAGTATATTGTGTTTGATGAAAGCCTTTTAAATTTGTTTTGGTGGCTTTCGGACTGAACAGGGAAGATGAAGTACAGAAAAATCAGAGTATGTGGGGACTAGAAAAGGGGAAATAAGAGTGAAATTGTTTTGCGATGGTCATTTTGTCTACACTCAATCTTCAGGTGTAATTAGAAAATGAATATATAGGAAATTTAAGTATATAAGGATAGAAAATATATTATTTTACTCATAAAAAAATTTAGCGACTTCATTATAATTTTAGTACATCTAAAATTAGTGACGGACAAATAGCTTCCAAACAGGTCTATCAAGCAAGCTTGTTAGATAATTTTAGTACATCTAAAATTTGTGACTGACAAATAGCTTCCAGAATGTGGTAATTTGAAAGCTATTTTTTGTATTCTTTGTTTCATTTTAATCGTTGAAGCTTGTTTCTTACTTGTCTGCTCCCTAAGGCTCGAAAGATCCCTAAGGCTCGAAAGATTAAGATTGAATCAATTTTAGCAGGCTATGTACGTTTCCAACTAATATCGACACATCAATAAGCCGCTACTACCCTTTTTCATGACACAATCCATAAAGAAGCAGAGATGTTTGTAGACGATATGATCATTAAGTCTAAGACGGGAAGATTTCCGTACAATTTTGAGGAAGTATTTTGAGAGGTTAAGGCTGTATAATGTAAGGCCCAATCCACAGAAGTGTGTGTTTGGGTTTATAGCCAATAAGCTATTAGGATTTATGGTCAGCAAGCGAGGCATATAAGTTGACCTAGCCAAAATTAAAACCATAGTGGAGATGTCTCCACCAAGGAGTGAGAAAGAAATGTGAGGGTTGCTAGGTACGATCCAGTACAACAGTTGATTCATATCACAGTTGACCATGATATGTGAGCCAATCTTTAAGTTGTTAAAGAACGTTTCAACGAAGGAGAGAAACCTGATCTACCAGGAAGTCTTTGATAAGATTAAGAAGTATTTGAATAATCGAGCCCTTTGGTACGTATTAACACTTTTAGTGCTCTACCTGAGCATGACTGATACTGCTGCCGGGGCGGCGTTAGCTCAACTATTGAAGAATTCACTTGTAGAAAGAGCTATCTAATATGTTGGCAAAAAGTTAACCAAGGGAGAAATAAACTATTCCAACTTTAAAGAAGACATGCGTGTCAGTATTCTGTGTAACACGGAGATTATGATTTTATGTGTTGGCTTATCCCATCATATTGTTGGCTAGGATGGATGCAATGAAGTATTTGTTTGAGAAACCGATATTATCCAATCGCAAGGCGAAGTGGCTCTTGCTATTTTCCGAGTTTGACATCACATTTTCAAACTGAAGTCCAGAAAAGGGAAGACCGTGACAAACATGCTAGCCAATAGCAGCAGAAGATACTAGTGATTGGGAGAAGAAGTTCCCAGATGGAGATATTCTTGTTGTAGAATTTGAGATTAGATGGCAATTATACTTTGATCGAGTCTTGAACAGCAAAGGATTTGGGGGAGGAATACCTGCTGATCTCACTGCCAATACCTCTATAGCGATTAAATTGACTTTCGACGGTACTAACAATACCTCTGAGTATGAAGCATGCATCATCGGTTTGGAAATAGACTTAAGCCTATAAATGAGGGAAATTGCAGTCTATGGGGATTCAACTCGACCTGATCACCCACCAGATACTCCTATTAGCTCCATGTTTTTACAAGATCTCACCGAGATCTAAGATATCCGCCATTACCTATGCTTATAGCAGTCACTGGATGATACCCAGATTGCTGGGTTCTCAAGTCAAGACCTATATATGCTCTCTTGGTTGATTGATCTCATCCCAGATCATGAGGTACCAAGCTTGGACCTTCGCCCTCTTTGCCCACTAGATCTAGACAGACATCACATGGTATTATGTCAAGACCTACGCACATATGGGTTGTCGGATTGCACCTTAGACCCTAGAGTCTCATGTCAAGACCTCTGCTCTCTTGGCTCACTAGATCTTATCCGGGGTATTTGTCATGACCTACGCAGGATGGCTCGGAAAATTGTTACCCATAAAGCAGGGTTAAATGCATGATCTCCTCAATTGAGTTGCAAGATCTCACCCTAAACTGCAAGATATTGCGTTACGCTTACATGGGTCATAAGAAATCAAGTCATCCTTTTAGGCATCCTCACGCCGTCAGCCGGTTACAAACTCAAGCTTGTTTGATCACATCAAACCTCCATGAGTTTGGGAGAGGGTGTTGAAGTCAATATTGGATCACCCATAGTCTAAGTGTAGCCACCCTACTTGTCGTTAAGAGTGAGGCATAGCTCACCATTTCCACATGCATTCACATATGTATGTATACATATATTAAGGCACCTTGTATCATTCACACAACACAAACAATTCAATGCAATACAATGTATCCCATTGGGTTCTCCGGTTCTTCTTTTTCATTCTATCTTTATACACAACAACACTAGCATGGTTATTCCTCATACCACCACAGATATTAACATGGCCATTTAACTCATTGTTGGATAGAAAAAAAAAATATTTTGAGATTGAATAGATTCCCGATATCTTCTAGGATCTCTCCTTGTGAAGAAAAGAATTGAAGGTTTTACACGTCGTCTCAAGCTTTAAAACTGTGTACAAAAACTAGCGAGCTAGGGGCAGTAGGTTATACTTACCTGTCAAGCTCTGGTCATGAAGCTGTTGTTCCGGATGTCAAGAGAAGCAAGAAATGAAATATTTTTTACGTCTGGAGGTATTGTGCCTATTAGGCCCATATATGAAAGATTCAAGGTCGCAAGCCTATTATGGCGACGGCTGCAAGTGACCCCTGCCCAGTTACAAACCGGGGTGGTAGAGGAACAGTTGGTGGCTAAAATGTGTTGAGGGTCGAGATTGATGATGTGTATCCTAAACGCGTGAAGGGTGAATTAATCGGTGGCACTGTTTGTTTCACTAGTACGTATAAACGCGAGACGGGCAGATTGATCGGTGGTACTGTTTTTTCTTTTTCAGTTTTGTAAACTGAAAAAAATTAAGGCGTTTGACGAACAATTTTGGTTTTTTTTTTCTTCAGTTTAAAAACCCAGTTTTTAAACTTGGGCTCCTTTTTTAAAACTCCAAAAATGAGTTTTGGTTTTCAATTTTGGTTTTTATTTTGAGACCGCCACCACCACCACCCTTCCACTGTCGGCAGCCACCGGGCATCGCCAATGTCCAGTGCCGGGGCCTAGCACCCCCCGACGGCGACTACCGCCCGTTGCCGGCAACCACCATCGGTGACTACTGTCGGCGGCTGGCAGCCACTGCCGGCAGCCACCGCCCACCACCACTGTCCACCACCGACGACCAAAGCCGGCGGCCGGCCGTCAACGCCGGCATCCACCGCCACCACCCTCCCACCGCCGGCAACCACCGCCCACCGCCACTGTCCACCATCGGTGACTGCCGGCTACCACCACCGTCATCCACCACGGCGACCACTGCCGGTGACAAGCAGCCGTCGCCGGCATCCACCTCCTGCCACCGTCAGCTGCCGGCCACCACCACCGTCGGCCACTGCCACGTCCCATCAACGTTACCGTAGACCACCACCAAAGAAAAAACTCAAAATACCAAAACTGAAAGTGTTGTCAAATGGAGCCTATGTTTTCAAATGTCATATCCTAGTTTAGCTTGTCTATTCAAGTGAAAAAGTAGAGATCAACCACGTAGTACACAAACACATAGTGGCAAATTAGTATCTACAAAATAGTACTCCCTGCGTCCAAAAAAGGTTTGAACCCGGGGTAGAATGGGAAATACAATGCAACATTAGCAACTTTCTTAAATTCTGTGCAAAAATAAAGTGATCAATAAATTGGGAACGGAGGGAATATATAATAAGCAAAGAGAGAAACGCAGTAAAAATTCAACGACAACTTTTTTGCATAACAAATTATCCTTTCGTTGCCCGGCACATCGTCACATTATATTTTCAATGTGAAAAAGAAATTTTAACACTATATATTAAGTTCAAAACTGTGGCTTAAGGTCTCCAGCATTATCCTAGGATGGTATCCTTGTTTTTTGATAAGTTGATTTTCACATAACTATTTGATAAATATTCTGAAACGTTTCCTATTCAATATAATAACTTATTAGGACTTAATTTTGACCACTAATATTGTTAAAATCGCTTTCAATATGAATATAAAAAAATTATATATCTGAAAACGAAAATAATATATTAAATGTGGAAGAAAAAATGATGTTACGAGTGAAATATAAAAAAATGATTAAATTTGGATACATGAATAATGAGGTTTATATTCGTGAGCCTACTATAAGTTAGAAAGTTATTCTACTCATTTTTAAAACACATCTAATCAATATACTAATTTATAATGACTTAATTTTGACTATAGTACTCTTATAACTACTCTCTAACCTGTGACTAAAAATTCATACATCTAAAAAATGAAGATGACGTGTCAGATTTTAGATTTAGATGAAAAAAACGATGTTACAATTGAGATAAACGTACTATACATGTATATACATAAGATAAATGAAAGGAAAAATTACAAATGACCCCCTATTGTATTTCGGCTCTGCGGGTCGACACCTTAAGTATGAATTTTGACAATTAGCCCCCATCATCGATCAATAAACCCAGATAAATTTGGCCATGAATTCCAAAAATATTGATTCTCCAACAAAATTACAAAAACTTGAACTTGAAACTATCTAGTTAGTCATTAGTTCATTATTGTTTCGTTGTGATTTGTGTTACTTTATTTATTTAACTCCAGTGTAATTCTTCTAATTGAGAACTACCCCGTGATCCTTTGAACCCAACGAATCAAACTCTTGGTTCTGTCCCTAACATTGATAATATCTGTCAAGTTGTTATAGTCAAGATATAGATATATTTTGGAGGAACTGCTGGATGGTGCCTGTGAATAATGCATGTTAGTGTTCATAGTTTTCCAAGGCACGGTTCAGGACCCTATATAGATTTCAAAAAAAGAAGACCAATTATTATGATACTCAAATCTGTCAAGGCATTTACGCCAAGAGCAATTACTGGTCCACTGAATTTCTTAACTCATTACCAGACAGAGAAAACAGTTTGAGATTGAATAGATTCCCGATATCTTCTAGGATCTCTCCTTGTGAAGAAAAGAGTCGAAGGTATAACACAGCGCCTTAAGCTTCAAAACTGTATGCAAGAACTAGTGAGAAAAAGGTAGTAGGTTATACTTACCTGTCAAGCTGTTGTAAGCAAAATACAACTTCTGAAGTGTAGTTAAGTTCCCAATGGGCGGGATGGTGCCTGTAAAATTGCTTGAATATTTTAGTAGCATATACATAATTTGAACACGACGAATTGGTATGGAGCTAACTTCACGATCTTTGGAAAATTCAGAGTCATTTTTGTTAAACGATGCATTATGGACAATTGAGGTGTGAATTTAGCCTCATATGATATTCTAACCTGTCAAGTCATTAACCCCAAGATATAACAGCTCAAGAAATATCAACTCCCCTATTTCTCTTCGGAATTGGTCCACTCAAATTGTTATAGGACAAAGAGAGAAGTTCAAGTTTGGAACATCCACCAATGCTCGACGTAATTTAGCCATTCAACTGATTCTCAGATAGGCGAAGCTTTTTGAGATTTAAAAGCCTGCCAATTCCTTCGGGAATCTTTCCATGTAGAAGATTGGAGTCTAAGTCCAAACTCTCAAGCTTTGATACGTTACAGAGAGATGATGGGATCGTGCCCACAAAGCTGTTACTTCTGAGGCGCTGGACTTGAAGTTGAGGCAAATCAGCAAACCACGTGGGAAGTCCTCCGCCAAACTCGTTGTAGTCAAGATACAAATCTTTTAGCCGGGGTAGATGAGCCATCTCTTTGGGCAGATTGCCAGAGAAGCTGTTGTTACTGATGTCAAGAAAAGTAAGAAATGAAACGTTTCCGATGTCTGGAGGTATGGTGCCTACTAGGCCCATATATGAAAGATTCAAGGCCGCAACCTTGTTATGGCGACGGATGCAAGTGACCCCTGCCCAGTTACAAACCGGGGTGGCAGAGGACCAGTTGGTGGCTAAAATGTGCTGAGGGTCGAGATTGATGATATGCACCCTAAACGCGAGAAGGGCAGATTGATCGGTGGTGATGTTTGTTTCACTCGTACGTATAAACTGTATCAACACCACCACTACCATGGAAAAAAGGAAGCATGAAGATGTCACCATGACAACGTCTGTGATTTTGGACTCGGCTTGGTGAGGCAAAAACGAGGAAAGCACCAAGTATGTCTTTATTGGAGAAATTCATGAAGTGCGACTTAAGTCTTCCGTTTACCAGGAAAACAGAAAGAGATGGCTAGGACGCTTATGTGGAAATTCTTCACTTTGATACGGTTGATTTAGGGACTTGCGGACTTCTGAAAAATAGAGATCATAAAATTCTAATCTCTTATGTCTTCATCGTGCCTTTGATCTTCGGTTTTTTTTTTTGAAAAATAAAATTCTTGTTTGTAGCCAGCACGGTTCGCACATGACTCCCCAATTACAAGAGCTTTGGATATGCTTCGAAGATAGCGAGAAACAAGCCTTACGACCCGTGGCAGACTATTGGAGGGACGGGGAGACCATCATCACCCGCCCGCCTCCTCCCTCACTCAAATGTCACTAAAATTTTCTTATGTTGCCCGCCGATGTAACATTTAGTTGATGCATTAAAGTTAAAAAGATAAAAATTCTGAGTATATATTTTGAGACTTAAATACTTTCACTTTATTTTTGTTTTTAAATGTCAAAATCGTGTTATTTACAAGTGCCACTAAAAGCCGTTGAGAGTTTGGCAGAATTGATATTTGGAGTGCATTTGTCAATTTCCTATGTATTGTTATTTTAGTTCCAATTCACAAGAAAATTTGGACTATTCCTCTTTTTATAAACAAATTCAAAGTTCGACTAATGTTTTTCTTTTCGCTACTCAATGCCTTGTAAAGATTTTCATATACATACTTACGATTGCTATACGTGATTAACATGTAGATGAGTTATTTCTAAAGTATTTTTAAAGATTAAAAATATATAAAAACATGCAAATGATATCACCTCAATCAAGAAGTGAGGCAAATCGTGAGTAACATTTAATCAAGTTATTTCTAAACTATTGTGGAAAGACCGGAATATATAGATGTATGCAAATAATATAATCTTAATAAAGATGTGATGCTAGTAGTAATGCATATAGGCTTAAAATTCTTTTTGTACATCTCATGCAATTAAAGACTAGAAATACTTTAAGTTTATTTCATGTCGCTTTCTGCACCAAATGTGGTCTTATTAAAACAATTTTATAATAATAACAGCGGCAAATTTTTTTACATGCAATACTTTTGGCTCCCCTCGATGTAACATCCTGAGTCCATTCCTGCTTCAGAGAGTTTATATCAATATATCGTCACTACTGTATTAGCGATATGAATCATAGTTTTTTTATTTTCATTTCCAGAAACTAAATCCAAAAACATAGAGGTAGTAGTGGTTTGAAAACAGGAACAATTAGGCCATCCCAGAAAGGAGAATGAATTCAACGAATTGCTATTGTATTAATACCGAATTTGATGTGCGAGAGTTAATTTGGTAAGGAGTTCAGATATAGTGTATGAATATGTGATCGCTGGAATAACATACAAGAATTTATCCCAAATTATCTCTTCGAAAATGTTATCAAAACATACGCCAACGAGAAAGGAATATTATGTCACGTGGCCGTTCAAGGGGGATTTGAAGGGCAGGACGAAGGAGCCATGAAGCCGTCACCGTGAGAGCGAGTGTGATTTGGACTCGGCTTAAATGTTAAATAATATTCCACACTGATGCTTCGGTGATTTGGACTCGGCTTATGTCCTTACAGGAAAGTCCTCGTCGGACTTTTGGACGGGTTAATGTTGTGGTTTCTCACATGGCCAACCAAATCTTCACTGAGCAACACATTGCAAGGCTTCAAATCACAATGAACCACAGGTGGTTCATAACCATGATGGAGATAGTCTAATGCACATGCCACATCAATCATTATGTCCAGCCTTTGCTTGATGCCTAAATAATGATCGTGCGAGTATAACAAATCTTCAAGGCTCCCATTTGGCAGCTGGTAATAACTTTCGTGAGGTAGGACGAGGTTTCGGTGAGGTTTCGGTGCCGAGTGTTGTGGACTACCTCACACTCTATCTCAAATAATATAATCTTAATAAAGATGTGATGCTAGTAGTAATGCATATAGGCTTAAAATTCTTTTTGTACATCTCATGCAATTAAAGACTAGAAATACTTTAAGTTTATTTCATGTCGCTTTCTGCACCAAATGTGGTCTTATTAAAACAATTTTATAATAATAACAGCGACTAAAATTTTTACATGCAACTTTTGGCTCCCCTCGATGTAACATCCTGAGTCCATTCCTGCTTCAGAGAGTTTATATCAATATATCGTCACTACTGTATTAGCGATATGAATCATAGTTTTTTTATTTTCATTTCCAGAAACTAAATCCAAAAACATAGAGGTAGTAGTGGTTTGAAAACAGGAACAATTAGGCCATCCCAGAAAGGAGAATGAATTCAACGAATTGCTATTGTATTAATACCGAATTTGATGTGCGAGAGTTAATTTGGTAAAGGAATATTATGTCACTGGAATATTATCTCTTCGAAAATGTTATCAAAACATACGCCAACGAGAAAGGAATATTATGTCACGTGGCCGTTCAAGGGGGATTTGAAGGGCAGGACGAAGGAGCCATGAAGCCGTCACCGTGAGAGCGAGTGTGATTTGGACTCGGCTTATGTCCTTACCGGAGAGATTCCTGTCCTCCATTCATTGCCATTATGATGCTCCTTTCTGTATATGTCACGAGACACTGATGCTTCGGTGATTGATGAGACGTAGCTTGAACGCTTGTGTGGAAAATTCCACAGAAGCGTACGGTTGGGTTTGGGCATGGAAAGTCCTTGTCGGACTTTTGGAAGGGTTAATGTTGTGGTTTCTCAGTTGCCAGAATATCCAAGAAACCGACAAACTTACTTGTAGATGTCTTCGTCCTGTTAATGTTGTGGTCCACGATGAACGATGCATTGCTAATGGAAGTCCATTCCTGCAACTGCTACTTAGTCCAACAGATAAATTTGGCACCACCATGACAGAGACCAGTAGACTCCAAGTTTATGCCTGCGCCGCATCCTACCTAGTTTTGCGGTGCAATATGAAAGCGGACTGTAGGTGATTTATTTCTTTATTAATTTTTAATTTTCCAAGTGAAGAGTAAAAATATATACCAAGAATAAAGTAAAGGAAAATAACATAGACAAGTAAATATCCAAGAAACCGACAAACTTACTTGTAGATGTCTTCGTCCTGTAAATGACACTAGGCTGCATAACACAATAAGTACAAATTGGTGGATATTTTGGCAAGATGGAAAGACGTCTTCATCCTATTACCTCTAATCTTCTTTTTCTGAAGGTTGAAACTGTGTAGATGTTTGTAGCCAACATCTTATAGTTTGTTTATTCTTATTTTTAAAAACTAAACCCAAAAAGTGAGAGGAAATACTAGTTTGAGAACAAGAACTATTAGGCCAGCTCACAAAGTGAACAAATTACTATTGTATTTTACCGAATTTGACTTAGGGTAATGAACTTTGGAAAAGGAATTCAGATATAGTGTATGATTGTGGAATCGTTTGAACAATGTGCAAGATTGATCCCATACTGTATCTTGAATATGTTATCATTTCTATTTTACCCAATAAGAAATATTGTGTTACGTGGCAATTGAAGGGGATTTGAAGGGTAGGGATGAACGAGCCAAATAGAACAAACTTTGGCTCTTACCTCGGCTGTAATAATTTTTCTCCGACACCGTGTATAGTGACAATTAATAGTCGTTAAATATTTCTAGTGAATTTTCTTCTAACACTTTTAGTGATAATTATTAACAGCATTTTTTTACACCACTAAACAAAAGTTACTAAAAACTTTTAGAAACAATTGATTGTCGATATATAAGGTAGGAGGAAGATTCTCCAACTATGTAGCAACCAATTTGCAAGATTGATCCCATACTGTATCTTGAATATGTTATCATTTCTATTTTACCCAATAAGAAATATTGTGTTACGTGGCAATTGGAGGGGATTTGAAGGGTAGGGATGAACGAGCCAAATAGAACAAACTTTGAATTGGCTCCTACCTTGGTTGTAGTAATTTTTCTCTGACCCGTGTATAGTGACAATTAATAGTCGTTAAATGTTTCTAGTGGCTTTTCTTCTAACACTTTTGGTAATAATTATTAGCAGCACTTTTTTACGCCACTAAACAAAAGTCACTAGAAACCTTTAGAGACAATTGATTGTCGATATATAAGGGGTATGAGGAAGATTCCTCCAACCAGGTAGCAACCAATATTGTTTTTGTCAAATAATCAGCTACTCCCTAACTCCTCGAATAATGTCTCACCATGAACAGCTTGTAAGCGTTGAGACGTAGCCTGGACGCATATGTGGAAAATTTCCCTATAAGCGCACACTTGGGTTTGGGCATGGAAAGCCTCAGCTAGCCAAAAACACAAAAAGAGAAGACTTGTAGACTTTTGAAGGGCGCGCAAGCTGCAATTGTATTAATGTTTCAACCTCTTGTACCTCGACAATTAATATTCAATCAACGTATTTAGTGACATTCCTAATAAAACTTTTAACAATATTTTAAATAGTATGTTTTTGGCGTTAATAGTCAATCAATGTATTTAGTGACATTCATACTAACACTTTTAACAATATTCTTAATAGCATGTTTTTAGCGTCACTAAGTAAAATAAATATAAACATTTAACTCCATCAATTCTCACTATTCGGAGGATTGAAACTATCTTCTTACAATCAGAAGGGCCAGTCAGGTGAATCAACCTTTCAACCTTCATATGTATATCATAACATATCATATCATATTGATAACATGTATAATAAGTGAAGCAAAGAACACGTGAAACTCAATGATAAGCTTATTTCCGTCACACATCATCACATCATATTTTCAAGGTTAAACAAAAATTACAAAAACTATATATTAAATATAAAATTATTGGTATAATGTCTATAACATTATCTTGGATGGGGTTCTTATTTCTAGATTAATAAAATTTTATAATATTAGACGTTATATAATTTAAAAACCTATTCCTAAACATCCTAAAACTCTCCATAACTTATCAAGACTTTATTTTGACTATTATCCCTAAAGAGCATTTTCTTATATGAAATGAAGACCCAAAGATATGAAAAATATATATAGCATATTAGATTTAGAACTAACCAAAATAATGTAACGATATGTATCATATATAAGGAGTATATAATAGGGAAAAATAAGTTTTTTTATGCGCTCTTTTCTTATTTTATCCTTTTACTTATGTGACGTCATTGGTATAATTGGCCGGATATTTATAATTTTTATGAAACTAAGAAACTAATCTACATGCGTAATTATTATACAAATATATTAGGCCTTAGTTTTGACTATTAACACATTGAAAGCATTTTAAAGTAACAAAATAAAACATCAGAAAGGTAAAGCACGAAAATCATCCCCTACTTACTAACTCTTTACTGTGATTTATTATTATAAATTTTCTTTCTTTGAAATTCCAACGAGTGCGATTATTTTGTAATGATCAAGACCTCGGCTATTGGCTAACGTTTTTTTATGTACGTTGTGACATTATCTATTATTACGTTCTCTTTTGAGTAGATGATATTTCCCTAAATTAATTCCATGGTGATCATGAATGGTGGCCAAGACTTTTAGTAAGGTTTGAGCCATTCATGTAGATTCTATAAATATTTCATTCCAAAAGTGGAAAGTTCAAAAGAATTGGGATTTTTTGAAAATTAGATGCAATTATTGGGGTGACCAGATTCTTGGTTGCTATCCAAGAATTTTCGAAAATATCGTTAAAATACTTCTACGAGAAGGTTTAAGTGGATTGAGCCTTGGTATGGAACATGATAGAACATTCATAATGGTCTATATTACTAGAAAGCTGATTTAATTAGCTACCGACACAATTATGTGAAGAGTTAGAAGCAATGATGGCTAACTTTTGATGGGGATATCATGACGGTAAAAAGAAGCTACATTAGATGAGTTGGGATAAATTGCGCAGAAGGAAGGATCGGGGGGGGGGGGGGGGGGGGAATTGGGTTCAGGAAATTACAAGCTTTCAATCTAGCGTTACTCTCTAAACATGTATGGCGGCTTGTAAATAATCAGAATACACTCCTCTTCCGTATACTCAGTTCCAAATATTTCCAAGATGGAGACATTTTCAATGCACACTTAGGGAATCGACCTTCCTACACTTGGGGAATACCCGGCAATCCCAGTCAAACTGGAAGATCAAATTATTAGAGATTGTGATGTGATCCTCGAGGATCCTAACGCGATCCTAACACATCTGGCCCACGGCCCAGTCCTACTAGGAGTCTTCTCCTACAGCTATATAAAGGGGTCTACCCCTCCAGGTATGGGACAACGACACAATTCATGCTTTTTCAGAGTTACTATTCTGTAGCTGCGCTCTGACTTAAGCATCAGAGAGTTCTCCGCCGGAAAGACCAATTATTATGATACTCAAACCACTCAAGGCATTTACGCCAAGAGCAATTACTGGTCCACTGAATTTCTTAACTCATTACCAGGCAGAGAAAACAGTTTGAGATTTAATAGATTTGCAATATCTTCTGGGACCTCTCCTTGTAAAGAAGAGAGTCGAAGGTATAACATAGTGCCTTAAGCTTCAAAACTGTATGCAAGAACTAGTGAGAAAAAGGTAGTAGGCTATTCTTACCTGTCAAGCTGTTCCCACCAAGCACCAACTCCTGAAGGGCAGTTAAGTTCCCAACGGGCAGGATGGTGCCTGTAAAATTTCTTGAATCTTTTAGTAGTAAATACATAATTTGAATACGAGGAATTGGTATGGATCTAACTTCACGATCTTTAGAGAATTCACACTCATTTTCGCTATACGATGCAGTAGTGTTGACGCAGCTCGACGTCCACCACGACCATAAATGGCCCAGAATCTACCAATGTCTGACTTCCTGTACAATAAGTCCACATCATGTAACAACACTATATAAATGAACCAAGTATATATATGAACCGAGTACTAAAAGAATACATGTTACAACAGTACAAGTCAATCATCTTCATTTTAGGAATCATCGCAATCATCATCATTGGATTCGTCATCCTCTTCTTCCTGGGACTCATCGTCCTCTTCATCTTCGTCAGTAGACTCAGCCTCATCATCTTCAACATTTTCTATGTCTTCCACATCATCATCTACGACTTCGTCTCCTACATCAACTATTGGTTGAAGAGAGAGATCGTCCTCCTCGTTGTCCACCTCAATAGGTACTGAAACAGGTGCTTGGTTGGCCTAATATGTGTCTACCTCACTGTCATATGTCACGGGCAATTTCTTAGACTTAATAACTGTATACCAATGAGATTTGGAATTTGCGACGTCGTCCGCGTAAAAGACTTGTGCAGCTTGACTAGCAAACACAAACGGCTCGTCTGATGCAATATGTACACTTGAACATTACCAGGCGGTTTTCAGAACCCAGATATCTTAGCTCAACAATCTCATCTAACACTCCGTAAAACTCCATGCAATTCTCGTCATAACTGTCGCCGTTGACCAAGACTCCACTGTTTTGGGTTTGTTTTATCCGGTCATCATATTTTTTCACGTTAAACCTAAACTCATTGATGATATAACCTCCATGATAGGCTGCTTATTTACTAGGGCCTTGAGCTAGTAATTTTAACAAGGAGACTATTGGAGCATCGACCGACTGAACCTATTATATAAGACAATGAAAGTTAATAAACCTCATACGTAGTGGCATATAAAACATAGTATATTTTGGTTAAAGACTTACATGTCTTCTGAACCACTCTACAAATTGTGATTTTTGATGAGATTCAAGTCTGGCGGGATCAGTGATTAAAGATTTCACATCGAATTCACTGCAAATCGAGAGAGTTAACCTACTGATCACACATTTTCAATTAATGCACAGTAATTATCTGAAGTCAGAAACTTACTCAACAAATGCTGAAACTTCATCACAATTTAGAAAGGCATATATTGTTGCAGCACTGTACTCTACATTTGTTAGCCATCGAGTATAGGTTCGTCCGAACCGACTACCTGACTGGTTGAATATTGACAATTTCCCTTCCAAATGTGTGCTGGTCCGGGCTCATTTTTGGCTTAGTTGATTTAACCTTGTATCAATATCAGGCCCAAAATATTGACTACAAAAGTTTACAAGCTCTTCCAGTACGTAAGCCTCAGCAATTGAGCCCTCAACACGAGCTTTATTATGGGCTTTCTTTTTCAAATGGAACATGAACCTAGAAGTGTAAGGAATAGACTTAGGTGGAATATCAATGAAACAGTGTTTGAATTACCTGTAAATGAACAACATAGAGTTAAAGCAATACATCTCGAATGGATACATACACCGATATTGCACATGCCCACCCATCTGAGCTTCATACGCCAAGTAAATGGGCAAATACTCCATTGAATCAAAGAATGATGGTGGGAAGATTTTCTCGAGCTTGCCAATTGTCAACACAGTGTTCTTCTCAAGCACCTCCATGTTACTCACTGAGATTGTAGAATAAGAGATATCCTGGAAGAAATAAGTAATTCAGTTAAAGTCTTGTCGACAACCCTTGGCAACAGTCCATGAAAGGCAATATGAATGAATCTTTTCATAAATACGGGAAATTCGTGACTCCTCATCCCTTGAAATTTCATTCCGATACATTGCAGCAACGAGATATGTTCGACGCATACCCATTCGGAAGCTTCCGATTCTTAACCCACATACAGACTTTCTCCACTCGTTTCTTGTCTAGATAGTAAGGTACTTTCATAAGCAGCGTCCTCTTGCTGAGTGTTCGAGGATGCAGTTTACGGCGTACACCCAACTGTTGTAGATCATTTCTTGCTTTAAAGTAATCTTTTGAAGAAACCTAAGCTTTATTAGTTTAAGTTTAAGCAATATTTTTTTAATCCTGTATTTTGAGCAATTTGAGTTGATGCCTAATTAGATGCCTTGAAGTATGTGTCGGTAAAATCAGTTTAATGTGATTTGATGTGAAATGATAGATTAACGCTTTTGGAGTCCAGGGCTATGGAGCTCCGAATTTTCGAGATGTTACAGTTGGTACCAGAGCACTTCAGTTTTGTGGTATCTACAGTATAGTTATGTATGTGATTCCGTAAACACATTAACCAAAGAGCATAGGTAACATGATTCTGTAGAATCGAATTTCGGTTAAGGAGAGTGGGGTAAGATGATGGTAGAGTTAAGAAGTCTGCCTTTAATTTGTAATTGTACTATTCTAAAGATACGTGTTAGTATCACTCTAATAACTATTAATTGTATCAGTATGGCTCGCATTCATAGCATGGGTAGTGGAGATACTACAGAGGGCCAAGAGGTCCGCGATAGAGAGGTACATCGACCTAATAGCAAGGAACAGGAGAATCCAGAACCAATGGCTGCACTATGAACCAGATTCTGACCTTGATGACATGGAATCTAAAAAACCAGCAGCAAGGAGTATAGAATCTGGTTCAATCACGGGTCAACCTCAAGATGAGAGTACCTTGGGTGAGTTTACCAAAAAAAATGTGCTAGCTTTAGGGGGTAATTGGACCCTATAGTAGTATATTATTGTCTATATATACAGCCCATTTTGTCTTCAAGCTGCCACTGACTCCAATGGTAACATTGCAATTGAAACGACATATATGGAATAACAACATGTTATTGTCTATATTCACAATACCCCATTTTGTGTTCAAGCTATCACCGACTCCTGAGGCTTCATCTTTTTGCTCTATTAGCAAACAATCTAATAGAGCTATATTGTTGAGGCGAGCTTTAGTCCCAATTTGGGACGAAGCAAAAATGACTCATATTTATGCACTTGAACCGCTTGACCGAACCGTGGGAGACATTGTTGGCATTGATCTTCCTTTGGGGGAATGTAGTGATTATGGGTGGTTATTTTTGTCAAGTTTGATCCGTTGTGCCAAAAGGTGGAAAGTTAGAAACCATTGATGCATTGAGATCGTATTTATATCTAGGGCCAACGTTCTTCAATTGAAAGAGAACACGAGGAGTTAGAATGACCAACAACTTGCCAAGTACCATCCGGAGTTTCTCAAGTTCATTATACCAGGTGGTTTGGCCTCACATGATTTGTGATTGAAAAAAGGTTCCCTGATATGTTGCTAAGAAACATTAACCCGGAAATAGGTTTGTGCATCGATACAAGGCTATTGTGTCGTGACCCTCACGACACCTATATAGATGTTGATGTCATATAGGGACACCATAAGGGCACAAGAGCTGATAGTGTAAATCTTCCATTTCAGATGGGTTGTTATCAGTTTCTAGTGTGCCTTAGTTTTGCTTTCACAATCAATTGATCTCTCTCTCCCTCTCTCTACATGTAAATGTCTTGTGTTAGATAAAGAAGAAATATAACTATAGTAGTCTTATGCACGTTCATTGATCATTCATTGTCCTCTTTTAAGATGTGTTTGTTTAGAAGCCAAGTTTGCTAAAGATAATCATGTATTATTTGTTCATACCCAACAACACATTGAGTTTATCAAGATAGTGAGTTCATACCAGTAACGAATACTGGTAAAGAAAGTGCCATTGTGACTCAGTTTATTGTTAGTATTAGTTTATTATTCCTGGCAGTTCCGAAAAGTGGTAGTGATTTTTTTAACAATAATGTAGTTTTGCAGTATAAATTCTGGACCAACACTTTTCGAATGAAGCCTAGAGCTTCTTTCTTGTCTCTCTAACTCGTTCCATTTCCCTTTCTCTCTTTGTTTCTTCTTCCTTTGGTATTATTTTGTGTTTGTTCCAGCTCACTGACAGAAGTTTGGGAATCACTAAGTATATAGACTTTTAATACAAATAAGGTCAACTGATAAAGATATGATGGTTAAACAACTTATTGGCTCAATTATTAGTAGATCCTCGTATGGTGTTGTCGTGGTTATTACTTGAGAGGTGTCTTATTCAAGCACGGGTTCTATCCGTCTTTTTTGGGATCCCATAATGAGATTGGCACTGGTAAGGGGAAAGGGTTTAAAATCCGTGTCCTTGGGAGGGTAACAAGTGGAGGGATTCTGATTACTTAGCTTTCTGGAAACATATTTTAATCGCCGTCGTTAGGGAACTCAAGCCCCAAATGACTATCATATCAACTGCTTTTGGTGCTAGGTAGACATCTATTCTTTCGTCACCTCTATATGTGCCTGATTCACTTACACTCGGCATCTATACAACTTTTGCCTTTTTTTTATGGCCTAAATTCCTTTTGTCAAAGTGATACCTTTACAAGGAAGTTAGGATGGAAGATTCAGGGGATTAACTGCATCCAACGCTTAAAACTTAAAGGTTGATAGCATATGAACCTTTAGGTTTCAAAATTGGCACACAACAGCTTAAACTTCTTAGTTTTTACTACCATCACCAAATGACGGTCACTCCCTATTTTGACAAGACTTCTATTAGTTTTTTGGTGGGAAGACCCTCACTTCTATTATTTACATGTAACCTCGACGCCACTTTCAGGGGCGGATCTAGAAAATCTAATCGAGGGGGGCCAAAAAGGCATAAATTTTTTTGATCATATTATAATTAGCGTAACTCCTTGATTAATACGTTAAATGCATAATAAAGTATTCAATTGACTACTAATTATTTTTATTTACTATTCATAGTGATTTGTTTAACTTGATAAGGTGAATCAACAACAAAGTACTAATCTTGCATGAATAAAGCTTAGTGCTTACTATATATATGTATTGTTAATATGATTATTAGTTATATGAGTACAATAGTGCATGTAGTATAAGTTAACATTTTACAATAATTCAAACTTAAAAAGAAAAAAGAAAAGAATTAACCTTGATCATTTGTATTTTATTGTAATCCAAAATTTTGAAATTTGAAAGAGTGAAAATGAAGCAAATGAATGAGAAAGAAAAATATTATGACGGCCGATGGAATAAAGAGTCAAAAAAAATAAAAAATGGAATCCCTGATTAATTACTTTCACAATATAATGGTATTTTTGTATATATGTTAAATATGAATATCATTAATATAGAAAATTAGTAAAGAAAGCCCAAAAATTGGGTTGGGGGGGGGGGGGGGAGGGTGCCATGGCCCCCTCCTGTCAGATGGTAGCTCCGCCACTGGCCACTTTCCTCTTCCCCATATTATACCCATATGTCCACCACGTCACTTCCTTGTTATCTTCCCTTTTTGGTGACAAGAAGTGATAAACCAGCCACTGCTTCCATGACCTTCGCTTCATTTTGAATCTCGTGGTCATCACACAATTTCAAGGTCACTATGCAATTTCATCAGCCATGGCAAGGACTTCATTGCAACACCTTGGTTTTCTTTATCTTGTCACTTACAATAGATCGTTCAAGTTATATATAGGACTATACCTATTCAAATGATGGCAAGGATTAGTAACATACCGACTTCACAATTGTGTATATAAATAGATACAAAATATCCTAGATATCTGCATTTGTTGGCAGTTTTACTTCTATCTACAAAAATCTAGCTTAACTTGGCATTCTCTATTATGATGCTAATACTATGTATGCGTAGCTTGTTGTATAGAAAGGGTTAATACATGACTTACCAACCCACCACAAGAAAATGGACTTTTAGCGATTGATTTTACAGACAGGACAAAATCCGTGGCAGAAAATGATTTTTACCAACGACTTTGGCCATCAGTAAATGTCCATTGGTACAAGTCTTCACTGATAGAAAATGTCGTTGGTCAAGACTTTACCTACAAAATATTGGCGACGGAAATATCCGTAGGTAAATATAGTTTTTGTATTTTCCCACATTTTTTGCAAAAGCGTTTTTAAAGAGTATTAAAAAAAGGGCTTTAGCGACCACCACTGAGCAGCATTACACAAAAAAGAAAACTTAACTCTCTTCTCTCCCCCCCCCCCACCCACCCACCTCAGCTGCCTCTCCTTTTCCCGGCCCCTCAGCCCCAATAAGAAAAATAGCTCGTAGTAGCACAGATTCGCAACGCCTTATAGAACCAAAGAAGTCCCTAGCAACTCTCTTATTTGTTGCCAAAACCTTAGCAAAATAATCAATCGTCCACTCACTGGTAACCCTGAGATGTACGTACCATATATCTTCTAAGGTTATTGTCATCTCTGCAAGAGGGAAGTGAAACGTATTCATTTCACTTCTCCACCGTTCAACACGGCACCTATTAAGGTCTGATCAAGTTGCTGAAAAATATTACCATACATAAAAACCCCAAAACCCATTCTATGTAGTAAATTTTTTGCGTTTTGTTCAACCTCCACTCTCCAAATTGTTCTATTACTTCTACTGTATTAAGTGTTGCTCTTTCTTACGAATTAACAAAGTGTATTTAAGCAAAGGAAAAGGTATACAATGTTCATGAAACTAAAAAATAAAGAAAAAGTAAGTATTTTTCTTGTCCATTCCAGATGGATGTACTAATATGGTTTGCTTGATTTTACCATACGGAGGGATCTTCTGGTCCGGGAATAAAAACCATTTTTTGCACCTGAAATTATGCAAATACATCAAGTTCGGAAGTTTTTATCAAAAATTGGCAAATTGTCAACGCTGGCACATGCATAATACATCATACATATATATATATATATATATATATATATATATATATATATATATATATATATATCTATACGTATACATATATATACACATATATAATATAGAAGCAAGTAGTCTAGATGCGGAAGACTTTAAAATGCACATAAAATAGTTAACAAACTTAAAAGTAATTAAACCAAGTAATAACCCACATAGATCAGCTGCATTTATAGTTATAAATCATGCCGAAATACTAAGAGGGAAACGTAGAATGTTAATAAATTACAAAAGGTTGAATGATAATATTAGAGATGGTAGTTATAATATTCCTAATAAAACCTTTTTGTTAAGTAAGATACATGGAAAGAAGGTATTTAGTAAATTTGATTGCAAATCAGGTTTTTATCAGATTAAAATGTGGCCAGAAGACACCAGATGGACCGCATTTACTACTCCAGAAGGACTATATGAATGGCTTGTTATGCCTTTTGGCCTTAAAACAGCCCCTAGTATATTCCAAAGAAAAATGGACGACATTTTTAGACCATACATTGATTTCATTTTAGTTTACATAGATGATATTTTGATATGTAGTAAAAATGATACCGAACATATAGCACATTTAGATTTAGCCTTTAAGCTTTTTGAAAAGCATAGTTTAATTTTAAGTAAAAAGAAAATAGAGTTGTTTAAAACTAATGTCAAGTTTTTAGGAATGGAAATAGGAAACGGCAAAATTAAGCTAAAAGAACATATAGCCAAAAAAGATTCTAGATTTTCTAGATAAATTAGAAGGACTTAAACAAATACAGGTCTTTTTAGGACTAGTAAATCAAGCTAGAATGTATTTTAAAGACCTTAGCAAATTATTAGGTCCGTTATATAACAAGACTCGTAAAACAGGTTAGAAACATTTTAACGTAGAAGATATAAAATTAATTAAAGAGATAAAAAATAGAGTAAAACAACTTCCTGATTTACACCTACCATTAGATACAGATTATCTAATCATCCAAACTGATGGTTGTAACGAAGGATGGGGAGCAGTCTTATACTGCAAACCTAATAAATACAGTCTTAAGAAAGAAGAACGAATTTGTAGATATGCCAGTGGTAAGTACAAAGAAAGTAATCAGTATTTAACAAGCTTAGATTATGAACTGCTAGCAATAATTTATGCTTTAGAACATTTCAAGGCACTTCTAATTTCTAAACACGAGTTTTGCATAAGAACAGATTGTGAAGCTATGGTTAGATATAATAAGAATGGGATGAAGAAACCCTGGCTAATCTAGACAACTCCTTAGGAGGAATATAGTTTTCATGTCTACAAATAAACTTGAATTTTTAAATTTACAAACAGATACTAAAAGTCTAAAAATAATTAGAGAAAATCTTGATTACATAAAAGACAGTGTAAATCAAATTATAGAAAAACCAAAACAAATAGAAACTAAAGCTGAAATACTTTTAGAAAAAATAAATAAACAATCATTAGAATATAAAAATGAATTAGACAAATTTAAATTAAGAATAGAAAGCTTAGAAAAACAAAATAATAAGTTAGAAGGTAATTTGAGGCATTAGTTTTAAAATACAAGGTTTAGAATATAAATGAATAGTTTAAAAGATTATGAAGAAAATATAGATTATAAACAAGTCTTAGTAGAAAGAAACAAATATCTAACTCCTTCAGAAGGAATATCTAAAATAATGCTAGGAACCCCTAATGATTTAATAAACAGAAAACAAAATAATGTTATTATAATATTACTCATAACCTGTTTAGAAAGAATAAATAAATTAGAACAAAACACAAACATAAAAAATAAAGAAAACAATGGTAATGCAGATATAGAAAGTTTATGCAAAAAATTAGATAAAATTACTAGAGACAAGCCCAAAACTAGTAAGACCCCAAACAATTGGAAATTTTTAGTCTATGATAAGAAACAATAGTAGGCACCTTTTAGGAAGAGGAAACATAGAAGATAGAAATAAAACTGAAATATTAGAATAGATATCCAAATGATTTAAAAGAACTGGCAGACTTAGGCCCTAATCCTTATAATTTTGTCAATACCACACATTTAATTTTAACAGGACAAAACCCTAATACAGGAGATACTCTACTACAAGACGAAGCAGCTAGAAAACTAGAACAAGTACATCTCTATAGCTGGCATAATATTAAACCATTTATGCAAGAATTTTATTACTATGCATCACAAAGTGGCAATATATGGAATGAAACAGTAATAGTAAAATTTTTAAACAAGTTACCAGGAGCTTTAGGAAAAGAAATTTTAAATAAATACACTAGTTTTAAAAATAGTGTCGATTACAGACCTTCATTAGGAGGAGTTTTTGAAGAAGTAATAAAAGAATTAGTAACCAAATGTACAAACATACAAATAGCTAAACAGCTTAAAAATGAGACAAGTTTCTGTAAAGAAATATATACACCTCAGCATTATGGCTAAGAAGAATCTAGACCAAGATACACTAGAAAACCCTTTAAGAAACAACCTAGAAAAACTTATTACTTAAGAAAAAGCCATGCAAGAAAACCTTTTCTCAACCCTAGACATGTTAGAAAATATAATAATAGTAGAATTTATAAAAATAAGATAACCTGTTTTTCATGTGGAGAACCAGATCATTTAAGTTCTAGTTGTCCTAGGAAACATAATAGTAGAAACTTTAAAGCTTTAATAGTAAATAATACTAATGAAGACCTTTTAGAAGTAGATGAAACTCTTAGCGATACTGAAAGTATATATAGTATAAAATCCATAGAAGAATATTCAGATGAAAGACAAATAGAAAATAAAGGTAGTGAAGATGAAGAAGATTTTCCGGTAGAAACCACAAACCAATTAGATAATTTTATAAATTCTTTAAGAGATTCTAATATTTATAATCTTATGTTTAGACCACCTTTAGCAAATCTTAATATAGAAAAAGGTTGTACCCATGAATGGGAAAAAGGAAAAGGATTAGATACATAACCTTGTTATATATGTAATTGGATCCCTGCAATAAAAGTAAGATGCAAATGCTATAAAGAAGCCTGTAATAAATGTTTAAAGAAAAAATTCAATATAGAAATATGTAAACCCACAGATACTGAAAAAACTAATCTAGACAAAGTATATTATGATAAAAATGTAAGCAGAAGGTTAGAATACCTAGAACAAAAAACTTCCCAACTAGAACATGAAATTCTAGAAATAAAAGATCAACAAACTATAGAAATAGTTGATCATACAAACAAACAATTACTACAAACAACTGAAGGTTTTAATATAGAAATTTTTTGTACTGCTGATAGAATTGGTAATTTCATTACTATAGGAGTACAAGTAGAACATTATAATCAAATTTTAGAAACTAATGCTATTATAGATACAGGTTGTACAATTACGGTAATAGACCCAAGCATCATTAATCCTAATTATATAAAAACCTTTGATACACCCGTAATCGGAGTAGGTTTTTCTAATACACCCATAAAATACTTAAATTATATTAAAAATGCAACCCTTACCTTCTTAACTCAATGCAATACTCAGTCTAACCCTTATTCTTTAAAATCAGCCTTTTGTGCACCTGTAAATCATAACGAAGGAAAAATAATCCTAGGCATTAATTTTCTCTTAGACCAAAATAATCTTTTAATAATATCCAGAGACTACGTCCAACTAGCACAGAATTTTACACAAACACCTATTAATATAGAAACACCCTCAGAGTACGCTCAGAAGCGTGGTGGGCATAGTAAATCATTAACAGAAAAAATAGTTAAAAGAAAAAATAAAATTTGTGATGAATGTAGTTTAGGAAAAACAAATTGTTGCCTAACAAATATAGATCATGTAGATGAAAGTCTACATACAGAAGAATTAGAAGGTCTAGACATAGAAGACCCTAATAATATAAATCTTGATATTTACAATCAAGAAAAAGTTAGTCATAACTTAATAAACCATTTTTATAACAAATCGGATATAATTAGAGCAATAGATAAATTACCTTTCATAGGAGAAGACCCCATTAAAAGATGGGATTTAAATAAAATATACTATAAACTAGATATCATAAATCCTGGTTATATAGTCAAAACAGCTAATATAGAAGCAAGTAGTCTAGACGCGGAAGACTTTAAAATGCACATAAAAGAATTGACAAAATTAAAAGTAATTAAACCAAGTAATAGCCCACATAGATCAGCTGCATTTATAGTTAGAAATCATGCCGAAATACTTAGAGGCAAAAGTAGAATGGTAATAAATTACAAAAGGTTAAATGATAATATTAGAGATGATAGTTATAATAGTCCTAATAAAACCTTTTTGTTAAGTAAGATACATGGAAAGAAGATATTTAGTAAATTTGATTGCAAATCAGGTTTTTATCAGATTAAAATGTGGCCAGAAGACACCAGATGGACCGCATTTACTACTCCAGAAGGACTATATGAATGGCTTGTTATGCCTTTTGGCCTTAAAACAGCCCCTAGTATATTCCAAAGAAAAATGGACGACATTTTTAGACCATACATTGATTTCATTTTAGTTTACATAGATGATATTTTGATATGTAGTAAAAATGATACCAAACATATAGCACATTTAGATTTAGCCTTTAAGCTTTTCGAAAAACATGGTTTAATCATAAGTAAAAAGAAAATAGAATTGTTTAAAACTAATGTCAAGTTTTTAGGAATGGAAATAGGAAACGGAAAAATTAAACTACAAGAAAAAAAAAAAAAAAAGATTCTAGATTTTCCAGATAAATTAGAAGGACTTATACAAATACATGCCTTTTCAGGACTAGTAAATCAAGCTAGAATGTATTTTAAAGACGTTAGCAAATTATTACGTCCCTTATATAACAAGACTCGTAAGACAGGTCAGACACATTTTAACGTAGAAGATATAAAATTAATTAAAGAGATAAAAAATAGAGTAAAACAACTTCCTGATTTACATCTACCACTAGACACAGATTATCTAATCATCCAAACTGATGGTTGTAAAGAAGGATGGGGAGCAGTCTTATACTGCAAACCTAATAAGTACAGTCTTAAGAAAGAAGAACGAATCTGTAGATATGCCAGTGGTAAGTACAAAGAAAGTAATCAGTATTTAACAAGCTTAGATTATGAACTGCTAGCAATAATTTATGCTTTAGAACATTTCAAGGCACTTCTAATTTCTAAACACGAGTTTTGCATAAGAACAGATTGTGAAGCTATTGTTAGATATAATAAGAATAAAGATACTAGATATACCAATAGATGGTTAAAATTTATGGCTTCACTTAGTAATTATAGATTAGATAAAATAGAGTGGCAACACATTAAAGGGATAGATAACTCCATAGCTGATTTACTATCTAGAAAGTTATGCTATTAGTCCCATGCATGGTTAAAGTAGATTTTAAGCAAATTGGTGTTGTTTAAACTTTCAGATGGCATCTTCATCCGCATCCAGGCATGAGAAGGTAAATCAGCCTAACCCTGTTTTCCCTCCTCAATTTGTTAGTTATTTCGATAACTTAGGAAAAAAATAGAATTAATTTTAACGGAAATAATTTAGAAGTAATACATGTAGGTTCCAGATTCCAGATTAAGGATCCTAAACTTGGTCCTTTCCCTACTGATCAAAAGACTTTGATAGATAATTTATGGCAATCTTATATAAAGAAAGATAACGGTTGGTTTATTAATTCGTTAAATGCCTTAGCAAACTATTTTCATAAACTTAGAGACACAAAAAAGTTTAATTTTTACTGCGTGTTTAAGGGAATTCTTCCAGGTATTTACAGACAATTTGCAGATGCTATGGCTAGCGGAGTTGGTAATCATCCACAACCGTGGTATAAGGGAACGATTATCTTTTCAGAAGCTAATCAGTTAATGCAAACTCACTATGGGGTAAATTATTACATTAGTCCATATTGTTAAGATAGTGCTAATACCACTACACGAAAACAGGCTTTTAGCGAAGGGGAAATCCGTCGCCAAAAGACCAAAATCCGTCGCTAAAGGAATTAGCGACGGATTCACCGTCGCTAAAAATTCCTTGTATAAAAGCCCGTCACTAATAGTTTAGCGACGGAATTTTTAAATCCGTCGCTAAATATGTGATTTTTACCGACGGATTTATTTTTCATTAGCGACGGATATTCCGTCGCTAATTATATTTTTAGAATTTTAATTTATTTTCTTATTTGTCCAATTAGAGACGGATTAAATATTTTAGCGACGGAATATTCCGTCGCTAAAAAACTTATTTAGCGATGGAATATTCCGTCGCTAAATAACTGATTGAAAGGAATACTTTAGCGATGGAATAAATCCGTCGCCAAAAGTCAATTTTTTTTTGAATTTTTTTTTATTTTTCAATTACCTAGACCTGTAATACAATTTTCAATTCTCAACAATAACGCGCAATAATCAATACAGAAAGAAATATATATAAAAAATTATAAAAATAAATTATTATAAAAAAAACTCATACATGTACAAGCCGGGAACCGGATATAGCCGGTTAGTAGAGGGGAGAAGAGTACAAGCTAGGCACGGGGGGCGGGGGGGGGGGAGGAGGCGGGGAAGCTAGGAACGGGCACGGGAAGGGGCTCATCAGGGGTTCCCGAGTCCCGGATCTGGATCCTGCTGATCCGGGGCCGGGGCGGCTGGTCCAGCAGTGCCCTGCTCCCTCATCATCCGGCACACCACTGTAGCAATGCGCTGGATCTCCTCGTCGTCCAACTGAGGCCGAGGAGCCGGTGTCTGTGGAGGGGCAGCAGGGGGTGAGGACGCTCCTATCACGGCACGAGGAGTCGTGCTAGGCAGGCCGCGTATGCGGCCTTTCGGCCGATTCACGACCTCCGGCGTATCCAGCCATCGCTTCAACCCCCCAGTACTCGCAGCCGTACTAGTGGACGCTGATGGCTGTCCGGACTGCTGCTCGGACCCCCTTAGCTGTTCATACGAGGCCTGCAAAAATAGTGGTTTAACGATATGTTAGGGCATTAATTAACGAAACAGACATTGAGGATAGAAAGAAAAAACATTAACTTAAATAAATTGACTCACATCGATCCGTCGGGCAATATCTGAAATATAGTCGCCCGTCTGAGTATAGGTCAGAGCTATGACCTCATCCTCCTCTAGATCCGGGTGCTCGACCGCGTTCATGTGTCGGACGATGTCGTGTGGCACCGACCCCCCCGTGTGCGTCGGATCTCTGTTCTGTCTGTTCTCAGCCCCGCTCTTACTCTTTGCGTCCCAACCTGGATCCGCAGCCCACCGATCTATCATCTCCCCCTATACACGGTGAGATATCCAATGTGGGGGATATTTCGTCATGTCCGTCATCGGGGCACCCGCGGGCAGCGCCTTCTTCGCCCGGTCCCGTGCATCGTGGAGCCATCGGCGGTAATTCTTGCCGATGTAGGCAAAGAAAGCCTGCTGCCCCAGTACCTGCTGCTCAGGCGTGTCAAACGTGAACCCCTCCTGTAATGCATTCAATAACACAAATTAACAACATAAAACAAACTGTAATTTAACATTTACTAACGCTGAAAAAAATACTTCACCGTACCAGCCACTCCTCCCATAGGGCCTCCCTCGCAGCGGCATCCCAGTCCTTCCAGTACAGGCGTGGCTCGAAGAATCGGCCCTTCACAAGAACGCCGATCTTCGTCCTCGCCATATTCTCCAGGATCCTGCCAAAGAAGTAATTAAATTAATTAATACAGTTCAAATATAAATTAACACCCAAAAATTTTAAACATAAGGCATGAGGTGATATTTTTAGTACTTACAGGCCCTTCTGCGTGAGCGTAACTCTCTGTTTACGCTGGGGGTCGATGCGTACCCCGCGTGTCGGACCACGGCCTCGTCGAGATCCTACAAAACACAGACATTAATACAGTTCAAATATAAGGCTAGCGAAAATGTACGAAACACCGTTATCAACTATACCTGAGGTAGAACCCACGGAAGATGGAGAATGCACGCGCGTGTGGGATGAATCTGCGTCGGGCTGGGGCGACGGCTCGAGCTAGGGCTGGGGCGACGGCTGGGGCTGGGTCGATGGCGATGGCTGGGGCGACAGTGATGGCGACGGCTGGGGCTGGGCCCCCGATGGCTGTCCGCGATCACTCTGTGCCTCGTCATTAGTAGGCAATGACGAGGTGGGACTAACCGGGGAGGAAGCAGCTCGGCGTCCAGCCCGGCCACGAATAGCCCGTATCCTATCCATATCTGACTTCATATAGATTATATACAAAGACATTAACACGTGAAAAACAATAATTTAGGCATAAATCATCATCGGCACTATATATATATATATATATATATATATATATATATGAACGGATGTGCAAAAACACATCAATAAACACCAAGTTCTAAAATGTTACTACATTTTTCCCGTGATGTTACAACATTACAAGTCAATCATTTTCAGTTTGCGAATCATCTTCATCACTATCCTCGTCGCCCTCTTCTTCGTGGGACTCGTCGTCCTCTTCATCTTCTAATTCATCCTCTTCATCAGTAGACTCGGTCACATCATCTCCAACACTTTCAACATCTTCCGCGTCATCATCTACGACTTCTTCTCCCACAAGAAGTGTTGTTGGAAGAGGAAGATCGTCCTCCTCGTTGTTGACCTCAACAGGGAACAAGACACGTGGTTGGTCGGCTTGAAAGGAGTCTAGCTCACTGTCATATGTCACGGGCAATTTCTTGGACTTGATAGTTGTATACCAATGAGATTTGGGATTGGCGACGTCCTCCGCGTAAAAGACTTGTACAGCTTGACTAGCAAACACAAAGGGCTCGTCTGATGCAAGTCTTGACTTGACATTGACATCTACAATCCCTTGAGAGCTAACACGGATTCCTCTACTGCATGTGACATCGAACCACGTACACTTGAACATTACCAGGCGGTTTTGGGAACCCAGATATGTTAGCTCAACAATCTCATCTAGCTCTCCGTAAAAATCCATGCAATTCTCGGCATAACAGTCGCCGTTGACCAAGACTCCACTGTTTTGGGTTTGTTTTGTTCGGTCATCATCTTTTACGTTAAACCTAAACCATCTCTGGGCAACATGGAGTAATTATGGGATGTACAAGGACTAATTAGGGCTAACTGGGTTAATTATGATTATTAATTATAGCTGATTAGGCTTGATTAGGACTAATTAGGGTTATTTAGTCCTAATTATGGTTTAATTGTGCCGAGTAGTGATGATTAGTCCTAAGTAGGGCTAATTGGGCTTAATTGGGTTATGTTAGGACTAATTAATGTTAATGAGGGATAGTTTCGGATAATTATAGCTGACTAGGGTTGATTAGGACTAATTAGAGTTATGTAGTCCTAATTAGGGTTTAATTGTGCCGAGTAGTGCTGATTAGTCCTAATTAGGGCTAATTAGGCTTAATTGGGTTATGTTAGGGCTAATTAATGTTAATGAGGGCTAGTTTCGGATAATTATAGCTAATTAGGGTTGATTATGACTAATTAGGGTTTAATTGTGTCGAGTAGTGCTGATTAGTTCTAATTAGGGCTAATTAGGCTTAATTGGGTTATGTTAGGGCTAATTAATGTTAATGAGGGCTAGTTTCGGATAATTATAGCTAATTAGGGTTGATTATGACTAATTAGGGTTTAATTGTGCCGAGTAGTGATGATTAGTCCTAATTAGGGCTAATTAGGACTAATTGGGTTATGTTAGAGCTAATTAATGTTAATGAGGGCTAGTTTCGAATAATTATAGCTAATTAGGGTTGATTAGGACTAATTAAGGTTATTTAGTCCTAATTAGGGTTTTGATGGTGCCGAGTAGTGTTGATTAGTCCTAACTAGCGCTAATTAGGCGTAATTGGGTTATGTTAGTGCAAATTATGACTAATTAGGCTAACTACAATCAATATGCGCATAATTGGGTTCATTTGGGCTAATTTGGGGTAATTACAGCTAATTTGAATTTCATCAGGTTCTTAGGGTTAATTAAAACTAATTAGGCTCGTTAGAGCTAATTAGGGTTAATTGAGTTACTAAAATATTGTTAATCAGGACTAATTAGGGCTAATTATAGCCAGCGCTGGAGCCACGATTAGATTACAGGGGGTGCATGCTAAAAATGTCGCATTAACCTAACTAACCTAAATTTAATGCACATTCAACAACCTCAATTCCGAGACCTCATATAGGGTGTCGATATGGTGTCTGATACGTGTCTGACACCTCCGGACACGTGTCCGACACATACCGACGCGTGTCCGACTCCTCTGGACACGTGTCCGACGCCCACCGACACGCACCTCCAGACACATCGGCATACTTTAATTTGTTTTTTAAATGCTGGACACCGTCGATCAAACGTGGTGTCCGTGTCTGCGCTAACTAACATGTATCTCAATCCAATTGGGTCTCATCCTCCGTCAACAACCTCAATTCCGAGACCTCATATAGGGTGTTGATATGGTGTCCGATACGTGTCTGACACCTCCGGACACGTGTCCGACACATACCGACGCGTGTCCGACGCCTCTGGACACGTGTCCGACGGCGTCGGACACACCGACACGCACCTCCAGACACATCGGCATACGTTAATTTGTTTTTTAAATGTCGGACACCGTCGATCAGACGTGGTGTCCGTGTCTGCACTAACTAACAGGTATCTCAATCCAATTGGGTCCCATCATCCGTCAACAATCTCAATTCTCAAATGCTCAATGCAATAAAAATTAACAAAAATCACACATTCAATCCAATTGGGTCCCATCCTCCGTCAATAATCTCAATATCTCAAATGCTCAATGCATAATTAACAATCTAAAATCATCAATTAACAACCTAAAATCATCAATTAATAATCGCAATTACTTCAAATGCACAGCTAATAACCTAAAATCATCGATCAATAATCACAATTCTAAAACGCACAATTAACAACCTAAAATTATCAAACAAATGATCAATTTTCAAATGGGAAAAAAATGTTAAAAATTCACATATCCGATGCGTTTGAATTATTTCAATTTAGGGTTCGATTGTATTAGGGCATTCAATTGAGGGTTCAATTAGTTTCATTTAGGGTTCGGTTCGATTAGGGCATTCAATTTAGGGTTCAATTTAGGGTTCAATTACTTCAATTTAGGGTTCAATTAGGGGGTTCTATTGATTCAATTTAGGGTTCAGTTGATTTGAGGCATTCAATTTAGGGTTCAATTAGTTCAATTTAGGGTTCGGTTGGATTAGGGCATTCAATTTAGGGTTCGGTTAGATTGGGGCAATCAATTTAGGGTTTAATTAGGGGTTCAATTAGTTCAAATTAGGGTTCGATTCAATTAGGGCATTCAATTTAGGGTTCAATTACTTCAATTTAGGGTTCAATTAGGGGGTTCTATTGATTCAATTTAGGGTTCGGTTGATTTGAGGCATTCAATTTAGGGTTCAATTAGGGTTCGGTTAGATTGGGGCAATCAATTTAGGGTTTAATTAGGGGTTCAATTAGTTTAATTTAGGGTTCGATTCAATTAGGGCATTCAATTTAGGATTCAATTACTTCAATTTAGGGTTCAATTAGGGGGCTCTATTGATTCAATTTAGGGTTTGGTTGATTTGAGGCATTCAATTTAGGGTTCAATTAGTTCAATTTAGGGTTCGGTTGGATTAGGGCATTCAATTTAGGGTTCAATTAGGGTTCGGTTAGATTGGGGCAATCAATTTAGGGTTTAATTAGGGGTTCAATTAGTTTAATTTAGGGTTCGATTCAATTAGGGCATTCAATTTAGGGTTCAATTACTTCAATTTAGGGTTCAATTAGGGGGCTCTATTGATTCAATTTAGGGTTTGGTTGATTTGAGGCATTCAATTTAGGGTTCAATTAGTTCAATTTAGGGTTCGGTTGGATTAGGGCATTCAATTTAGGGTTCAATTAGGGTTCGGTTAGATTGGGGCAATCAATTTAGGGTTTAATTAGGGGTTCAATTAGTTTAATTTAGGGTTCGATTCAATTAGGGCATTCAATTTAGGGTTCAATTACTTCAATTTAGGGTTCAATTAGGAGGTTCTATTGATTCAATTTAGGGTTCGGTTGATTTGAGGCATTCAATTTAGGGTTCAATTAGGGTTCGGTTAGATTGGGGCAATCAATTTAGGGTTTAATTAGGGGTTCAATTAGTTTAATTTAGGGTTCTATTGAATTAGTGCATTCAAGTTAGGATTTACTTATGGTGCGAGTATGTTTAAATTACTTCAATTTAGTGGTCGGTTGAATTGAATAAACAATACAGAGGCTTTCTTATCCTGATGTCATGCAATGGCCCATAATCTATGACCTTTCAGCGTCACCATGATCTATATCGGTGTTACAGACTTTGTGGCACGACCGGAGTGCAAGGCTTGGTGGCCACTAAACTCAACACAACCACATACACCACTCCTTTCGCGGGGCACTGTGAGGCATTCTCTCTCTTTCTCTCTCACTCACTCACACACACACACATAGTCGAGACATACATAACACAGTCTCAAACCCAGCCATTCGACCCCCTCTTCAAAACATACTCAGACACACACACACACACACACACACACACTTTCCCTCTCTATCTTTTTCTCTCTCTCACACACACACACAACAAGACACACATCCACTCGCTTGCCCCTATCTGCCCCCTCACCCTATTGCCCATCACCCTTCCCCAACCCACCCAAAGCCTCATTTTCCCACCGTCTTACCTCGCACAAACGTCACCCCGCCCACCGATATGCACACGTGCATAGACACGGAGATACATATACAAACATGCACACATAGATTCATAACATAATGCCCTCCCCCTCGCTCCCGCCCTATCTCACCACCCTTCCACTACCGCATAAACCTCCACCCACCCCAACACAAACCTGCTAACAAAAACATGAGCACCCACACACACATGAATGCACACACTCTCAAAGGCGCAAAACACACACATTCACATGGAGAAAGAGATGCATGTAACCTAAATTGAAGACAAATTAACAAAAAATTCAGATAATTTAGGGCAATTGACATACAAATCTCGAGGTGGGTACGACGGCGGCGGCGTTGGTGGTGCGGCGGCAGTGGTGGGTTTCGTTGCGCGGCGATAGTGGAGGGCTTTGTGGCACGACCGGAGTGCAAGGCTTGGTGGCGCGGCGTCGGGTGGGGGACGGGAGTGTCGCCGGAGCTGGGTCGCCGTAGAGAAGGGTCGCCGGAGGTGAGAACGGCGGTGGGTGGGTGAGAGAAGAATTTCAGAGAGAGAACGGGGAGAGAGAAAGAAACAAGATCTGTTTTTAAATGGAGGATCTTTAGCGACGGAATAAAACCGTCGCTAAAACTCCGTCGGTGAATGTCTTATTATAAAGACTTTTTGCGACAGAATGTTTAGCGACGGTTTTATTCCGTCGTTTAAATAATTTTAAGAAAAAACTCAAAATTACTAATTTTATAAAAAATATTTAGCGACGGTAATTCCATCGCTAAAAGTCCGCCGTTAAAATTCCGTTGCAAATTACTTTTACCGACGGTGTCTTCCGTCGGTAATAGTATTTTGCAACGGATTTTTAACGACGGGATATTCCGTCGCTTAAAGACATGTTTAGCGACGGAATACCTTCCATCGCTAAAACTCCGTCGCAAAATACATATTTTCTTGTGGTGTACGGATAGTACAGAAGAATGCAAAAATTGTGAAACTTTAATTAAACATTTTAATATCTTAAAAGGTAGAGCTGATCATTTAGCCCTAGAAAAATCACATTTTGATTTACAAATTTCGCAATTAAAATCTCAAATACAAGTCCTAGAATTAGAAAGCAGTGATTGGAAGAATAGATACGCTACTTTAGTACAAAAACAACCCACTATCTCGGGGACAAAAGAGATAGCTAATCTGGATTCACAGGCTTCCGGTAAAGATAAACCAAGTCCTGTTATAGCTGATAATTTGCTCAAAATTACTGAAAAACCTTTGAGTTTGGGAAAAAGAACTCCTAGTCCAGTTCAACAGGTAACTGGTAAAGACTTATCAAACCCTGTCAAAGTTGGAGGTTTACTCAAAATCTCTGAAAATCCCTCTAGTTCGGGAGAAAGAACTGCTAATCCAGATATACAGGTATCTGGTAAAGACAAATTAATTCCTGAAACCCCTGGCCGTTTGGGTAAAACGGAACAATTTAAAAAGAATAAAAAGAAAGCAAAGAGACAAGCACATGCTGTTCAAAAGCAGGTAGCAGAAGCCTTTGCTGACTTAATCAGCAAGACTTTTGGTAGCATTAATACCGCAGTACAAGACAAGAATAAAGAAGCAGAAAAATCAGCCACAACTAGTAGCCTTTTCGCAGACTCTCTAGAACAAGACATTAGCATCAGTTTATTTCAAGATGCTCAGGGACCAGATAATAGCCTGATCAACATAGAAGATACTCCTACTTCCACTGCCTCCACTGAAGATATGAAGAAATGAGCAGATGGAAGACATAAAGTAAAAAGAATCTGCTTGAGAGCCTTTAGAAAATGAAGACATGATAGAAGACAGAAGGTAAGATGGCAGACATAAAGTAAAAGGAAGACATAAAGCAAAAAGAATCTACTTGAGAGCCTTTAGAAAATGAAGACAAGATAGAAGAATGAAGACAAGATGGAAGACGTAAAAGCAGAAGGAAAGGAATCTACTTTATAGAGCTACTTTACTTTAGAAGCTTTAGACTTTAAGCAAAAGCAGTGTTGGCTTTACCCAATTTTCAAATGTAATCTATAGACAGCACTATGTAAAGTAGGACAACTGTATAGATTCCCTTTTTCACTGTAAAGTACTTTTCTTTTCTCTGCTTATAAAATAAAGGCAGAATTCAGTTTGTATACACGCTTACACATTCGAGCAATCAAAGAGACTTTCTCTCAAAAAATCCGTCCAACTTCTCTTCATGTCCTCAAGCATCCGGTAAAGAAACGCTATTATTGCCTTAACCAATATCAGCTATATTCTCAAGTAAGCTCTCACTCCATTTAAACTTGTCTATTATTCTGGGGTGAACACGTTCTAGCGGTGAAAGACATTCTATGAACTGAAAGAAATTATCTCAGGTCTAGCATGACTAGAAACAACGTTATATAGTTAAGACTTAGAGATCATGTGGCATTTACTTGGTTTTAGAGAGACTCTGTCCAATTTTAAAATGATTATGCTTTTTAAAAAAGAACTATCAACGTCATCTCAATAGATTTAACAAAAGTGGGAGCGAGTCATTTAAGGTTTTTGCCGAGTGATGGCGTTTGAAAACCTGCAGACTAACGCATGCCCGGAGTTTTTCTAAAAAGATATACTCTGATACGTTCTAAACCAGCATCCTGAAATTTTAAAACTCAAACCAGACTCTCTCTATGACTTTAGTTTTTGCCATATTTTCTCTGAAATCTTTTCTCTATTCCGCTGTGTCTGCGTCTGTGCTATGCTATCATCCACAATGGTATCAGGTCTAACCGGGGACTTTTTGTTTTTCGGCCAAACCCCCTCCCATTTTGGTATCAAAATTCATTAAATGCAGTAAGATCTACTTCATATTCTTCATTGTCTTCAGTATAAGAACAGTAAAAGGTAGGATTCGCAGGACGTCTAGTCATGAAAATTTTTGATAAAAAGGGACTACTTGCTCTGGGTTACTTCGACATTCTCCTTTACTTGATAATTATCCCTTCAGAAGCCAAGGAACATATGGCTCTGATACCAAAATGGGGAGGGGGTTGGCCGGAAAACAAAACATAGAGTCCCCGGTTAGACCGTGTCCATAGTGGATGAAAGCATAGCACAGATGCAGACACAGCGGGATAGAGAGAAGATTTCAAAGAAAATATGGCAAAAACTAGAATCATAGAGAGAGTCTAGTTTGAGTTTTAAAATTTCAGGATGTTGGTTTAGAACATATCAGAGTATAAAAAAAAGGAAAAACTCAGGGCATGCGTTAGTCTGCAGGTTTTCAAACGCCATCACTCGGCAAATAACCTTAAATGACTCGCTCCCACTTTTGTTAAATCTATTGAGATGACGTTGATAGTTCTTTTTTAAAAAGCATAATCATTTTAAAGTTGGACAGAGTCTCTCTAAAACCAAGTAATTGCCACATGATCATTAAGTCTTAACTATATAAAGTTGTTTCTAGTCATGCTAGACCTGAGATAATTTCTTTCAGTTCATAGAATGTCTTTCACCGCTAGAGCGTGTTCACCCCAGAATAATAGACAAGTTTTAAGAGAGTGAGAGCTTACTTGAGAATATAGCTGATATTGGTTAAGGCAATAATAGCGTTTCTTTACAGGATGCTTGAGGACATGAAGAGAAGTTGGACGGATTTTTTGAGAGAAATTCTCTTTGATTGCTCGAATGTGTAAGCGTGTTTACAAACTGAATTCTGCCTTTATTTTATAGGCAGAGAAAAGAAAAGTACTTTACAGTGAAAAAGGAAATCTATAGAGCTATCCTACTTTCTATAGATTACCTTTGAAAATTGGGTAAAGCCAACAATGCTTTTGCGTAAAGTCCAAAGCTTCTAAAGTAAAGTAGCTCTATAAAATAGATTCCTTTCCTTCTGCTTTTACGTCTTCCATCTTGTCTTCATTCTTCTATCTTGTCTTCATTTTCTAAAGGCTCTCAAGTAGATTCTTTTTGCTTTATGTCTTCCTTTTACTTTATGCCTGCCATCTTACCTTCTGTCTTCTATCATGTCTTCATTTTCTAAAGGCTCTCAAGCAGATTCTTTTTACTTTATGTCTTCCATCTGCTCATTTCTTCATTTCTTTGGTGGAGTCATTCGAAGTAGAAGAATCTTCTATGTTGATCAGGCTATTATCTGGTCCCTGAGCATCTTGAAATAAACCGCCGCTAATGTCTTGTTCTAGAGAGTTTGCAAAAAAGCTACTAGTTGTGGCTGATTTTTTGAAAAAGAATAAAAAGAAAGCAAAGAGACAAGCACATGCTGTTCAAAAGCAGGTAGCAGAAGCCTTTGCCGACTTAATCAGCAAGACTTTTGGTAGCATTAATACTTTAGGACAAGACAAGAATAAAGAAGCTACTTTAGTACAAAAACAACCCACTATCTCGGGGACAAAAGAGATAGCTAATCTGGATTCACAGGCTTCCGGTAAAGATAAATCAAGTCCTGTTACAGCTGGTAATTTGCTCAAAATTACTGAAAAACCTTTGAGTTCAAGAAAAAGAACTCCTAGTCCAGTTCAACAGGTAACTGGTAAAGACTTATCAAACCCTGTCAAAGTTGGAGGTTTACAATAATTATGAGGATTATTTAAATCCTCATAATGAAGATGGTGACAATGATTATCCATGGAATGAAGAAGCACCGGCTAATCTAGACAACACCTTAAGAGGAATATAGTTTTCATGTCTACTGGTATATATATATATATATAGGGAGCTGATCCGTTGAGAGCGCTAGCAACTTGGGTTAAGTTGCTAGTGCGATCTGGCCGTCCATGCGCGATCTGTGGACGGTCCAGATCTTTTTTTTACGTATTTTTTAAAGTCTGTCCGCTACATTATGTAGCGGACAATTTTTTGACAAAAATACCCCTTGCCCGTGTGATTGACTGAGCACTTTAGTGTGTCCACTACATTATGTAGCGGATATAATATCAAAAAGCGAAAACTTTCGGGAATCTCGAGATCTGTTTGGACTTCATCTCTCTCTCTCTCGTGTGCTCTCTCTCTCTCTCTCTCTCTCTCTACCCAAATCTGTTTGGGTAAGTAACACACACACTCTCTCTCTCTCTATCGGGCACTGTACTGATCTACCAGTCACCGGCGCCGATGGCCTACCTCAGCTGGGGGTTCCAGAGCGGCAACGGTGGCACCACTCGACTGTGATCGCGAAGTGGGGGTGCTGAGTGGTGATACGTGGATTGTGTCGTTCGGGATTTTTGGAAGAATTGCAGAGGCGAACACTACAAGAAAACAGGCTTTTAGCGACGGGGAAATCCGTCGCTAAAAGCCCAAAATCCGTCGCTAAAAGAATTAGCGACGGATTAACCGTCGCTAAAAATCCCTCGTATAAAAGCCCGTCACTAATAGTTTAGCGACGGAATTTTTAAATCCGTCGCTAAATATGTCATTTTTACCGACGAATTTATTTTTCATTAGCGACGGATATTCCGTCGCTAATTATATTTTTAGAATTTTAATTTATTTTATTTTTTGTCAAATTAGCGACGGATTAAATATTTTAACGACGGAATATTCCGTCGCTAAACAACTTATTTAGTGACGGAATATCCCGTCACTAAAAGTAATTTTCATAGTTTCCTATTTTTCGTTATTTTCTCGAAATTCAATTTTAAAATACTTTTAGCGACGGATATTCCGTTGCCAAAAGTCCGTCGTTAATCTAGGCCTTTTAGTGACACAACTTTCGTCGCTAAAGTCCATCCAATTACACTTGAATCAGACTTTCAGCGACCAAATTCCATCGCTAAATGTCAATAAAAAACCATTTTTTTAAATTGTTATTAGTTTTTAAAATTCACGCCTATTTTCATTGACAATTAATCCTAATCACCAATATAGCACTCTTCTTTAAATTTCAAGCAATACAAACAAAATATAAGTTATACACCAACATCTAACACCCAATACTCAACTACAAAAATTAAATATTCTCCGAACAAATTGTTGCACCAAAAAAATATATATATACTCAACTACAAAAATTAAATATTCACCGAACAAAATAAATCACATCATACAAATTTCAAAACAAAATTACATATTTTATTAAAACCAAAAATAGATATCAATCTCCCAAGATACACTAAACTCTTATAGCTTCACGTACTTGATCCTCTTCTCCTTAGTTACACCAATAGTAGCTCCACGTTACCCAATGTAGTCGAGCACCATCTGCATTAGAGCAAAAAAAAAACTACTCAGCAACGCTCAGGGAAGAAAAAAGAATGAGACGGGTACAAACTAGACGGAATATCCCATTGAACTTACAAGAACTACGGGGCAAGATAAATGGCAAGATAAAAATAATGGGGATTGATGAGGGTACAAACTAGACGGGTACAACTCTTATTCGATTTCATTGGGTTACCTGTAAATGGCAGGATCTTGGATCAAAAGGGGGTCATACGACCTCCTAGGTGGCTCCATCATCTCAAGGACCAGGTCCTCGGGCAACCCGGGCAGTGCTCGCAGCATACAGGCGGCCTCAGGGCTGAGCAGGGCCTGGCATTTCAAGATTTGGGCCACGTACACATTTGGGAGGCCAGTCTCTTGAGCAAGCTCGGCGTAGGTCTTGCACTACAAGAAAAGACGTCTTTTGCGACGGAGTTTTAGCGACGGAATAGATTCCGTCGCTAAAATGAGTTTTACCGACGGAAACCTCCGTCAGTAAAACTCCGTCGTAAAATATTATTTAAGCGACGGATTTATTCCGTCGCAAAAAACTCCGTCGGTGAAAAGGCGTTTTACCGACGGAAACCTACGTCGGTAAAACTCCGCCGTGAAATATTATTTAAGCGACGGATTTATTCCGTCGCCAAAAACTCCGTCGGTACAAATAGGTCTTCACCGACGGACGTTTAGCGACGGAATAAATCCGTCGCTAAAAGTCTATTTAATTCACAGATCTGGTTTGAACTGTCACTGCTTCTCTCTTCGAAAATCCCAAAACCCAACTTCCCTCTACCCCGGCGGCGACCTCCCTCGACACCGGCGGTGACTTCCCTCGACCCCGGCGGTGACCTCCTCGACAACGGTGACCACCTGCAACTTCGGCGACCACGGGCCCTCACCTCCGGCAGATCTGTGAAGAGGAGAGAGACTGAGAGAGAGAGAGAGAGCAGCGTCGACCACTGGAGACCATCGGAGACGACGGTTTCTCACCTCCGGCAGTATTTCTCGTGAGGTAAAGTTCTTGTCTTCCTCTCTATTTGCTCTACGCTATACCTTTTGTCCTCCTCTTATACATGTAAATTGCTGTGAAAAGTTAAAGACATTGGAGATTGAGCTCAATTTGATAAGATTATTAGTTGTTGTGATCAAGTGAAGAAAAAGATATATTAAGAATGCGAATTTGTGGGTCAGAGATATTAAGGGTTCGTACGTTTGTCATATTCGCATATTCGTTTTCTGTTTTTGCAATGATGATGGGTTTGTAGGAGCTGGATTGATAGTTTTTTATTTATTTATTAACAATGGGTATAATGTAGTTTGACTTTACTACCTTTCAATAAAACGGATTGTTAATGTAAAGCGTTGTAATTAAATGAAGGATATGTTAGGCATGTGGATTTATGGGCAATAGATAGTAGGAACATGTTGTTTGATTAGTTTGGATTTATGGGCAATAGATAGTAGCAATGGATGTTGCTTCTGATCCGAAAATAGGCCTTATGCGACTACTTTGGTGGCAGGAAGCCATAGACAAGATCGGGTTAAGTGGCGTTGGATCTAGATGGGATGGGACGGGACGGAACTGGGCAAGGGACATTAAAATTTAGATGACGCAAACCCTAAACCCTAAACCCCAATTGAATCGAACCCTAAATTAAACTAATTGAACCCCTAATTAAACCCTAAATTGATTGCCCCAATCTAACCGAACCCTAATTGAACCCTAAATTGAATGTCCTAATCCAAACGAACCCTAAATTGAACTAATTGGACCCTAAATTGAATGCCTCAAATCAACCGAATCCTAATTGAACTCTAAATTGAATGCCCTAATCCAACCGAACCCTAAATTGAACTAATTGAACCCTAAATTGAATGCCTCAAATCACCCCAATCCTTAATTGAATAAATAGAGCCCCCTAATTGAACCCTAAATTGAAGTAATTGAACCCTAAATTGAATGCCCTAATTGAATCGAACCCTAAATTAAACTAATTGAACCCCTAATTAAACCCTAAATTGATTGCCCCAATCTAACCGAACCCTAATTGAACCCTAAATTGAATGCCCTAATCCAACCGAACCCTAAATTGAACTAATTGAACCCTAAATTGAATGCCTCAAATCAACCGAACCCTAAATTGAATCAATAGAACCCCCTAATTGAACCCTAAATTGAAGTAATTGAACCCTAAATTGAATGCCCTAATTGAATCGAATCGAATCCTAAATTAAACTAATTGAACCCCTAATTAAACCCTAAATTGATTGCCCCAATCTAACCGAACCCTAATTGAACTCCAAATTGAATGCCCTAATCCAATCGAACCCTAAATTGAACTAATTGAACCCTAAATTTAATGCCTCAAATCAACTGAACCCTAAATTGAATCAATAGAACCCCCTAATTGAACCCTAAATTGAAGTAATTGAACCCTAAATTGAATGCCCTAATCGAACCGAACCCTAAATGAAACTAATTGAACCCTAAATTGAATGCCCTAATACAATCGAACCCTAAATTGAAATAATTCAAGCGCATCGGATATGTGAATTTTGAACATTTTTTTCCCATTTGAACATTGATCATTTGTTTGATAATTTTAGGTTGTTAATTGTGCGTTTTAGAATTGTGATTATTGATCGATGATTTTAGGTTATTAGCTGTGCATTTGAAGTAATTGCGATTATTAATTGATGATTTTAGGTTGTTAATTGATGATTTTAGATTGTTAATTGTGCATTGAGCATTTGAGATATTGAGATTATTGACGGAGGATGGGACCCAATTGGATTGAATGTGTGATTTTTGTTAATTTTTATTGCATTGAGCATTTGAGAATTGAGAATTGAGATTGTTGACGGAGGATGGGACCCAATTGGATTGAGATACCTGTTAGTTAGCGCAGACACGGACACCACGTCTGATCGACGGTGTCCGACATTTAAAAAAAAATTAACGTATGCCGATGTGTCTGGAGGTGCGTGTCGGTGGGCGTCGGACACGTGTCGGTATGTGTCGGACACGTGTCCGGAGGTGTCAGACACGTATCGGACACCATATCGACACCCTATATGAGGTGTCGGAATTGAGGTTGTTGACGGAGGATGAGACCCAATTGGATTGAGATACATGTTAGTTATCGCAGACACGGACACCACGTTTGATCGACGATGTCCAGCATTTAAAAAACAAATTAACGTATGCCGATGTGTCTCGAGGTGCGTGTCGGTGGGCGTCAGACACGTGTCCAGAGGCGTCCGACACGTGTCCAGAGGCGTCGGACACGCGTCGGTATGTTTCGGACACGTGTCCGGAGGTGTCAGACACGTATCGGACACCATATCGACACCCTATATGAGGTGTCGGAATTGAGGTTGTTGAATGTGCATTAAATTTAGGTTAGTTAGGTTAATGCGACATTTTTAGCATGCACCCCCTGGAATCTAATCGTGGCTCCAGCGCTGGCTATAATTAGCCCTAATTAGTCCTGATTAACAATATTTTAGTAAATCAATTAACCCTAATTAGCTCTAACGAGCCTAATTAGTTTTAATTAACCCTAAGAACCTGATGAAATTCAAATTAGCTGTAATTACCCCAAATTAGCCCAAATGAACCCAATTATGCGCATATTGATTGTAGTTAGCCTAATTAGTCATAATTTGCACTAACATAACCCAATTACGCCTAATTAGCGCTAGTTAGGACTAATCAACACTACTCGGCACCATCAAAACCCTAATTAGGACTAAATAACCCTAATTAGTCCTAATCAACCCTAATTAGCTATAATTATTCGAAACTAGCCCTCATTAACATTAATTAGCTCTAACATAACCCAATTAAGCCTAATTAGCCCTAATTAGGACTAATCATCACTACTCGGCACAATTAAACCCTAATTAGTCATAATCAACCCTAATTAGCTATAATTATCCGAAACTAGCCCTCATTAACATTAATTAGCCCTAACATAACCCAATTAAGCCTAATTAGCCCTAATTAGGACTAATCAGCACTACTCGGCACAATTAAACCCTAATTAGGACTACATAACTCTAATTAGTCCTAATCAACCCTAGTCAGCTATAATCATCCGAAACTATCCCTCATTAACATTAATTAGCCCTAACATAACCCAATTAAGCCCAATTAGCCCTAATTAGGACTAATCATCACTACTCGGCACAATTAAACCCTAATTAGGACTAAATAACCCTAATTAGTCCTAATCAACCCTAATCAGCTATAATTAATAATCGTAATTAACCCTAATAACCCAGTTAGCCCTAATTAGCCCTTGTACATCCCATAATTACTCCATGTTGCCCAGAGATGGTTCAATTACTCGTTGTTTACAAACCCTGCCTTCTTTATATTAATTGTTGTTTTGAGAAGTCCATTGGCAACGAGATGGTTCAACTCGTTGCCAACGAGTTCTATTTAATGTGGAATTGATAACATATGCAACGATCATTCTGCAGTTTTGATATTTCGGAAAGATTCTTGCATATCTTATCAATTTCTGAACACATGCATGCATAGAAACCCTTAGTTCCCGTTCAAAGGTACTCATTACAAAGTAATGCCTTGTAATGAGCCTTTGGATGTCCAGTTTGGACAGTTTGGAAAAGCTAATTGTTTATAAAACAGTATTTTGACTCATGCTTTATGTTCTATGTCGTGGATATTTGGTACACGTTCTCGTGTGTTTCTCCGGGTGCATACAGATCTGGTGTTCTAACATCCGTCAAACCTTCCTGAGCAAGGTTAGATGAATGTTAGAACACCTAATCGATGTGGTGTACTTGGAGAAATGCGGGGAGGTGCTGCCGAATTTTCCACAGACATCGGACTAAGCATGAGTTATTCACTGTTTTATAAACATGTGCTTTTCTGAATGGGATAGGACCACTACCTGTTCAAGAGTGGAGGGGAAATATGTAGACATGTTGTAACATTCATGCATTGATATTTACATCGGCAATGCCTAATCACTGGTCATTATTGAAGGTGGTATACAGTACGATAATTCAGTCGTCATGTCAGTCGATCGAAGTTGGATGAAAAGGAAGAATGCTGAAGATTTTGAGTGTCGCGTTGACGAATTTCTCGACTTCGCTTATGCGCATCCTGCACATGTTGACCTTGATAAGATAAGGTGTCCGTGCGGTAGATGTGAGTTGTTGCACTGGAGAAAAAGAATTGAAGTAAAATGGCATCTTCGTCGGTACGGTTTTATGGGTGGATACACAAGGTGGACGCAGCACGGGGAAACGATAGTATTGTCGTCCAACCTGGCTAGTCAAACTGAAGTTAGGGAGGAGGCACGATATGATTTCCGAGATATGATTATGGATGCTGGGCATGCTAATGTTGACTGGGGTAACGACAGTCCACAACCGCCGAACGAGGGGGCTCATCAGTTTTATGAGTTGTTGAGAGCTGCGGAAGAGCCGCTGTGGGATGGAGCTCCGAAACACACACGGCTGTCTGCGGTTAGTAGGTTATTACAGTTGAAATCAGACCACGGGCTGAGTGAGAAAGGTTTTAACGAGTTTGTTACCTTCATCAAAGAAATACTGCCCGAAAGTGAAAAGCTACCGCCGTCGTACTATGACGCGAAGAAGATGATGAGGAAACTTGGGTTGAGCTATGACCGGATAGATGCGTGCAATAACGATTGTGTATTATTCTGGAAAGAGAATAAGGATTTGTCATTATGTCCAGTATGTGATCATTCGAGGTACAAACCGGACAAAGGGAAGAAGAAAAACATTGCATGGAAGATATTGCGATATTTCCCGGTCACACCACGGCTTCAGAGAATGTACTACTCCTCCAGTACGGCTGAACATATGAGGGCTCACCGTGAGACTCGCAGCAACGATGCCGATGTGCTGACACACCCAGCTGATGGAGAGGCGTGGAAGGAGTTTGACCGCAGGCATCCAGTCTTTGCTCAGGAAGTTCGGAATGTTAGACTTGGTCTGGCAACCGATGGGTTCAACCCTTTCGGTCAGTCTACCACGCCTTACTCCTGTTGGCCTGTTATTATTGTCCCTTACAACCTTCCACCAGGCATGTGCATGAAGAAGCCGTATATGTTCTTGTCGTTGCTTATTCCGGGGCCGAAGAGTCCCGGTAAGGACATAGATGTGTATTTAAGGCCGTTGATTGATGAGTTAAAACAATTATGGAATCATGGAGTCGAAACATATGATGCATCCCTTAAACAAAATTTTCAGATGAGGGCTGCTTTGATGTGGACTATACATGATTTCCCCGCATTGGGAATGACGTGTGGCTGGAGCACACATGGGAAGCTAGCATGCCCTGCTTGTATGGGCGTGAACCCCGGTCATACGTTAAAGCACGGCGGAAAGGCCTCGTGGTTCGGATGTCACCGTAAGCTTTTGCCACCGGGCCATCAGTTTCGTAGGCAGAAGGATAAATTTGACGGGACAATCGAGCGTGAGGTTGTCACGCTGGACTACCCATCTGGTGAAGAAGTACTCTCACACCTGGAGGCACTTGATACTGACATACCACACGGTAAGGGTGTGCCGGATCAGAAGATTGCAGGGTTCGGGAAAGAGCACAACTGGAGAAAATTTTGTATCTTCTGGGAGTTAGCCTACTGGAGGACGCTCGTTATCCGAAACAACATGGATGTGATGCATATTGAGAAGAACGTTTTTGATAATGTGTTCAACACAGTGATGAATGTCAAGGGCAAATCGAAAGATCACCTTAAAGCGAGAAGGGATCTACAACAGTTGGGTGTACGCCGTGAATTGCATCCTCGGACAGTCAGTGGGAGGACCATACTTCCGAAAGCACCTTACTGTCTAGACAAGAAACAAGTGGAGAAGGTCTGTCAGTGGGTTAAGAATTTGAAGCTTCCGGATGGGTTTGCGTCCAACATATCTCGTTGTTGCAATGTATCGGAATGCAAGTTCCAAGGGATGAAGAGTCACGACTGCCACGTATTCATGGAGAGATTCATTCCTATTGCCTTCCGGGGACTGTTGCCACGGGTTGTTTGCGAGACTTTGACTGAATTATCTCATTTCTTTCGAGATATATGCTCTTCTACGATCCGGGTGAGTAACATGGAAGTGCTTGAGAAGAACATTGTGGTGACGATTTGCAAGCTGGAGAAAATCTTCCCACCTTCGTTCTTTGATTCAATGGAGCATCTGCCTGTTCACTTGGCATATGAAGCTAAGATGGGTGGACCCGTGCAATATCGGTGGATGTATCCCTTCGAGAGGTAATCCTTAAATTGTTACAGTTGTTCGTTTACACTTAATGCGACATCTGTTATCATTGATATTCCACCTAACTCGATTCCCTAAACTTCTAGGTTCATGTTCCATTTAAAGAAAAAAGTCCGTAATAAGGCTCGGGTTGAGGGCTCAATTGCGGAGGCTTACGTAATGGAAGAACTTGTAAACTTTTGTAGTCAATATTTCGGTTCTGATCTTTGTACAAGGTTAAATCAACTAGGCCGAAATGATCCCGGAGCAAGCACAAATTTGGAAGGGCAATTGTCAATATTCAAGCAGTCAGGTAGTCCGTTCGGCCGAACGTATACTCGATGGCTAACAGATGAAGAGTACAGTGCTGCAACAATATATGCCCTTCTAAATTGCGATGAAGTTTCGGCATTCGTTGAGTAAGTTAAAGTCTTAATTCACTTACATTGCTGTACATAATTGAAAGTGTGTGTTAAGCGAGTTAAATGCATATTGGTTTGCAGTGAGTTCGATGCGGAATCTTTAATCACTGATCCCGCTGGACTTGAATCTCATCGGAAATCACAATTTGTACAGTGGTTCAAAATCCGTGTAAGATTATTTAACGAAATTATATTATGTGTTATATACAGTTCTGTGGCCAATTAGTATACTGATTTATCCTTAATTTTTACCGTCATCTACAATAGGTTCAGTCAATGGATAGACCAGTGGCCTCCTGCTTGAAATTACTAGCCGAAGGCCCTAACAAACAAACATCCTGTTACGGAGGCTATATCATCAACGGGTTTAGGTTTAACGTAAAAGATGATGACCGAACAAAACAAACCCAAAACAGTGGAGTCTTGGTCAACGGCGACTGTTATGCCGAGAATTGCATGGATTTTTACGGAGAGCTAGATGAGATTGTTGAGCTAACATATCTGGGTTCCCAAAACCGCCTGGTAATGTTCAAGTGTACGTGGTTCGATGTCACATGCAGTAGAGGAATCCGTGTTAGCTCTCAAGGGATTGTAGATGTCAATGTCAAGTCAAGACTTGCATCAGACGAGCCCTTTGTGTTTGCTAGTCAAGCTGTACAAGTCTTTTACGCGGAGGACGTCGCCAATCCCAAATCTCATTGGTATACAACTATCAAGTCCAAGAAATTGCCCGTGACATATGACAGTGAGCTAGACTCCTTTCAAGCCGACCAACCACGTGTCTTGTTCCCTGTTGAGGTCAACAACGAGGAGGACGATCTTCCTCTTCCAACAACACTTCTTGTGGGAGAAGAAGTCGTAGATGATGACGCGGAAGATGTTGAAAGTGTTGGAGATGATGTGACCGAGTCTACTGATGAAGAGGATGAATTAGAAGATGAAGAGGACGACGAGTCCCACGAAGAAGAGGGCGACGAGGATAGTGATGAAGATGATTCGCAAACTGAAAATGATTGACTTGTAATGTTGTAACATCACGGGAAAAATGTAGTAACATTTTAGAACTTGGTGTTTATTGATGTGTTTTTGCACATCCGTTCATATATATATATATATATAGTGCCGATGATGATTTATGCCTAAATTATTGTTTTTCACGTGTTAATGTCTTTGTATATAATCTATATGAAGTCAGATATGGATAGGATACGGGCTATTCGTGGCCGGGCTGGACGCCGAGCTGCTTCCTCCCCGGTTAGTCCCACCTCGTCATTGCCTACTGATGACGAGGCACAGAGTGATCGCGGACAGCCATCGGGGGCCCAGCCCCGCCGTCGCCGTCACTGTCGCCCCAGGCCCAGACGTCGCCGTCGCCCCAGCCCCAGCTCGAGTCGTCGCCCCAGCCCGACGCAGATTCATCCCACACGCGCGTGCATTCTCCATCTTCCGTGGGTTCTACCTCAGGTATAGTTGATAACGGTGTTTCGTACATTTTCGCTAGCCTTATATTTGAACTGTATTAATGTCTGTGTTTTGTAGGATCTCGACGAGGCCGTGGTCCGACACGCGGGGTACGCATCGACCCCCAGCGTAAACAGAGAGTTACGCTCACGCAGGAGGGCCTGTAAGTACTAAAAATATCACCTCATGCCTTATGTTTAAAATTTTTGGGTGTTAATTTATATTTGAACTGTATTAATTAATTTAATTACTTCTTTGGCAGGATCCTGGAGAATATGGCGAGGACGAAGATCGGCGTTCTTGTGAAGGGCCGATTCTTCGAGCCACGCCTGTACTGGAAGGACTGGGATGCCGCTGCGAGGGAGGCCCTATGGGAGGAGTGGCTGGTACGGTGAAGTATTTTTTTCAGCGTTAGTAAATGTTAAATTACAGTTTGTTTTATGTTGTTAATTTGTGTTATTGAATGCATTACAGGAGGGGTTCACGTTTGACACGCCTGAGCAGCAGGTACTGGAGCAGCAGGCTTTCTTTGCCTACATCGGCAAGAATTACCACCGATGGCTCCACGATGCACGGGACCCGACGAAGAAGGCGCTGCCCGCGGGTGCCCCGATGACGGACATGACGAAATATCCCCCACATTGGATATCTCACCGTGTATGGGGGGAGATGATAGATCGGTGGGCTGCGGATCCAGGTTGGGACGCCAAGAGTAAGAGCGGGGCTGAGAACAGACAGAACAGAGATCCGACGCACACGGGGGGTCGGTGCCACACGACATCGTCCGACACATGAACGCGGTCGAGCACCCGGATCTAGAGGAGGATGAGGTCATAGCTCTGACCTATACTCAGACGCACGTGCGGAAGAAGGACAAGGACGAGACGCACCAGGCGGGCGACTATATTTCAGATATTGCCCGGCGGATCGATGTGAGTCAATTTATTTAAGTTAATGTTTTTTCTTTCTATCCTCAATGTCTGTTTCGTTAATTAATGCCCTAACATATCGTTAAACCACTATTTTTGCAGGCCTCGTATGAACAGCTAAGGGGGTCCGAGCAGCAGTCCGGACAGCCATCAGCGTCCACTAGTACGGCTGCGAGTACTGGGGGGTTGAAGCGATGGCTGGATACGCCGGAGGTCGTGAATCGGCCGAAAGGCCGCATACGCGGCCTGCCTAGCACGACTGCTCGTGCCGTGATAGGAGCGTCCTCACCCCCTGCTGCCCCTCCACAGACACCGGCTCCTCGGCCTCAGTTGGACGACGAGGAGATCCAGCGCATTGCTACAGTGGTGTGCCGGATGATCAGGGAGCAGGGCACTGCTGGACCGGCCGCCCCGGCCCCGGATCAGCAGGATCCAGATCCGGGACTCGGGAACCCCTGATGAGCCCCTTCCCGTGCCCATTCTTAGCTTCCCCCCCCCCTCCCCGCCCTGCTTTTACTCGTCTCCCCTCTCCTAACCGGCTATATCTCGTTCCCGGCTTGTACATGTATGAGTTTTTTTTATAATAAATATTTTTTATAATTGATTTTATATATTTCTTTCTGTATTGATTATTGCGCGTTGTTGTTGAGAATTGAAAATTGTATTACAGGTTTGGGTAACTGAAAAATAAAAAAAAATTCAAAAAAAAAATTGACTTTTGGCGACGGATTAATTCCATCGCTAAAGTATTCCTACAATCAGTTATTTAGCGACAGAATATTCCGTCGCGAAAATATCAAATCCGTCGCTAATTTGACAAAAAAGAAAATAAATTAAAATTCTAAAAATATAATTAGCGACGGAATATCCGTCGCTAATGAAAAATAAATCCGTCGGTAAAAATGACATATTTAGCGACGGATTTAAAAATTCCGTCGCTAAACTATTAGTGACGGGCTTTTATACGAGGGATATTTAGCGACGGTGAATCCGTCGCTAATTATTTTAGAGACGGATTTTGGGCTTTTAGCGACGGATTTTCCCATCACTAAAAGCCTTTTTTCTTGTAGTGTTGGCCGACTTACGCTTCACTGCCTGTATTGCACTCACCGTTCTTCGAAATCACATAGGCCGCAGCAGTAGCGGGGGTGGGTACCAGGAGAGGCGGCCAGGGAATAGGAAAGGCGGCGGAGATCGGCGGCCTGAGCGGCGGTCAGGCGGGCGGAGAAGCCTGTGACGGCGCGGTGGTAGGCGTAGAGGATCTTCGACGGGTGTGATGACACTGACCGGACGATGGAGGAGTACCAGTGGCGGTGGGTGTTGTGGCGGAGCAAATGGCGGTCGAGGGTCGGCTGTGTGAATGAGGGAGAGGGAGATCGAGGAGGCATACGGTCGGGAGGAAAGAAAGAGAAGAGCGGCGCGGAATGAAATGAGAGCAAATTAGGGTTTGCTTCATTTATAGTAAAATATAAAAATTATTTTTAAAATAAAATTCAAAAGAAAATGAGAAAATACGAAAAAATATATTTAGCGACGGATTGTTCTGTCGGTAATAACCCGTCGGTAAAAGTTCGTCGGTAAAGACCTTTAGCGACGGAATATCCCGTCGGTAAAAGTCTTTAGCGACGGACTTTTACCGAAGGACAAATCCGTCGCTAAAAGTGACTTTTACCGACGAACTTTTACCTACGGAGCAAATCCGTCGGTAAAAGTGACTTTTAATCCGTCGCTAAAAATCCGTCGCTAAAAGTTATTTTTCTTGTAGTGGAAGGCCTTTGTGGTCGATTGGAGGGAAAATGATCGAACGGTGGCCTTCGTGGTTGATCGGAGGGAGAACCCTCAATTGAAGACACATGAAATCGCCGGTTCCTGGGCGAAATCCCGTGGTGAGAAAACCGGCGTGATTTGAAATCCCAGCGTCTTTTGAAATCTCGGCGAAATCCCGTGGTGACAGAACTCACCGGTTACCAGCTGAAATCGCAATGGATCAACAATGTTTGAAATCCCGACGTGTTTTTGCCGCCATGAGTGGTGACAAAACCGAGAATTGCGGCGTAGGAAGCGGAGACTTAGGGCAGAGGGTGCCGGAACCGACGATTGTCACCGTCGATTGCTTCAAAGACGAGATCATATTGTTCGAAGGCTTGGGCTTTCGAAAAAAAAGATCAATTTTAACACGAATCCTACGATTTTTGCGGGTTTGTTTACCATTAAGTAACAACACAAAGCTAGATGTGTTGGTATATTCGATCAATGATGGAGTTGATCAGACTTTCTGGTGCATGAGAGAGAGATTTGTTACTGAGATAAGTGCAGAGCAGAGAGAGAGTGAAATAAGACTGCTTATTTGTCCGCTACATTATGTAGCGGACGCATTAATGAGAAACAGAAAAAGTCAGAGAGAGTGAAATAAGACTGCTTATTTGTCCGCTACATTATGCAGCGGACGCATTAATGAGAAACAGAATGAGAGAGAAAGAGAAAAAATGATGAGAGAAAGGACAGAATATCAGGCAGGAGAGAAAAAGAGTCAGAAAAAAATATCGCCTCTGTCCGCTACATAATGTAGCGGATGGAGCTGGAGGGTATTTATGTCAAAAAATTGTCCGCTACATAATGTAGCGGACATCAAACATGTCATAAAATTAATCAGATAAAGGAGAGAGAAAGAGTCAGAAAAAAAGTACTGCCTCTGTCCGTTACATAATGTAGCGGATGGAGGTGGAGGGTATTTTTGTCAAAAAATTGTCCGCTACATAATGTAGCGGATGTACTTTAAAAAAATGCAAAAAAAAAGATCTGGACCGTCCACAGATCGCGCATGGACGGCCAGATCGCGTTAGCAACTTAACCCATTTTGCTAGCGCTCTCAACGGATCAGCTCCATATATATACATATATATATATATATATATATATATATATATATATATAGACACACACACCTACACAAACATAATACACAATCAAAATCATGCGTAATACTCACAAACTCATGATTATGCACAAATAAAACGTTGGTTTAATCTGTCAAGTTACGTGATTAATTAGACGATTTAAGGAATTCTTGGGAAGATTATTCACTGATCTACTTGCTAGTGCCGTTGGGAAGATAGGGAAGAAGAAATAAGAGTTTTGAAATCAGGGGTTTGGGCTAGTTAAATACACCATCAGCTATATTATTTGGCGGACAAGTTATGTTGGATAAAGACAAACTGCCTCATCGTCCGCTAGATAATGTGGCGGACGGTAAGAGGTTGGATAAGGACAATTAGCCCCACCGTCCACCAATAGTGTGGCAAACGTAGAGGGCATAGATGTGACATTTGCCAGAAAAAGGTCGTCCGCTACACAGTGAACGGACAACTTTAAGCCTGACAAATGTCAATGTAAAAAAATTGTACAAAAACTAGTGAGACTAAGGTGATCTTGGAGGCCTTTCATTTTTCTTTATAATGTCACAAGTTAAGTATGACATTGAGTAAAAATTGTGGGGGCAAGGGAACCCTTCCCGTTACGAGTAACAAAGAGGCACATTTTGCCGCTAAAAGGGAAGAGGAAACACGAGCATAGAAAAATTTTAGGCCTAAAATAAAGGGAATAGGAAACACGAGCATAGAAACATTTTAGGCCTAAAATTTAAAAGTTACATTAAATGCTATAACCATCATTTCGATCGTCTTGGCTATAAATTTGAGAGGTGGACCTGGAACGGAAGTCAGCAAATCAGGTATTTGCATGTTGGGGACGTGTGACTTTGAAGAGTAAAGTTAACCTTGACGCTCTCATATATAGTGTATGTCGGTTGTTTGGGATAAAAATGTTCTTTAAACCCGCTAAAAATAAAGGACATGACAAATGAAATGAAAGGTATGAACTAATTTGAATACCCTTTATACTATTGTTACATCAACCTGAGAATTGGAGATAGATTAACGCTTACCACTTTTACTCACTTCTTAGTATCAACACACACTTAGAGGTATATCCGTTGCTAAAACCAAAATATTGGAGCTGGAGTTCGAAGAATACATAACTATTTAAAAATTTATCCCTCCCTAAGCTGTAAAGTTCTACGTACTTGTGGATATTCACCTAAGTGAGTGTGAAAGTATAGAATCGCTTCTAATGAGAAACGAGGATGATTCTCTAGAACACTCGTGACATCGAGGAGGCCACATGGCCTTCTAAGCAGCTTCACTCTGCTTCCATGATTGAATCGCACTTGATTCAATGAATTTTCTAATATTTGTTCATTAACAAAGTTACAGATCCTTCATTCACCAATTTGGTGATGATCGAATACTACAGCCATCTTAACTCCCTTGCATCCTTCATGCTCTATATATAACCACTACTGCTATTGCCAATTTCTCTTTCAATTGATTTCAAAACCATATTTTCCTCTTTTTTGTACCTGGGCAATACATTAACTAGTTCGAGCTGCACCATTGGAAGGTGAAGACTGTTGAATCCTGGACGTCCATCGCTAGGTTCAGTGCATTGTGGATTTGATTCAAAAGAGGGAAAAATTTGGTTTTAACGACAGTCATGCTTCGGTCGAATTAAATATGATGGGGAGTGGAAATTGCGGGGCATGGGACCCTTCTTTTTAAGAAATAGGCACATTTTACTGCTGAAAAGGGGAAGGATACATGGACTTAAAATCATTTTGGGCCTAAATTAAACTTTCCATTAAATGCTATAACCGTAGTTGCAGCCGTCTTGACTTCCATTTTACGATCGAGGTGGACGGAGGCACGGTAGTGAGACTCAAACCAAGTATTTGCATGTTAAAGATGAGCTACTTTCAACAGTAAAGTTAATCTCGCCACTCTCATAGTGAACGTCGATTGTTTGGGAAGAAAAACATCCTCTGATCAGCTGAAAATAAAGGACACGATAAATGAAATGTAAAGTATAAACTAACTTGAGTATCCTTTATATTATTGTTAAATGAGAACTATTATATTCATTTCTAAAAGCATGTATAAAAGCTGGAGTCCAAAGAATAAATAACTATTTGCATAATGATGAATTATCCCTTCTTTTGCTGTAAAGTGCTGTACAGTTGCATCTACCTACTTGTGGGCATTCACCTTAATGAGTACAGAAGTGGAGACTCGTGATATCGGGGAGGAGCATAGCCTTGTAAACACCTTCCGATTAGAACTCTTATGATTGTAAGATGATGTGTGGGTCAGTGGGTTTGGTCGTTGCACTTCATCTTTGAATCAGAAGTGGGTTGTTGTATTTCATTCAAAAATAAGTTGAAAATTATACTATTGAATTGGAAACAGAATAAAAGCAGCTACTCTGGTCCAGTCATGGAATCGTGCTAGATTCGATGAATTTTTAAGAGTTTTTATGTTAACAAACCCACGGATCCTTGGAATCGCTTGGCAGTTACGTGATGAACACTCTACAGCCACCTTGACTCCCTTGCAACCCTTAATGCTTTATATAAACCCTACTGCTATTACCAATTTCAATTGATTTCAAAACCATCTTTTCATCTTTTTTGTATTTGGGCAATACATTAAAGAGTTCGAGCTGAACCACTGGATAGTGAAGACCGTTGAGTCCTGGATGCCCATCGCTAGATTCAGAGCACTGTGTTTGCGCACCTATGCAAACACTCAATCAATTTGTTGGCAATTGCTACGATTGATTCAAATGTGTGATTTATTTATTTTGCCTCTTGAAGAGTAAATCTTCAAAGCGGTTGGAAAATTGGAAAGTGCGAAAATGAAAATTGAAAATTGTAGAAAGTGAACCCAAATGTAAATCGAAGGCATCTAACTTCTAATCTATGAAGGCTTAGTCTTCCAAAGAAGAAAGACTTCTCTTTGAAAAGAGAAGGAAAAAGAAAGGATTTGATTGATTATGTTTGATGTCCATTACAAACTAAATCTTGAAAAATAACTCCCACTTCACTTAGAAAATAATGAACTACCCTTGTCCCTTATCAATTGAAAATAACTACTATCACTTAGAAAATAACGAACTACCCTTATGCCTTATCAATAAAAACACATTTAACATTATAATCTAGCTTCCAATATAATACTCGAATCCATCATCATCCCTTCTTGCAAATAATAATCTGAACCTTAAAGCCATTTGCCAACAATTACTTGGCTAAGGGTAATTTCCAGCAAGAAAGGCCTTCAAGGTAATTCGGTAGTCTGGCCTACATCAACGAGAATTGTTGCCTGCAGCCCCAAGTTGTCATAGAGTTAATATATTTAATACATCTTCTGGAAGGGTGCCACTCAAACTATTGATGTCTAGAGCCAGATCCTCCTAGTTAAAGATGCTACTAATACCTTGTGGATTGAAGCTACAAACAGAAGAGAGAGAGCAGTTCCTCGATAACATAGAGAAGGAGCATATTCCTCAGATTGGAGGAGAAAACAGCAAGTAACGGAAAAGGAATGAAATTTCTGATAAGAGCTCCTAGAGTTTATTCATTCCACCCTGAAACTAATTATGTTCATGTTTACCAATACAGTAATAAGAGGGAAAGGGAATTATAGCTTTTTCAAAAGATTGCCTGATTGCCCAAATTGGAGAATGATTGCTGTAATACCCCAAAATTTTTCTTTTTCGTATGCTAAAATTTTTCCTTAAAAATAAATAAGTTTGTGTTCTTTTCGTAATATTGAGAAAAAGTGTGGAAAATGTTTATGTGGGATTCGGTCGAATGGAAATAGTGTTTTGGTCGAATGAATAGTGTTTCATTCGAATGAATAGTATTTTGGTCGAATGAATAGTGTTTTAGTCGAATGAATAGTTTTTGCTTCGAATGAAAATTGTGTTGATTTGAGGAAGAATGAGGGTTGAAGTTTTCGGTCGAATGGAAATAGTTTTTGGTCGAATGGAAAATCAAGATTTGGGGAAAGGCATTTTCGCGACTGAAATTTTGAGTCGAATGAAACATCTTTTGCTTCGAATGGATATAATAATTTTCTTTCTTATAAATGGTCTCTTTATTTTCTTTCCAGTCCTTTTGTTTTCTGTTTCATTCCCTTTTCTGCGGAGAGAGAGAGAGAGATTAGAGGGCTTGAGAAGCTCCTTTGGTATTAAGGTGGTGCCATGAGGTTTTCTTGTCCAAAGGCTTGATTGAGGTAAGGGATTTTATCGCTTTTGCTGTGGGAAGGTACTTTTGAAATCCGAAAGCTTATACTTTGTCCAATTTTGTTTATCGTTATTAGTTCACTTTGGTTTGTTTAACTTTTGTTTTCGTTTAAAATATTGTGTACCCTCCTCCATTTGTGCATTGATGAGCACGCTTTTGCATTTGTACCTTTGTGGCTGTCAATTTAAGCTTTACATTGACTATGTTTAACCACTCTCAGATTGAGAGGGTCCTTTAATTTGGACACATGTGTCAGATGTTAGCGAGCAATAGACTCCTAACATGCTACCGGTAGCACACGTTTTGGTCTTATGACCAATATAATCTTTGTATGTCGTAGCATGGCCGACATATATTAGCCATGTGCTATATATGGGATTATATGCTTAACTTTGTTGCTTCCATATTTGATAATAAGATATGGGTTTCTCGCTTCCATTTAATATCGCATTCGTCTCTGTTTATTTCGCTAGATAACTAATCATTTTGTTACCTTACTGGGCTAGTCGAGCTCACCCTTTTTCTTTTCAACCTTGCCTATGCCACTGGTGAAGGAAGTGACAATGAATAATTTGATAACGATGGAGTTTTGAGACGTTTCTTAGTATCGTAAACTTTGTAGTTGTAATTAATTTGAAATCTCACCTGGATAGGGGTCTTGGATTGTAATGTATTAGAATATTTGTTTAGCCGCTGCTCATAGACGGTCCTGTTGTAAGGAAATATTTTTGCAATTGAATTGTGATAGACTTTTGTTATGCAGAAATGCTTTATGTTAGAAGTTTTAGTTTCTCTATTTATACCGTTTTAGAACTATAGCGGTAATTCTTGTAGTCTGATGTTGGTCTAGGCCTCCCGTTTTGGAGGCGTGACAGGGTTGGTATCAAAGCTTAGGTTTATGATTCTGTAGACTCGTGTGACCCTAAGTTTCAAACGTTGCAAGTTAGAAGTGCCACTAGGTTGGTGTTAGGAGTACTATGCCTTCTGGATGCTCTAATCATAACGCCAACGATCCTCACGATCCACCCACGGATGATGGAGTTGCTGAGGCTATTGTGCAGGAATTTCAGAATTTGACGAACCTAATTGCAGGAGGTAATGGGGTACCGCTACACCAAAATCAAAACAATAGGCAGAATGATAATGTTAAAACTGGAGGTGTGGAGAAATTTAAGAATTTAGTACCCGTTTTAAGAGGGCAACCCTATCCGAAAAAGGCTAAAGCGTGGGCGAATCAATATGAGAAGGTGTTCAACCTTTGGGGCAACAGCGATGAACAAAAGGTGGCGTATGTAGTTTTCATGCTAGAGGATGAAGCTGGCCATTGATGGAAGATGGTAAAGCGCACGCAAAGAATCAGCGCTAATTATCCCATGACTTGGGAATGATTTAAGGGTATTTTCTTCGAGAAATACTTTCGTCAAAATATAAGAGATCAGAAGAAAGAATAATTCTTGAAGCTAGTACATACTGATATGACAGTAGCACCATATGAGGCGAAATTCACCTCATTGTCAAGGCATGCCCCGCATCTGGTTGACACCGAGAATCATAAAGCAAGGAGATTTGAGAAGGGATTGAAGTGAGGCATCAAGAACAGACTATTGGCTCTGAAGCTTCCGACTTATGCCAAGGTGGTTGAACGGGTTGAAATTCTAGAGACGGACTACAGCGAGTTTCTAAAAGAATAGGAAGAACAGAGGCAGAAAAGGGGTCGTGCAGAAGCTTCAGGTAAGAACAAGAGTGGTGGTCACAACAAGAGGAAAGCAACTTTACAAGAAGGCATGCAATCGACTCGAATGGTTATGAAGGTTTTCGATAACTACGGCGGGAATCATGGGGATAAGCCCTACCATTATTTGGCAAACTCTTGCTTCAACTGTAGAAAGGTAGGACATTATGCTATGGAGTGCTTGTATTCAAAGGAAGAGAGACAAGGGGAGAAGACTTACAAAGCTCAGGCTCATGGTGGATTCATGCCGTTCACGAGGGATCAGAGGCCGAGGGTACAAGCCCTTGCTTATGCTTTGACTGCCAAGTATGCCATAACTTCTAACGACATGGTGGGAGGTACAATTTAGATTGATTCTTATTCATTTCATGCACTATTCGACCCTTGATCCACACATTCATTTAAAACCTCTTCTCTCGCGAGTAAGTTCAGTTCCAACCCATACCCTTTAGAATTTGATTTGATGATTGATACCCCGGTGAGAAAATCCTTCTTAGTACCTTCAATGTACACCTTGTTTGGTACACATTCAGGGTTGAGTGTTACCTGCTAACATTATAGCTAGGGATATCGGGATTTTAACGTCGTTCATGGTATGGGCTGGTTGTCTTCCTATCATGCATGCCTCGTTGGATTGCTATGCCAAAGAAGTACATTTTTAGATTCCCGGTCAATCTAAGTTAAAGTTTAAGGGCTCTACTTCCATTACTTTGTCTTGCCTTGCATCTGCCTTGCGGGCTAGACATTTGCTTCGGAAGGGGTGTCAAGGATATTTAGCTTACATTGTGGATACTTGTATAGCTGTTCAGAACTTATCCCATATTCTCGTCGTTAGCGAATTTTTCGAAACGTTTTCAAAAAAACTCCTGGTCTTCCTCCAGATTGTGAAATCGAGTTTGTTATAGATCTTATACGAGGAGCTACTCCAATTTCTAAGATTCACTACCGTATAGCCCTGCCCGAGCTTAAAGAACTTAAAGTACAACTCCAAGAATTACTTGAGAAAGGCTTCATTCGCCCAAGCGTCTCTCATTGGGGTACTCCCATTTTATTTGTAAAGAAGAAGGAGAGAACGATGAGATTTTGCATTGACTATAGGGACTTGAACTGTATCACAGTTCGTAATAAGTACCCTTTGCCACGGATAGACGATTTGTTTGACCAACTTCAGGGAGCTGAATACTTCTCCAAAATTGATTTGAGATCAGATTACCACCAATTGAAGATTAGGAGAGAAGATATATCCAAGACTGATTTCCACATGAGGTATGGACACTATGAGTTTGTAGTAATGCCGTTTGGGTTGACTAATGTACCTATAACTTTTATGGATTTAATGCATCGAGTATTTGAGCGATACTTGGACCAGTTCGTCATAGTCTTCATTAATGACATTTTGATTAACTCCAAAAGCAAGGAAGAACATGAGAACATTTACATATGATACTACAAATTTTCAGGGACGAAAAGCTTTACTACCAATTTTGATAAATGTGAGTTTTGGCGTGATAAAGTTGTGTTTTTAGGGCATGTGGTATCTAAAAATTGCATCTCATGGACCCATCTAAGGTAGAGGTAGTGTCGAATTAGGAGAAACCAAAATAGTCAGAGAAGATCGTAGTTTCCTTATTTGGCTGATTATTATCGTAGGTTTATAGAAGGGTTTTCAAAACTCGCTATCCCATTAACTCGATTGACCTAAAAAAGGTCAGGTTCAAGTGGTCTGAGGAGTGTGATCGCAGTTTTCTAGAGTTCAAGAAAAGATTGGTTTTAGCTCCGGTTCTTTCCCTGCCTTCAGAGACTAGAGCATTTGTGTTATGTAACGATGCTTCACGGAAGGGTTTGGGATATGTATTAATGCAGCATGGGCGAGTTATTGCTTATAGCTCACAGAAACTCAAAACGTATGAAGTGAACTACCCAAGACATGACTTGGAATTGGCTATTGTGGTTTTTGCTTTGAAAATTTAGAGGCACTATCTCTATGGTGAAATGTGCAAGATTGAAACAGATCACAAGAGTTTTAAGTTTTTATTCACGCAGAAAGAATTGAATATACGACAACGTCGATGGTTGGAATTGCTTAAGGACTATGACTGGAAGATTTTATATCATCCAGGGAAAGCCAATGTGGTCGCCGAAACTCTCAGTCGAAAGAACACAGGTATGCGTGCAACTCTTTTAACTTCATGTAAGGAAATTCTTTTGGTTTTCGGGACGGGAAACTATTTTGGTAATCTAATGGCGCGACCTACCTTGATCGAAAGAATTAAGCAAGCTCAGATTCTGGATTTAAAATTAATTAAGATCAGAGAATAAGTTGGAAGAGTCAACAACCAGAGTTCAGAATTGATGTCGAGGGGCCATTACGTTTTGGAAACAGTTTGTGTTTTCCTTATGATGTAGGGTTAAAGGAGGAAATACTGCGAGACGCGCATAGTTCTGGCTTCACAATTCATCCAGATAGTACTAAGATGTATCGGGTTTGTCAGCAAGTTAAAGAGGAACATCAATGACCTGCTCGACCTTTGCAACCTTTTACCATCCGTCAGTGGAGGTGGGAAAGTATTGCTACGAACTTTGTGTCTAGTTTGCCTAGGACAAGGCAAGTTCATGATTCGGTTTGGGCAATAATTAATCATTTAACTAATTAAGTCAGCATATTTTATCCCGGTCAAAGTTACCTATAGCTTGGAGAGGTTGGGCAAACTTTATATTCAGGAGATTGTTTGACTCCATGGTGTGCCCTCTTTCAATCATTCCGGATAGAGATGCACGTTTTGCATCGAAGTTTTGGCATGGTTTGCAAAATGCCTTGGGTACTCGACTTGACCTTAGTACGGCTTATCATCCTCAAAGTGATGGCTAGTATTGGTATCGCCCCGTTTGAAGCCTTGTATGGTCGAAGATGTAGAACACCAATTTGTTGGTTTGAGGTTGGAGAGGAGAAACTTATGGGTGCCTTGGGGCCTGAAATAGTACAAGCTCAATCGGTGAAAATTAGTTTGATTAAGGATAATTTGATAGTTGCCCAAAGCCGTCAAAAGAGTTATGCTGATAATAGAATACATGAGTTAGAGTTTGAAGTAGGAGATCATGTATTTCTCAAAGTATAACCTTAGAAGGGAGTAATGCGTTTTGAAAAGAAGGGTAAGCTTAGCCCTAGATTCATTGGACCATTTGAAATCTTGCAGCAGGTTGGACCAGTCGCTTACCAAGTTGCCTTACCTCCCAGTTTGTCGCAAATACATGATATCTTTCATGCATCAGCGTTGAGGAAATACGTGCCAGATCCTCACATGTCATTCATTTCGAACCTGTTGAGATTGAGGAGGACATATCATACGAAGAATGCCTAGTGGAAATTTTGGACCGCCAGGATAAGATTTTGCGCACAAAATCTATTAAGTTGGTTAAGCTATTTTGGTGTAATTTATTGAATGAAGAAGCCAGATGGGAACTCGAGGACGCTATGAGCGACAAGCACCCTCAGCTGTTTGACGTTTAAGGTACATTTTAATTCTGCAAACGAAAATCTTTTAAGGGGGGAGGGTATACCCCAATTTTTTTCTTTTTCTTAAGCTAAAATTTTTCCTTCAAAATAAATAAATTCGTGTTATTTTCATAATATTAAGAAAAGTGTGGAAAACATTTCTGTGGGATTTGGTCAAATGGAAATAGTGTTTTGGTAGAATGAATAGTGTCTCATTCGAATGAATAGTATGTTCGCATAATGAATAGTGTTATAGTCGAATGACTAGTGCTTTGGTCGAAGAAATAGTGTTTAATTAGAATGAATACTTTTTTGGTCGAATGAATAGTGTTTCATTCAAATGAATAGTATTTTCATTCGAATGAATAGTGTTCTGGTTGAATGAATAGACGAATGAAAGTTGTGTTGATTAAGGAAGAACGAGGACTGAAGTTTTTGGTCGAATTAATAATTTTCGGTCGAACGGAAAATCAAGTTTTTTAAAAAGTCATTTTCGCGACTGAAGTTTTGAGTAGAATGAAACTTCTTTTGCTTCGAATGAATAGTGTAATTTTTTTTTTCTTATAAGTAGTTTCTTTATCTTCTTTTCAGCCTTTTTGTTCTCTATTTCCTTCCCTTTTCGGCGGGGAGAGAGAGAGGGAGATTAGAGGGCTTGGGAAGCTCATTTGGTATTAAGATTAAGATGGTGCCTTGAGGTTTTCTTGTCCAAAAGTTTGAATGAGGTAAGGGATTTTATCACTTTTTGCCGTGGGTAGGTACTTTCGAAATCCAAAAGCTTATGCTTTGTTCAATTCGGTTCATCTGTTGATCTTTATTGGCTCACTTGGTTTGAAATGTTTGTTTGCTGGAGGGATATTAGGTCTGTCTTTGAATTTAGTGTTGTAATCTCAGCAGGGTCTACCATAGAGAAGATTTGGTTTGACCAGGGCTCGAGTAGCAATTTATAGGAATGGTGGGCTTCAAAAATATTAGTTGTGGATGCCTGAAAGTCCTTTTGAATAGAAATTTTTTTCGCTTCCGTAGACTACTCAATTAAATCTTCAAGATTGTTTTTGTCAAAGATCCTAACATGTCTTTCTTTCCATGTACCATACATAGCAACTGCGGTACCATCTTGCATAGTTTAGCGCTGAAGCTTTTTTCTACACTATTGAGTTGGGCTTGAATGAAATAATTCCAATTTCGAATGGGCAGCGCTATACTTAGTCTTACAAAAGTCAGCCCCCATATTTCTTATGAATCTAGACATTAGATGAAGAGATGTTCACTGGTTTCTTGGTGTGTCGAACATAGAATGCATTTATCATCCTAAACCAAGTTCCATTTTTTCGCTTTACATAACATCGAACTTATCATGGAGTATCTGTGAATATGACCATTAAACCAGAGTAGCTTTTGCCAAGCAGCTACAGTTACAGTTGATTTAGTTCTAATGGCATTCAGAGCACTACGTACGGTGAATTTACCACTAGGATGCAAATCCCAATTCACTTGATCGGGTAGGGTTGTTGAAGGCAGAGCTAGTGCAGTAATAGAAATATTCATCTCCCTTAGAGCATGACATCTACTTGGGGGTAATCTCTAACCGGACTCTTCATAATATCAGTTACTTTGGCTTCCATTGTCAAACTAGAGTCATACAATATTTACTTCAAGAAAAAGGCTATTTAGTGATGGAGTTTTAGCGAAGGAGACAAATCCATCGCTAAAAGGGAGTTTCAGCGACGGAAACCACTGTCGGTAAAAGTCCATAGCTAAAAACTTTTACCCACGGTTTTAACCGTCGGTATAAACAATTACTGATGGATTTCTAGCGACGGAGTTTTAGCGACAACTATTACGCCACAAAAGATTTTAAAAAAATTCCTATTTTGTGCCACCTTTCCATATTTTGTAGAAACTCTTTAACGACGGATTGTTTCTGTCGGTAAAAATTCCATTGCTAAGACAAAGATTTAGCAACAGAATATAATGTTGCTAAAGTATCCATCGCTAAAAGTTTTTACTTTAAGCAATAGACTTCTAGCAATGAAATTTTCTTCGTCGCTAAAAGTCCTGATATAAATACCCACTTTCCTCTTTCCCCGGCGACAGCCCCCACGACGTCGTGCGCCTCCACAACTCGTGTGGCCCTCCACTGCCATGCCACCACTGTCGCCGCTGTTAGTACGTCCATCTTACCCTAATTGTTGTTTACTGTATGTGGTTTAATGCATATGAGTTTGAATTTAATATAATGTGGTTAATTACTTTGAGTTTGAGTTTGAATTTGAATTTAATTTTACCCTAATTGTGGTTAATTTAAGTTAATTTGTAGTAATGTGTAGTTTAATTTTACTCTAATTGTATTTTGTTGCATGTTGTAACTTTAATTGACATTAACTAAACTCGAACTAACCCTAATTGGCTCTAATTGACCCTAGATAACTCTTAATTAAACTCTAATTAAAGCTTAAAACTCAATTAACCCTAAAGAACTCAATTAGCCCTAATTAGCCTAACGACCATAATTAAACCCGATAAACCCTAACTAGATTTAATTAGGATTAACCTTGATAAACCCTAGCTAAACCCTAATTAAATCCTATTTACACTAATTAATACTAATTAACCCAAATTGAACTTAATTAACCGTAATTAGCCCCGATAAACACAAACAAAACCCAAATTAAACCTAATTAACTCCCAATTAATTAAACCTTAACTAAACCGGCCTAATTAGCCCTGATAAACCTTAACTAAACCCTAATTAACCCTAATGTGTAGTTTAATTTTACCCTAATTAGCCCCGATAAACCTTAACTAAACCCTAGTTTTTTTTTTACGAAAACAAATGTGCGTTTGATTACTCAATTTTTATTTTGAGTTTTTTCTTTTGGTTATTTGATTACCCAATTTTTATTTTGAGTTTTTTCTTAGGTGGTGGTTTGCGATGGCGATGGTGGTGGTAGGGCATGACGGTGACTACCGACCACCGGCAGTAGTCACCGACGGTGGCTGGCAGTGGTCGCCTGTGGTGGCTGCAGGTCGTCAGCTGTCACTATCGGACGCCAGCAATCGCCCAGGTAGTTGCCAGCCACCGACAGTGGACACCAGCAGTGGCTGCCGGCGGTGGGAGGAGGGTGGTGGTGGTGATATCAAAATAAAAACAAAAACTGAAAACCAAAAACTCTTGAATTGAGTTTTAAAAAATACACATATTTTAAAAATTGGTATTCGAAACTCAAGAAAAAAAAATGAAAACTGTGTGTCAAACGTGTTTATTTTTTTTAATTTTCAAAACTGAAAAAATAAATGTTACCGAACAAAGTCTGATTTGTTCCTACACATTTGTTTTCCAAATGTGCCCTTCACCATTTCGAAAAATACCAAAGAAGCAAATCATGTTTTGCGCCAGCTACGAAACGACATATCCCTCCATTTTCACTCGCGACACTGATGAACCCAAACATGAACAATGAAATGTTGCCCGACAGTTTTTCATTGTCAGATGACTTCCATCTCTAGGTTACTTAATGGGAGCTAGAAATAAGGAGAGGAAGAAGGACAACATATAGCACATGCAAATTGCTCTGCTTTTATACCTTGCAAATTGCTCACGAAACAGCAGAGAATGCATTTTCATTGTCAGATGATGACACATCCCTCTGCTTTTAAACCTAGCAAATTACTCATGAAACCCATAATCAAAGAATCTCCTTCCATGCACTAATCTTTGTAAGTCTTTCAATTTTTTAACTTTCTACTCCTATATATTTTTACATTCCTCGATTTCATTGTGTCATCTACTTATCTCTTCTTGAATTTCTCAGTTTTATTGTCTCATACTTGTTGCTTTGCACTTGCGCACCACATGTTTGATGATATGCCAAGACCAAAAGCGGAGAACATGAAACCCATAATCAAAGAATCTCCTCTTCCTTAATTTCCATGCACTAATCTTTGTAAGTCTTTCAATTTTTTAACTTTTTACTCCTATATATTCTTCAATTCCTTGATTTCATTGTGCCATCTACTTCTGTCTTCTTGAGTTTCTCAGTTTTATTGTCTCATACTTGTTGCTGTGCACTTGCCCACCACATGTTTGATGATATGCCAACAACAAAAGCAGAGAATGCATAATTTGGAAATAAAAAGGGAAGGGATTATATTTCACATGTTCCTCTAGATAGGTAATATAGTTATTTATTGTTATCAAGAAGATGGTTTTAAAGGGATAGCAAATTGATTCTAGTGTCATTGGCAAATTAAAGTAACGCAAAAAGCGTATGAAGCATTTTGTTCCTTCAGTAGTTTTATGATACCAATCTAGGATTTTGCTTTCATCTTCTAAGTTTTTTAATATACTCTTATCATATCATTCTGAAATTTCTCGATATAGTACCGCCCTAGCTATTTCTTTTTCCGGTGTATACTTGTACCTATTTATATAGCAAGTTGGCAAAAAAAAAGTTTACCTCATATGGTAATCTCTAAAACATGAAACCAGAGGTAGAATATGAAATAGTATGCAGTGACGTGCAATCTACAACATCCAAGCACAAGAAACTCGTTGGAAGCTCTGGAAGTGATTGGATCCTTTTGCATGAATCTAAGTAAAGTTGTTCGAGCCGAACAAGCTCCTTGATGCTCGCTGGATTTCCACTTAAATCCAAAATCTGCAATGAGCCCAGGCTACCAACACCCTTCGGTAGAGAACCATCCATAAATGACAATTTGCAAGGTTTAAAATAACTAAAGTGCTAGGTAAAGAAGCAAATGAAAAGTCAAAAGGCTCAGGATTCCTTCTCAGTTTTATCGCTACCCATGAATTCACTTGCGCTAAAGTAGGATGTCTCATATTGTAGTCCCATTTTTTTTTTATCTGATTTGTTAATTGAAGATGTCAAATGGAGGTACAATAGGACTCTCCAAAATTTTAGTCACTCGTACCCTTCAAAAATTTAGATGATTATAGGTCAGTTTGTATCTATTCATTATTTTCTTGTACGGTAGGAGTAGTAAGAACTAATATGCAGCTTCTCATGGAAAGGAAATGTCTCTTTGTATGATTATCTTCCATTTTTTAGGTAAATGTTCTTGAATATAGATGCATATATGTGCATAAAATACTTGCATACCCTTCTCTTCATTTTTATCGTCCTTATTCACTATCTTGTTTCTTATGTTCATTGTGTTGAACAACTGTAAATGGCAGCATATGCCTCTGGCAAGTCAACCATCTACAATGTCTAATCTGGTAAGGAATTGGTTAGCTTCCAGTTATTTCTTGATCAAACATTGACTTGGAACATGAAAATTAATGAGTAATTTGAAAAGAACATTTTATGGCAGGTCAAAGTAGATATAAGCTAATTTTTACTCAAAGAATCCAAGAATGTCTACTCCGGTATGCCCTGTGTGTCCTCTACTCTGCTGAAACACGCGGTAACAAATTCTATATTAGCTTTGAGCTTTATCAAACTAGGGGGGTTATGAAGGTTGTATTGTAATTTTAAGGCAGAGTGTAATTTATTTTTCCTTTTGCTACTCTTAAAATAATTCTCCGTGTTAGACTAAAGTGGTACCTCAATTATTAAGGTCTCTTCATTCTTGTGTAAGATCACAGGTACGTGTCTCATGCAAGGTGGAATATAGGGAGTAAGAAAATATCAATCCTCATGGCAAAAAAAATATTTATGTTATGTTTTTCGTTGGTGACCTTGCTACTTAAATTAAACATCTCAAGGCGTCTCTGGAAATTACCTATCCTGAGGAACTAAAATTTTCTTACGGCAATTTCTGCACAAAAGACTTGTTCTTCGTTTTGAACTCCTGAAGCGTAATTGCCTCGCTCATGACTCTTGCCCCCTTTGCCATACAGACTCAGAAACCCATGAACACTTAATTTTTGAATCAGAAAAGTAATTAGCCAATTAAGAATTAGTAAAGCAAATTAACCAAATAATTAAGGTGTTCCAACTTCCACCAAATCACCAATAATTTCTGCACTACATATAATCAAGGCATACTTCATTATTTGGTTTATCATTTTCGTTAGGGAACATATAATACTATATAATCAAGGCATAATTTATGCTCACCAATTTAGAAGTAACAAGCAAATTAACCAAGCATATTTTTTAAATTTCTATATAATCAATTACTGAAATTAAACTATAATTTCAAAAAACTAACTATAATTTCAAGATAAGGAAGCAGCTTACCTCAAGATGGGAAGTCGCAACAGTCAACCAGTCAGAAGAGAGAGAGCAGAGAATGAGAGAAGCTCGCCGGTGACCGGTCGCCTTCGCCCGTCGGTTAGTAGCGCGACGTCGCCTGCAGGCTGCAGCTACACAGCCGTTGGCCACTTGGCCGTCGCGGCGTCGCCCGTCACTATCAGCCGCACAGCGGCACATGCGCAGCTTGAGAAACGATCCAACGTTCAGATTTGGTCAATCGGCATGACGATATATGGTTCGATCAATCGGCATGAAACTTTAGGAGAAGATTCTTAATAAAGTTAATTAGGGTTGACCACCTATGATTGCGCTAAAACTTATAGAGCCAATTTTTAGGTAAAATCTCTCCATCGCTAGCTGTAATCCACCTAGCTGAGTGGTGATCTAATATTGTATTCGTGATGACCATAAACCTCTAGTTGAGTGTAACATAGATCAATTATTATTGATATGGCGGAAGCATTTCGGAGTTGGCCCGGTGGTTATTCATTCGAGTTGCAGGATTTTTCACCTTAAAGACGTTGACGAATAATCACATACAGGAAAAGTATTGAGCAGTACTCGATATGCAAGCCTTGTGGAGCTCTACCTACTTGTAGCTGTTGGATCTGAAGTGGATGTTTCATTAAACATCATATCGTATGTGATTGTTTGTGCATACTTGGTAGAATGTTGTTCCGACTTCAATCCCACAAAGGAAGGGGAAATTATTTTCCTAGGACTTGCATGATCCATCGGGGTCTGAAGTTCACTTTGAACTCGACGCCTGGAGTTATCCTAACAAGTACACTGTACCATAGAACAAATCTCGTAGGCATCAAACTGCAATAATATCAGAAGAGACCTCGAACCATATATAGGATCTGATACTAAATGTTCTTGGATGCTGTCCGATCAGTTATTCCATTCCCTTAGATTACCCACTGTCTTCTAACCAGCTGTAGCTTGCGATTCCAACTCCAGTTTACACCGAGGGAGTTCTGCTATAAATAGATTGCTGCTTAGGTTAGATGAAACTTGAGCATTATTAAGGGTTTCTTATAGTTGTTATGTGGTTGCACATTTCCATTATGTACTTTCTATGGGAGCCGTTTACTTTCTCGGTCTATTTTGCTAGATCGGAAGCTTATTTTTTGGCTCATCCGAAGAGCGCTGACACCCTGGAGCTGACACTTCCAGTTGACAAAGAGCAGCTGAGCGAGGCCATCTGATGGGAATCTAAAAAAGTCCGTAAGTTTTCAACCTTTATTGTTCTTTGATCTCCCTGAGCAATGGCATCATTGAAGGCAGACAAACCTGTTGGCACTCAACTCTTTGGGCAGGTCAAGAAGGAGCCTGCCAAGACTACTACCTCTGCAGCTCCCAAAGCTCCAGCCTCCAAGCCGGCTTCCAGGAAGCCTGCCCCGAAGCCTCAGGAACCCACGCGGAAGGTGAACTTCAACTATATCCTATATCCATCCCAAAATTTGAGTACACATTGAATTTCATCCGAGAACTATATGAACGCAGAATTATTCAATTTATATACGTTTCTACACTTTACTTCATTAACTTGTCAAGTATTACATATAATTTATTCGTTTCAAAATTTGAGTCCCGAGTCCCAACAAAGTTATACTAAGTAATGCGGAGGACCTTACTCTCTTTTTTTCACCTTCACTTTACTTGGCATGTATAAAGTACTTAATTTTTGGTATTTAGCTTCAATTTCTGATTAAATAAGGAGTCGAATGGACTCAAATTCTGAAACGAGAAGAGTATGTATTTCTTTTTTATGGTTAGAAAGTGAATTGGCGCTGAAGTTTTGAGCAGGCAGCAATATATATGTGCTTGACATAAGAACCTCGATCTTATGGTTGTGTAAATCTTTATACTGGATTTTCATAAAATTAATGCTCCCTGCTAGATCTCCTTATAAACTTCTTGATGGTCTCCATAGGCTAAAGGTGGCAAACCGGCATCCAAGTAGAGACAGGAAAGCTGAAGGCATTACAGTTCGAGTCTTTGAGAAGATGATTAATACATGGACCTGATGGACAGTTTGTCATGTGTTTTTCGTTTTACTCCTAGAGAGACGGGGAAGAAAGTCAGTAAGGAAATAGAAAATGGGTAGGTAGAAGATTAAATGGGGAGAAAAAAATAGAATAAAAAAAGTGTAAGATAGTGGGTCAGAAGAGAAAAAAATAGATTAGTAGATGGTTAAACGTTGAGAGAAAATAGTAAAAAGTGTAAAAAGATAAAAGTCGAAAAATATCTATAAAATCTTTCTTAATTTGGAAAGTAAACAAATTTTTTTTAGGATAACCCCAAAAAAAAATGATCAATTTGGAACAGAGGGAGTGTTACTTATCTCTTATCTTTAACTTCCATAATCTTGATTGATATGTCAACTCAAGCATTATTCCACATATCTCAGTAACGATGCTATACCATAAATTTTTTTTTTTTTTTATAACCAGCATTATAGTAAACAACGTAGTTTTCATTAGTTTTGTCTACAAACAACGCAGCAACCAAAATAAATTTTCATTTCATGTTCATCTAATCAAATTCTATCACATAAATTTTGGTGCTACTCAGGTTGTAGAAATATAACTGCAATCGGTATAGCGACAATTACTAGTTGCTAATAAAAGTTACTAAAACTTTTGCAATCACCTATATCGAAACTCTTAGCAGTCATTTCTAGTATCACTAAGAAAAAGTCGTTAAAAATATATAGTGATGATTGATTGTCGATATATGGAGTCTGTAGCTATCTTGTTAAATTCATATAACAAAAAAACATTTTCTCTATTCTGCGACTTTCATAAGGAGGTAATAAATAAGATGGTTACTCTCTTTTGGACGCGGGGGGGGGGGGGGGGAGGTTTGCTAGTAGTCCGCGTGCAGCTACTCCTGGTGAAAGAGAGAGAAGGAAACTGAAGCAGAATACAAGTGAGAAAGCTAGAATTGTTTTTTAGCTTTCTCACTTCCCTTTTAATGTACTCCGTAGTCGTAAGTATCCATCACGTCATTGACTTGGAGGGTGTTTGAGATTGATTCTAGAATGGTCAAACCTGATTAAATTCAGATTAAATCAGGTTTGAAGTGTTTGGCAAAAAAAAGTGAACTGATTAAATTTGATCAAATGTGCTCAAAACTGATTAAATTCATAATCCTCGTTTTTTTAGGATTAAGATTTAATCAGTTTCGAAAAATCAGGTTTGACCAAGGGAATTACCAAAATATCCTCATATATAAAAGGCATTAAATGCTCTCTTTCAATTTGTTTACACTATATGGTAATTTTGCCACACTAAATCTACTTTGATATTTTTTTATCCAAACACTTTCAATAACTTTTAATTTGGTATACTTCAAATGGATTAAAGTTGATTTTAGAAACTAATTCTGATCTAATTTTAATTTATTTTTGAGAATCAATCCCAAACGGCCTCTTGGTGTCAACGAGTGTCTGCTTCAGGGCCAAATCCAAAAAGCTACAATTAATGACAACCACATTAATTCTTTTTCCTTATCTCAGCCTTACTTGATACTACATGTAATTAATTATGCACATAGGATTGTTTTCCTGGAACTTGAGTCATGCATTTAAAAGGAAAATGATGCAAGATTCAAGTTCTCCGAAACTGGGAAAGAAAAAAAAATTTGAGAAGCTACAGACAAATTAACAGAAATCACCCGAATTAGATCAAGACGTGTTATTTAGAAACAACTTTTAAAAGGGCAAAAAAACCTATTTTTTTATAGGTTCCCTAGAGCTGTTATACGTGATTGATATTGTTGGCTACTCAAATGAATAGATTGTAACGACTACTTTTAGCCACCAAATATATGAGTGCACTCTAGTGGGTCGGGGTGATGACTTTTGACCCTCGATCCAGTTGCTTAGCTAGACCCAATTGCTTTCTCGAGATCGTGCGTTGACAATATTGCATGATTTGGTGAAAGCCCAAAAAATAAATAATAAGTAAAAGGAAGTTACTTAGAAAGCGGAGATCAATCGAGTTGATATAAGTTGAAGTCCAAAAACTCTCCTGTCTTCATCATCTACCATTTTTATCAAAGTAGAACTTCAAAAGATGGCCAGCAGCAGCAACAGCAGCAGTAGGCCTTCCCTTCTCCTTTCCATCCTTCTGTTACTCACCATCCTCCTCAGTATGTTCAACCTATCAGAACCCAGAGTTTTGCCATGTGGTAAGTGTCATCTATTTGCTCCTTAATCTCTGAACCATTTTGCAGCAAAGCAAATCTTAGCCAAATCTTTCAAACTAATGTTTTTGGTTTACGTATTACAGACAATTTGTTATTTTTCAGTGGTATCTATGCCGATATTTCTGGCTTTCTTAGATTATGGTTATGCAGTTCCTTCTTTGTTTGCCCCTCACCACTTTCCTAGATCGTTAATATAGTTAGTTTCGCTCATAATTTTTAGCAACACTCTTTTAACGTCCCTTTAAAAAGCCATTGAAGATATTTGATAATCATCGATTGTCGTTATATGGAATGTTGTAGCTATCTTTTAATAACCTGAGTAGTAGGCCTGACAAAATGGGTGAGTGGATTGGGTTTGGATTTGGGTCAAATGGGTGGCTGACCCATTTAGACCCAATTATTTATGGGTTAACAGGGTCAATCGTTAAATGAATTAGTTTAACCCATTATCCCAACATGACCCATTTACCAAGATCCAAACCAATTTGACAATTTCTCACCCAGCCCAGTTTCTGACCCGACACCCCCCTATACTGACCCAGTTCCGGATCCGACCCAATTTTGACCCGACCTGTTGACTTTATGGCTTTTTGAACCGTTGACTTTTTTACTTTCATATTTCAATTTTTTTCTTAGAAATGATGATAGTATTGTCGTAGCAATAAATTGTACTTCGACACTTCTAATAATAAGTTACGCACTTATTCTTTTTTTTTTTTAGATTAAACTTTAGAATGATTGGGGTGGAGAGCTTTCTTTACATGGGTACACGAGTAGTAAGTAGACAAGCTACTTTCCATAGAAAGACAAAATATAGAATTGTAGTTACAACCAAATCGAAAGTGTTACGCACTCATCTTGAATGATTAGATCTTAAAAAAAGACATAGACATAGAATGAACAAACAAAACTGAAGAAGACGACATGAAACAAAAGGAGTTCAAACTTTGACCTAGAAATGCGGCCTATTGTACTCAGGCAATTACATTTGAAGCACCTTCACTCTCTGAAACTAACAAGTGTGAAAAGTCTTTGGTGAGACCCCCCTCCTCTTCGGTATCATGTAAACCTTTAAAAAAAATAGACAGTTAATTAGAAAGTAAAACAAAAGGGGAAAAAAAACTAAATCTACATATAACAGTTGAACAGCCTCCAGAATAGATCGAGCTAACCTTTACTTATATTCGACCGCTCATCTAGATCTTCATATGAATTAAACTCCTACACAAGATCGTGCATGATTAAACACACAAGTTAGCATAAGTATACTCACCAAATATTTACACTCAAAGACTTTGAATCATTGAATGAAAGTAAGCAGAAGTATACTCACCAAATATTTACCTAGAGTCATAAATAACAAGAGAGCTCTTTCCCTGTGCATAAGAATTTGCAAATCATTGAACATTTCAAAGTTGAGACTCCATAACACAAATTTAAGTATTTTTTGGTTAAGCAAATTATTGCCGAGGAAAGATGGTTCGGATGTCACGTGAGGTGCCACAAAGGATGCAGTCTGCTTTGGCTTCCAAGTACACAAAGTGGGAGACAACAAGGATGGAGTAAGGGCTGAGAGCAAGGCTCCCCAGGCAGGTCGCGAGGGCTGGCAGCGCCGCGTCAGCAGGGAGACGACGAACAAGGGCGACAGTCAACAGCCGACAGTCCGCGTCAAGGGTGCAGCGTCGATGATCCAACGTCAGGAGGTGGAATGTCTTTCTCTCACTAGAAATCCAGAGAGAATAGATTTTAGAGAGAGAAAGTGGAAATGTCAAATGAGAGAGCCAGTCCTTGAATAAGCTCCAGAATCCACTATATATAGGCAAAAATATGCGCGTGTCATCAGCCGACACGTGTCGTCCTCCGGGAGTGACACGTCGCCGTAGGGGGTCCCACAGTATTGATTGTCCGTCGAATATGCCGGTCCCCGAGTTCGTGCCGCCCTGCCCTTGCAGCGTCCCTCTGCCTGTCTTAGGAGACTGACCACACCGCGGTAGCATGGTCAGAGCAGCCCGTTGCCCCAGCCTCCAGTCCAAGCCCTTACTGAATCCCACAAGATGCGGCATGTGACGCGCAGAGATCCTGACAGCAGTGATGGTTGCCCCTGTAGCCAACTGCCAGGCGTGCCAGACACAATGCCCTCCGAGGACTTACTCCCGTCCCGGAGTGACCCGCGGTTCATTGCCTTGGCGGTGTCGATGATCAATGGTGATATGAGCGCACATGTTCACAGCTCGATACCCAGAGTCCGTGGCGGGGGTCCTCGTGCTGGAGCACTACGAGCGGAGCCCCCAGAAGCCCGTCGATTGATTGCGCGGGCGAGGGCTGGATACCTGGTTGATTAAGCGTACGAGGGCCGGAGCCCGTCAGTTGATTGAGCCGGCGAGGGCATTAGGGTTGCAAGCCCGTCCTGCCGCGAGGGCCGGAGCCTCGTCACTTCGATTGAGCCGGCGAGGGCATTATGGTTACGAGCCTGTCCCACCATGAGGGCCAGAGCCTCGTCTATTGATTGAGACGGCGATGGCCATAAGGTTGCGAGCCCATCTCGATGCAAGGGCCGGAGCCCCGTCGCTTTGATTGAGACGGTGATGGCTATAAGGTTGTGAGCCCATCCCGGTGCGAGGGCCGGAGCCCCGTCACTTTGATTAAGACGGCGATGGCTATAAGGTTGTGAGCCCATCCCAATGCGAGGGCCGGAGCCCCGTCGCTTTGATTGAGCGGGCGACAATGAGCGTCGCCCTACTGAAGATAACGGGTGAGTGTTGTTGGAGTGAAAAGCCAGTCGTACAGCAAGTTCCCCCCTTCGCAGGGCAATGGAGGCTGACCCCCCCTTCACCAAGGAGGGTGGTGGACGACCCCTCTTTCACCAAGGAAGGTGGTGGCCGACCCCCTTGGGGATGCCGACCCCTCCTTCACCAAGGAGGGTGAAGGCCGACCCCCATGAGGTGGCCGACCCCCTTGGGGAGGCCGACCCCTCCTTCACCAAGGAAGATGGAGGCCGACCCCCTTTAGGTGGCCGACCCTCTTCAGGTGGCCGACCCCTCGGGGGAGGCACACTTGCGATCGCCATTCGGATGTTCGAGGCATTGCGCTCTGATCGAGCGATGGTGCTGAGCGATGTTGACCGCCAAATGGGTGACGTGTCGCGCCACTGGGATCTCTTAGCAGGCCCTGGGGTGCGGTCCAAAATAGGTTGTGAACACAAATTTAATTTCATGACTACCGAAAGACAACATATTTTTGGTATTTAAGGATAGCTGTGTAACATCACACACCAAACTAATTACATAACTAGTAAGGATGACTTGAGGGGAGGATATGGTGGTCTCTTGAGGGACAGTCAAGGTAGATGGATAAGAGGCTTCCTAGGCAGCATACCAACTTGCAATGCACTTGAAGCTGAACTTCTGGGCATTGTCAAAGGCCTACAAGTGATCAAAGAAAAAAGACTTGCAAATGTGATGCTTGAAACAGACTCAATGATAGCAGTGGAACTACTAACTGCGGATGATTGTAATTTGCACCCCATGAGTAGTCTAATTAAGGATGCTAAATATCTTTTGATGTTTACTAAAACTATTATCAAGCATGTATATAGAGAGGGTAACCAATGCGCATATCATTTAGCAAAAAATGGAGAGCAACAAGGGGATTCTTTTGTGTATGTCATGCAACCGCCAGAGATAATTATCTCCCTGTTAGCTGCTTATATAGTGGATGTTGCCCCTAGTAGGGCCTAGGCTGTAATTTTAACATTTTGCTATAAAATTGCCATTGCACCAAAAAAAAAAAACAATATTAAGGCAAAACTTTGCTTGTTTTCCTTGGCCTCATGAAATAAAAGAACACATTCGCAGCAAGTAGACATCGATCTCGGAATGTCATCGCGCTGATTAACAAATTATGTTATGATAAAGAGTACTTGATTAGGAAGAATTACTTCTTTCCAAGGAGATTAAAGAGAGCCCCCAACCATGGGTGATAACCATCGAATTGTTTTTATCAGAATTTCTGGCCTCCACTTGGGCATGGCTTGGCCTTTTCCCGAATGGAATAGCACTTGGAAATTTCATTGTGCTTGACAATAGAGATCTAGTACAAGCGACAAGTTGACTGACTCAAGTCAGTCAAGTGGCATGTTTCGCGTCCAAAAGAGTTGGACCAAGTTTACTCCGGTGAAACTTGACTTGGTGTCTAGGCAAGCCCCATAAGGACTATAACTGAACCCAGTGACTCCAATTCAAAAAGAATCAAAACACTCCTTTTTTCCGTATGCCTGTAAAGATGTCCCAACGAAACTCTTGTAATTTTGTTTTGGTCCATCAGATTCCACTGGGCTACACAACGGGGGGTAGCTGTGCGCTTTGCACTCGATCAGTTACTATGTACATGCTACTAGGGTTCTTTGTCTAAATAATGTTAAGGAATAAAGTCTGTACGTAATCGCACGTGATGCAATTGTATCAATCGAATTTGGAGCTAACCGAGAGAGGAAGCACCTTACCGTGGTCGATCCGAAAACAGCCGCTGTGGAAGGAGATCAGTTTAGTCAAGGGTTTTGACATTGAAATTGTACGGATATGAGGGCGTTTGACGATTATCATCTCCGTTACTTCTTCTCTCTTTTTCATTTTGTACAGTTTTAAAAGGCAAAATGGTGAAGACAGTTATTACGAGACACATGAAGCCGATTGGCAGTAGATTTCAGCGGTTAGTCGAGTAATGGTGCTAACTTTGCCATCAAAAGGTTCGAAAGTACGACAAAAAGCTTTATAAGATAAAGGTAATGCTGGTGCACCGTGCATAGGTTTCTTTAAATTTATGGCCCATGCCAGAAATTATGCCTCAGCCAAATTGAGGATTTTAGCAGGCTTGACGCATGTGAGGTATCCTGATCTTTCCAAGTTGTATGTCCTGTCATTTTGACGTAGTATATTATTATTGACATGTTGCATAAAGTGGGTCTCGAATACGGGAACGCATACGTAGTCAAAATGATAATGACATATGAATTGGTTTGATCCAAATTCTATCCACAACGTTCAATGGAGTTCTAACAAATCCAATCCATTTCGCTCTAGTGCAGTCTATTTTGATCAAGGTACACATGGATTGGATAGTTGGGAATTGTCAAAATTTTCTTTTAACCCCAATTTAAGTGTTCCTGATACTTTTAGAAAGCTAATGCCCTGTTCTTTTCTTGAAATTTGACTTTGAAAGAGGGACTCCAATTGTAAAGAGGAGACATTATTTCATTATTAGGTGTGTAAACGATAACATCATCCAAAACTTAGCATACAAGAAAATACATATAAAGGATCGTTTATTTTCATACCATATTATCTTTATTCTTCAGGCCATTACATGTCGCTATAATTTTTAGCGACAAATAAGATACGAACTAGCATACAAGAGTGCGTAAATAAACATAAAATGCGAATTGGGAATGAACTTTCGAAAGGAAACAGCCCACTGATCCTATTGTTCCCATCTATGGATTTCCACTTCACCATGCAAAGGTGGAATACGGAGCTTATTTTGAAGGGGGCTTATGTTTACAGCCTGGACACGGACGCGAACGCGGAATCGGAAAGCTATAGCTGACTTTTGTACCACCATCTTCTGTTCCAAAAGTAGAGGAGAGTAAGTCCAGACCCCAAATAATGAGCATGGCATAGAATTATATAATCCTACCTCAAATCTTATTTATGTGAAGAAACCATTTTCACTTATTGGAACACGTGGGATATATCAATCGAAATCATGAAAGTTTTGGTAATGACCAGTTAGATTTATGTTCGAGATTAACTCATACTCCTTCCATCTCAAAAAAAAAAAAAATTGTTACATTTTAACTTGACACGCATATTAACAGCTTAGGTCACATATTGTGTGTTTTTTATTTTACTGCTGAAAAAAATAGATTGGTTGATAGTTAAAAGTTGAGAGAAAAATAGTAAAAACATAAAAGTTGAAAAACACTTACAAAATCTTTCTTAATTTAGAAAGTGAACAAATTTTTTAAGATAGTTTAAAAATAAAATATGATCAAATTTTTTTTTTTTTTTGGAACAGAAGGAGTGCTATTTATCTCTTATCTTTAACTTCCATGATCTTGATTGATATGTCATCTCATGTATTATTCCACATATTCCAAATATCTCAGTAACGTTGATATACCATTAATTTTTTCTTTTTGTTTAACCAGCGTTATTGTCAATAACGTAGTTTTCATTAGTTTTGTTTGCAAACAACGCAGCAACAAAATAATTTTCCATTTCATGTTCATCTGATCAAATTCTATCACATAAATTTCCATTTCATGTCGTAGGAATATAACTACAATCGGTATAGTGACGATTACTAGTTGCTAACAAAAGTTACTGAAACTTGTGTAATCAACTACAGCGAAACTCTTAACAACCACTTTTAGTATCACTAAGGAAAAGTCGTTAAAAATATTTAACAACCATTTTTAATATCACTAAGGAAAAGTTGTTATAACCTCAGATAACAGAAAACATTTTCTCTATTACGTGACTTTCATAAGGAGGTAATAAATAAGATGGTTACTCACTTTTGGACGGGGGGTTTGCTAGTAGTCCGCGTGCAGCTATTCCCGGTGAAAGAGAGAGAAGGAAAACGAAGCAGAATACAAGTGAGAAAGCCAGAAAGGAAACTCTGCTTGCCATGTTTTGCAGAAGACAGGGGAGAGTTTCCTTGGATGGGTTTTGCATTCATACTCCTCCCCTTTTAATGTACTCCGTAGTCGTAAGTATCCATCAAGTCATTGACTTGGGGTCAACGAGTCTCTGCTCCAGGGCCAAGTCCAAGAAGCTACAATTATTGACAACCACAAATTCTTTCTTTATGTCGGCCTTAATTTTTTTTTTTTTTATGTTTTTCTGGAACTTGAGTCATGCATTTAAAAGGAAAATGATGCAAGATTCAAATTCCTCCAAACCGGAACGAAGATTTGAGAAGCGGACAAATTATCATAAACCACTCAAATGAGATCGAGACGCATTATTTAGAAACAACTTTTAAAGGAATAAAAAATAACTTGATAGGTGCCCTACAGCTGTTATACGTGATTGTTATTGTTGGCTACTTAAATAAATAGATTGTAACAACGACTTTTAGCCACCAAACAAATGAGTGCACACCATTGGTTCTTAGTGATGACTTTTGAGCCTTGATTAAGTTGCTTAGGGTCTGTTTGAAGTCATTTATAGTTTTGGTTGTCAGTTTTAAAAAAAACAAAAATCAGTTTAATTTTTAATTTTTACAAAAATAAATGGGTGTTTAATTACCCAATTTTTATTTTGAGTTTTTCTTTTGGGTGTTTGATTACCTGCTAGTTTTTATTTTGAGTTTTTTCTTTACTGGTGGTGGTGGTCGTATTTTGAGTTTCCACTTTGGTGGTGGCGGGGGGGGGGGGGGGGGGGGCGGCGATGACAGTGGTGGTCTCAAAATAAAAACCAAAACTCCAAAATATGAGTTTTTAAAAACAGTCTTGTTTTAAAAACTAAAGGAAAAAAAACAAAAATTGTGTGTTAAATGTGTTTTTTTTCTCCAGTTTACAAAGCTAGAGAAAAAATTGAAAACTTAAGTGATTTCAAACGCTACCTTAGTCAGATCCAGTTGCTTTCTCCTCCATTTAGTGGCGGAACCACGTTGTGGCGCGGGGGTGCTAAATGCACCCCTGAACTTCCTCGGAGCGGACCAAGAGCACGGATTGGCGAAATTCGTCACATTTGTCAAAGCATAAACCTTGAGGTCCCTGGTGGAATACTCGTGCAACTTTGTCATGCTATATTGATTCGACTTTAGTAGTTCATCCTGAAACTGTCTAAACATTTCCTTGGTATAGACTTGAGCCGCATGAGCCTCCAAAGGTGAAAAAACTAATATGGCTCTTTCTCTGTAAACTGTAGCCGCGTCGGCTTCTCACAACGAAAAATTGCCTGTCAAGGGCTTTCTGCATCTCTAGTACGAACTCTGTTATACTTGAAGAATGGCCTACGTACCCATCAAAGAATGAATTCATACCTTCGCTTCTCGAGGTCGTAGTCATTCTGGCTGCAAAAAACTTCTTGGTGTAGGCACCGACCCACTGTGTCTTGATCTCATACAACGATTGTAACCACTCATGATTGTGCAAATAGTAGTCATCCATTAACTTGGCCCACCTCTCCTCGAACACGTCTACCGTCAACAATTTCTTCACACATGTATTAAAGTCAGTCTTGAATGTCGGATGGTTTGCATATACATTGTGAAGCCGTTCGGGATATTTGTGCCATGTGCACAGGCCATGGTGAGTATCTGGCAGGACCTTAGCGATTGCATTTTTCATTGCCAGATCTTGGTCGGTGATGATGGTCTTTGGAGGAATATGATACATTGCTTTAAGCCACGTTTCAAATAACCACGTAAATGACTCCTCCGTCTCATCCCTAAGCAGGGCAAAGCCAAACAAGATTGACTGATAGTGGTGGTTCACCCCGGTGAACGGAGCAAAAGGCATAGAGTACTTATTTGTGCGGTATGTGGTGTCAAACGTCACAACATCCCCAAAATTTTGGTAAGCAGCTCTAGAACGGGCATCCGCCCAAAATATAGTACTAATGCGGTTCTCGTCATCCAGTTGGAGACTATAGAAAAAGCCAAAATTCTCACTCTGAAGGCTCCTGAAGATATCAAGTGTAGCTTGAGAATCACTCTTACCGAAAGACTCTATCCTCTGAGCACGAAGTTCATTTCGCAGGTCTACTTCGTTGAAACTCAACTTGTCAATCCCCCCAGCCTGGCTTGAGAAAACCCCTATCATTCTAGAAGGTGGAATTTTAGCCTCGGCCATTGTAAATCTCAGTTGTTTGTGTGCCGCGCTTATTTCTCGGTGCTGATGAATTTGACCAATCTTACTAGGGGTCATCAACTGATGATTATGGCTCAACTCCACTCCCGTCACGACCCAATGGTTTTCATTTTTCCGGTGTACTACATACACATGGGCCTTGCAGCCGGTACCCGGAAATGTGTCCCGTTTTCTTTGTCTTGATGGCCCTTCGTCACTGATCCGAACAACCGGGGGTACATGCGGTGCTCCTCTATGACACTCAAATAGTCTTCCACAAATTTGATCTGTATTCGCCCGTTTTCTAGTCGTCTTAATTCTAATACCGAAACCTATCGTTTTCGAATATGCTCTATAGTATGCTTCAACTTCGTCCAGTCTTTGTAAAACTTGACCCAAATAAAGTAGATCAGAATCTTCACAAAAATTATTTCCTCCAGTTGCATCCATATTTATACTGAAATCTAAAAAATAAAAATTATATCATTCTCAACAAGTAAGAGAATTAAATAAAAGAAAAATAAAATTTATTTAAAAGTCATTCGGAAAATTTATATAATGTAAAATTACCAAAATAGCCCCCGATGAGCGGCAAATTACCGAAATGCCCCCAGGGGTTCATTATCACCCTTACGCCCCAAATCAGCTTCAAAACAACCTCTCAGGTGTTTTACTTACATTTCTTGACTAAGAAGTCCTTTGAAAAATTTAACACTGTAAAATTACCAAAACACCCCTCTCGGGGTGGCAAATTACCAACATGCCCCCTGGCATTAGAAAATCTCAAAATTGCCTTGAAATGGGATTTTAAGCTTCCTGAATTCATTCTTGATCTAAAAAGTATTTTACGGATTTTTCGCCCAAAAATCCCGAACCGGTGTCCGGATCGAGCGCTTAAAAGCCCGTAGAAACAAAAAAATAGCTAACGACTTCGGAATGGCCCGAATTCCTGGGAAATGGAACTTCCCAACATCCTAGGGTTCTCATAAAAGTTTCGCGCGAAATCGCGCTAGCTTGATATTTTAAATTACACTGTAAAGTTACAAGGTTGCGCGTATCAGTTAACCTCATTCCAGTCTTTGGAAAAATCTGAAATTTTTCCCTAAGACAGATCTTTTAAAAATAACTAGGGTCCTTTTTTTGCACTTTGGTAAAATCTAGCTCTGGCTATGTTTTATAAATTCGTGAAAAACTGTCTAATTAAGTTTTCACCTTTAGCGACAATTACGCCCCGCAATCAGCTTCAAAACAACATTTCAGGTGTTTTACTTACATTTCTGGACTAAAAAGTCCGTTGAAAAACTTTACCGGGAAAATTACCAAAATACCCCTCTCGGGGTGGCAAATTACCAAAATGCCCCCTGGCTTCAGAAAATCTCAAAAGTGCTTTAAAATGCTAATTTAAGCTTCCTGAAATCATTCTTGATCTAAAAAGTATTTTACAAAAGTTTCGCCCAAAAATCCCGAACCGGTGTCCGGATCGAGCGCTTAAAAGCCCGTTCGGCCAAAAAAATAGCTAACGACTTCGGAATGGCCCGAATTCCTGGGAAATGGAACTTCCCAACATCCTAGGGTTCTCATAAAGGTTTCGCATGAAATCGCGCTAGCTTGATATTTTAATTTACACTGCAAAGTTACAAGGTTGCGCGTATCAGTTAAGCCCTTTCCAGTTTTTGGAAAAATATGAAATTTTTACCTGATACAGATCTTTTAAAAATAACTAGGGTCTATTGTTTGTACTTTGCCAAAATCTAGCTCTAGCTATTTTTTATAAATTCATGAAAAACTGTCTAATTAAGTTTTCACCTTTAGCGACAATTACGTTTCGTATTCACATTAAACACACATAACCCAAAAGCTAGTTCAATCCCTAATTTTGAACTCTAAAAAATACGAATTTGAGATTATGGTAAGAACAATTTAAGCATAACACAATTTAAACAATCTACTGGTAAGAACAATTATGGTAAGAACAATTTGAAATTAACAATGAATTATAAGAAAATTCGAAATACTTACTGGCTTTAAACTTGATATATTTAAAGAAAAATCCACCGATCTTCTAGCGTAAACTTTTTTTGTTTGTATTATCGTGAAGATTATGTAGGTGAGATATGGAGTATGAAGAGAGTTGGTAAAGATGATGGAGAGTGGAATAAAGGGCTCTGTCGAGAAAGAGTGGGGGAGAACGGATTATAAAGAGAGAAAAGTGAGGGAGAGAGAAGAAAGAAGACAGAGATAAAAATATATCTGTGAGTGAGCAGTGAGTTGTGTAGTCAAAGGCTGTCAAAGGAAATTTTTTTGCAGAAGACTGTCCAGCAGAGCTTTGAGTTGCATTCGGCAGAGCTTTGAGTTGCATTGACCACGCATTTCTAGAAGGAGGACATCACATGTGGGGGGAAGGACAGGAAAAAGGACAAGGGGGAAGGAAAAAGGAAGGTGGGGCCAGGGGGAAGGAAAAAGGAAAGTACAGGAAGAAGAAAGGACAAAGAAAGAAAAAAAGAATGAAGAAAGGACATTAGGGGGGGGGGAAAGGACATCAAGGGGGTGGGTGGGGGGGGGGGGGCGAAAGTAATGATGGGGGGTGGGGCAGGGGCGGATTCAGGAAGTTCAACCGGGGGGGACCAAAAGTCATAAAAAAAAATTGACGCCTAACATAGAAGAATTCGCTTTACGATTGAATACGTTAAATGTAAAATAGATTTGCTCAATTTGACTAATAATCATATAATATCACTATTTATAGTGATTTATTTAACTTGATAAAGTTAGTCAACAACAAACTATTAATCTTGGATGAATTAAACTTAACTCTTATTGTATATATGTATTACTAGTGCGATTACCAATTGTATGATGACAATAGTCATGTATAACATATTATAAGAATTTAAACTAAAAAAGAAAAAAAAACTAACCTTGATCTATTAGTGTTTTCTTTATAATGTGGTGATTTATAATTTGAAAGAATGAAGATGGACAAAGGAACGAAGAAGATAAAGACTACAACGGCCGGCGGCACAAAAAAGTAAATAACATAACAAAATGAAACTCTAATACATTCATTTATAATATATTGACATTTTAGTAAATATTTTAAACATATTTTATCTATTATTTAAGACAGGAAAAAAAAATTCTCAAACTATAGGGTGGGGTGGGGGTGGGGGGGTGCCATGGCCCCCTGGTCATGCTTGGGCTCCGCCCCTGGGGTGGGGGTGGCGAAAGTAATGATGGGAAGGAAAGGACATCAGGCAACCGCAACAATTTGTTGCGGTTGGGTGGATGTATATATATATATATATATATATATATATATATATATATATATATGAGAGCTCTGAGTGTGAAACCTGTGTAAGGATATAGATATATGTGTGTGTGTATTAGAAATGTATGCTTGTAAGGTGAAAGGAAAGCTAGAAGGCAAGGTAATGGGTGTAGTTCCTGAAGTGATATCATGTAAGAAGACTGCTGGGTAGGCGTGAAGAAGGAGAAGACTGTATAGAGAGAGGGAAAATCTATATTTTGAAGTTGGACTCAAAAGTGTCACTAAAAAGGTATCATATTCCAGCAGATTCTTTTCGAAATTTTAAAATATATCTACAAATTTATTTGGGCCAAACTCAAAAGAGTAACTTATATTAATGTTGCAAGATCTACACACATTAAAAATTTTAGATTTTTCGGAGCTCGGGAAGCTTGCTAACTAATTTTATTCGTAAAGGAGATTTCAGTGTATTTTAGAATTGTAAATATAAAACTTCTACAATAATATTACATAGCTAAGATAAGGTAGTTTCGAAAGTTTCGAAAGTTTGCTATGTTAGCACCGTTTGCGGCGTAGCGCCCGAGCGATTATCACGTAACGCCACTATTACCACAGTTTGCGAAATCATTTTAATAACCTCTTTTGAGCATAATTAGAAAAACTACAAAACAAAATATTCCCTTATATTTGTGAAACCTTCGATGTGGAATTTTCTCAGATTTTTCTGGGCATGGGAAGTGCCTCAAACAATTTTATTTTTAAAACAAGTTTTTGAATTAATTAACATAGTAAACAAAATTATTTTTAGCCTAGAAATCTAAAATGATGGTGATGCTTGAGTGTCTAAAATTTCGTGGTATTTCGGTGTCGTTCGTCATATTTTTGGGAGCATTGATGCTCAATTGAATGAACAGTTTAGGGTTCCGAGCGAGAAATTTCCAGAATGACCGTTCATGTTCGAAATACCCATCAGTGGTTTAAAAAAGGACTCTTTTAGGTTATATCTAGGTGGATAAGGTACTTTAGGCATTGGGGGGAAATAGGTAATTATACAAAAGTCGAGGGACGATCGGCTAAAATTTTACTCATTTAAAAGAAACCTAATACTTAAACGTGCTCGAGCGGCAATGAATGACGTCCATATGATTTGTTATTTAGGTTTTGATAGTCAAGAGCTAGGACCGGCATTTGAGCAAATACTAGAAGCAGAATTTGAGCAAGGTAAGTACCCCTGTCATGTTCCTCTATATACTTATTTGCAAAACCTATGATAAGTACTTATGATTTGATCATTTGAAGTTTAAAGTTTTATTTTGCATATGTTTTATTTCTAAAGTATTTGATGAGAAACGTAAATTGAAAGAATGTCATGGAATGTTGTGTGAGTCATAGCATTTTACTGAGTACATGTTAAATGAGCAATGAAACTCGTCTTGGTTGTTGTGCCCCATATCCAACGGGGGAATGTTGGATTTCGGGCCCTGGTCAACGGGGCTTGTATGTTGATGCACAGTACTGTAGCTGGTGGTGCACCCTTGTGTCCACAAAATTTTATTCCGGGTGTAGGAGGGATTTCGGGCCCTAGTCAGGGGAGCTCGTACGGTGACCGCAGCATACCTAAGAAAAGAAATATATGTGCTCTATGTGAATGGAATTAATGATGATTGTACTCAGATTTGAAAACCCTTTTTGAAATTTCATGTATATGTGTATATGTACACTACAAGAAAAAGGGTCTTTAGCGACCGCATTTAGCGACCGCCACAAAATGCGGTCGCTAAAGCATAATTTAGCGACCGTATTAGCGACCGCCAAAAATGCGGTCGCTAAAGCATAATTTAGCGACCGTATTAGCGACCGCAGAATGGGCGGTCGCTAAATCCCGTCAAAATAACTACTAAAGTTAGAACTTCTCTCTTTCTTTCTCGTGTTGTGCATCCAAGCTGCGAAGTGAGTGAACTGCCGTGCATCCAACCTGCGCCGCCGTCAACCACCGCTACCCTCGTCGCCGTAAACCACCGTTACCCTCGCCGCCGAAGACGAACCTCTACAACCGCACCCACTTCGGCAGAGCCCACCTCGCCAAAAACCAGCTCACGACGCCGCGAAGCCACCTTGCCACACTGTTACCGGCCGTGCCACCGCCATGCACTACGCCGCGGCCAAGCCCACGTCTTACGCCGCCTCCAGGTGTGTTATATCTATCCAATGATTAGTGTTTATGTTCCAATTTTCCTGATTTAGGGTTTTCTGATTTTTTGTAAAAAAAATATTAATTTAAAAGAAATCTCGTAGTGAAATCTCAGATCTATGAACTGATTTGAAATTATCGATTTTGGAATCATAAGTGAAAATTTCATGTGGAGTTAGTGGATTTGAGAATCTGTTAGTGTATAAGTTTGCAATAATTTTCATGACTCAAGTCCATCTAATCATGTTAAGAGAACCCATTTTGTTTGATATGATGACTTGAAAAGAATAAATTTTACTCCATCCGATAGGAGCTTTTTGGGAGCTCACTTCAAGCTAAGATTGGAGCTATTAGAGAGGAAGAGAAAGACCTTAGGTTGTCATTGACCGGAGTTCACCTTATGTGACTACATGGGTGGGAGACTAAACTTTCTTGCAAAATGCTATAAAGAAAAGAGAGGTCATGAAAGACTGACGTAGTTGACAACATTTCTTCAGGTTATTTAATTCAAAAACAAATAGACATATTGCTGTTCAATAGGATTCTAAAAATAGCAGGCCATGGAAGGAAAAGATTAGAGCATTAAGACCATTGGTGCTTTTATATATTATAGATATAGATAGACATATGCTTATAGAAATATACATATATCCATACCTGTAAAGTTGCTCTATTCGTACAACTAAGGCAATCTGATGATTCAAGACCAAAGATGATAATTTGATTGATATGTTGGCCCTTTCTCGCAACTGTCTACCATGACCATAAGGTCCACCAATGCTAATGGAGATTCATGGTCCACAAACCTGTTCAATGAAGTTTCGGAGATTCCTGGTCCACAAACCAGTTGTGATGAAGATTGCTCCTATTTGATTGCACAAAAAATTTGTTCTTTTTGATCTCCTTAGATCTGAATTTAAATTTAATGTGACCATGGGGTGTTAGGTTGGGAAGGGAGGCTTCATCTGGCAGTAGATTTGTTGGGGTGGCGCCAACAGTTAATGCATGTTTAGAGATAGATTGATAACCTAACTCATCCATGTAAGCTGCAAATGTGGAATATTTTTTTTAATATGCAAATGATTTGTACTTCTTTAGTCCTGGTATTGGATTGTAGCCTATGAAGTTCACTGTTGCAAAGAGGGTTTTAGTTGTTCATGATTAGCAGAATGTCATGCTTGCGTCTATTTTTCTAAAATAAACAAGGAACTAACACCGGACAAAGTGACTATGAAAGTTTATAACATTAGAAGAATGCGAATGTCAAGACCTTTAAAGACTGTATGGTTACCAATAGGTACACTAATACCTCTCTCGCTCTTAACATGTCTACACTATCAAAACTTGTTAATTGTTAATTGCAATTATTTGCAAAATTTGTTAATTGCAAAACTTGGAAGTTGTTAATTGCAATGCAACGTACCGTACATTGTCTGATCTCATGCTGATAGAGCATATGGGAAGTGAACGAATTTTATCAAGATAGTATTCTTCTCTCTTCTTCTTTCTGGCCCATTTGGGTTTTCTGTTTCAATTGTTCAAGCTTGAATTCTCATTAAATACGTTAGAATTTCCTCAAATTCTTCCACAAAGGTTTGATAAGCGTGCCATGGTTACATGCAGTTTTAGCAGCGGATCAACTTTGTTGCCTTTTAAGAAGTAAGTCTAGAACCCGAAAAGGTTTGTGTTTCATTTAATTCTTCTGAAGCCTATGATTAATTGTCATATGCTTTCTGCCATTGTCTTCCCTAGAATTGAGATGTTTGATTTGTGATGGCCAGATTTGTGTAATCTGAGTTTGTGATGTCGCAAATGATCAATTGGGATGTTTGATTTGTGTAATTGTCCTTGGTCTGACTTGTTAATTATGGATTAAACTTTTGAGAATTGAGATGGTTGATGGAGAATGGGACCCAATTGGATTGAGATATTGGATATGTGCATTTTGAACAATTATTTGCCCATTTGAACATTGATTATTTTATTAAAATTTTAGGTTGTTGGTTGTACATTTGAGAATTAAGACTGTTGATGATTTTAGGTTGTTAAATGTGCATTGAGCATTTGAGAATTGAGATTGTTGATGGAGGATGGGACCCAATTGGATTGAGATATCGGATATGTGATTTAGTTAAATGGTGGGTTGAAATTAGGTTAATTAAAAAATGAAACATGACATGGTGGGTTGAAATTAGGTTAATTAGGTTCATCTGCCATAGGTTAATTAAGTTAATAAGGTTCATCTTCCATTGGGTGAAATTTTGGTTCCGCCACTGATTAGCCCTAATTAACACTAATTAATTCTGATTAGTGTTAATCTACACTGATTAGGCTAATCAGCCCTAATTATCCCTAATTAACCATGATTAACACTGATTAGCCCTAAATAGCCCTTGGGAAGCACCGACACTTCACATGAGTCTAGGTATGGTGTCTGACAACTACCGACACCCCAACATATGAGTCTAGCCCTAATTAGCGCTAATCAACTCTGATTAGCCCTAAGTAACACTGACGGACACTAAATAGCCCTAATTAGCACTAATCACCCCTGATTAGCCATAATTAACACTGATGAACACTAAAAAGCCCTAATTAGGTATAATTAGCACTAATCAGCCCTAAATAGGCCTAAATAGCCCTAATTAGCACTAATCAGCGTTGATTATCCCTAATTAACAGTGATTGACACTGATTAGCCCTAATTAGCACCTACGCAGTACCGACACTTTATATGAGTCTAGGTATGGTGTCCGACAACTACCGACACCCCGACACCTCACCAGCACCTTCGGACACGTGTCCGACACCTCTCTGCGATGTCCCGGTCGATGTCGGTGTCGGACACAGTGTCCGTGTCTGTGCTACCTAGATTAGCACTAATCACCCCTGATTATGCTAATCTGCCCTAATTATCCCTGATTAGGGCTAATTGACAATAATTATGCTAATCAGACCTACTTAACACTGAGTACCCCTAATTATTCCTAATTAGCAATAATCAGCCCTAATTAGCCATAACTAACACTGACGGACACTAAATAGCCCTAATTAGCACTAATCAGCTCTAATTAACACTAATAGCTCTAATTAGGACTAATTTGCACTGATTAGCCCTAAATAACACTAATGGACACTAAATAACCCTAATTAGCACTAATCAGCGCTACTTAACACTAAATTGCCCTAATTAGTAATAATTAGCCCTAATTATCCCTAATTAATCCTGATTACCCCTGATTAGGGCTAATTAACACTGATTAGCATCGACACTTTAAATGAGTCGAGGTATGGTGCCCGACACCTACCGACACCTCACCGGCACCTGCTGAACACGTGTCAGGCACCTCTCTGCGGTGTCCCGGTCGGTGTCGGTATCAGACGCAGTGTCCGTGTCCGTGCTACCTAGATTAGCACTAATCAACACTACTTAGCTCTAATATGCCCTACTTAGCCCTAATCATCCCTACTTAACCCTGATTAACACTCACTTGTAAGTGACTACTCAATATATATTTTTCAAATTGAAGGTTAATTTTGAACTCGACTTGTATAGGTTTACCAGGCAGTGAGAGATATATATCATGTCAGTGGATAGAAGTTGGATGCGAAGGAGGATTGCTCCAAGTGGGATTGGGGTATCAGAAGAGTTTAGACAGGGAGTGAACGGGTTTATTCTATTTGCTTTGAATCAACGGGAGTTTGTGGATGACGGCACGATTAAATGTCCGTGCAATGATTGTCAACTGTTAAGTTGGAAAACCCCCGACGATGTAAGTTTTGATCTGTTCCGTAGAGGTTTTATGAGTAACTATACGAATTGGACTCAGCACGGGGAACCAATTCTGAGGGTGCCCACTGAGGTCACCGCTGAGTTCAGACAGTACAGTCCTAGAGATCCGGGATTTTCCCAGTATCAACATATGGTAATGGAAGCTGGGCCTAGTGGGATTAATTGGGATAACTATTTTAACGATGGTAACCCTAATGTGGAAGAAGAGCCAAACCCGAGCGCACATAAATTTTATAAATTGTTACAAGACTCTGAGGAGCCAATATGGAATGGAAGTACAAAGCACACCAAGTTATCTGCTGTGACAAGGATGCTACACTTAAAGTCTGAGCATGGTCTAAGTGATAGGGGTTTTGATGCTTTTTTGAAGCTTAATAAAGAAATGTTGCCAGAGGATGAGAAGTTGCCTGACACGTACTATAGTGCTAAGAAAATGATGATGAAACTTGGTTTGGGGTACCAGAAGATAGATGCTTGCAATAATGATTGTGTCTTATTTTGGAAGGAGAACAATGACTTGAGCGAGTGTCCGGTTTGTGGCCACGCAAGATATAAACAAACCAGTGGGAATAAAAGAAAGATAGCATGGAAGATATTGCGGTACTTCCCGCTGACACCAAGGCTTCAAAGGTTGTACTACTCTTCTAAAACGGCAGAGCACATGAGATGGCATAGCCACGTCCGCAGCAAAGTTCCCGATTTATTAAGACACCCTGCCGATGGAGAGGCATGGAAGGAATTTGATTATCGACACCCATCTTTTGCTGAAGAAGTTCGAAATGTGCGACTTGGGCTCGCTACCGATGGGTTTAATCCTTTTGGGCACTCTAGCACACCCTACTCTACGTGGCCTGTGATCATTGTCCCGTATAACCTTCCTCCGGACATGTGTATGAAGAAACAATTCATGTTTTTATCATTACTCATTCCTGGACCTACGAGCCCGGGTAGAAATATAGACGTGTACTTGCGGCCGTTGATCGATGAATTAAAAAATCTGTGGGAAGTTGGAGCCCCAGCATTTGATGCATCTCTTAAACAGAACTTCAACTTGAGGGCAGCAGTCATGTGGACTATCAATGACTTCCCTGCATACGGTATGTTGTGTGGGTGGAGTACACACGGTAGGTTGGCATGTCCTTATTGTATGGAAGTGAGTAAGGCTTTCACCTTAAAGCACGAGGGGAAGCCTTCCTTTTGGGGGTGTCACATACAATTCTTACCGCCTAATCATCCATTTCGAAGGCAAAAAGATAAGTTTGATAAAACTGTGGAGCGTCGCCTAGAAACACGTGACAGATTGTCTGGCGAGGAAGTGTATATGTGCGTAAAGGACCTTGACATGGATGCGGTACCATTTGGAAAGTGTGGTGCTAGTCTAAAACTTCATGGCTTTGGAAAAAAACACAACTGGAAGAAAATGTGCATCTTTTGGGAGCTGCCTTATTGGCCGACCCTCCTTCTGCGCAACAATCTCGATGTTATGCACATTGAGAAAAATGTTTTCGAAAATGTGTTTAATACAGTCATGAATGTCAAGGGCAAATCAAAGGATCACTTAAAAGCACGCAGAGATATGCAGGTGATGGGTATACGGCGTGAATTGCATCCACAAATGGTTAATGGTAAGCTGGTTTTGCCGAAAGCAGTATATACATTGGATAAAAAGCAGATACAACAGGTGTGCGAGTGGGTTAAACTGTTGAAGCTGCCAGATGGCTATGCATCTAATATATCACGCTGTTGCAACCTTGCAGATTGTAGGTTTTATGGTCTAAAGAGTCACGATTGTCATGTATTCATGGAAAGATTTATACCAATTGTCTTTCGTGACCTCTTGCCGAAACCAGTAAATGAAGCATTGACTGAACTTAGTCATTTCTTCAGGGATTTGTGCTCAAAGGTGCTCCGAGAGAGTGATGTTAAGATTCTTGAGAAAAACATTGTTGAGACAGTGTGCAAGTTAGAGAAAATCTTTCCCCCGTCCTTCTTTGACTCGATGGAGCATTTGACCATTCACTTAGCATATGAGGCTAGAGTGGGCGGACCTGTGCAGTATCGTTGGATGTATCCATTTGAGAGGTGATGTCACCCATCCATCTTTAAATTGTATTTCATACTTGCACACGTGCGTTGATTACTGAAATCAATCCTTATTTCTTACATAGGTATATGTTTGACCTTAAGAAAAAGGTGCGAAACAAAGCCCGGGTTGAAGGTTCAATTGCAGAGGCTTACATCCTTGAGGAGCTTACCAACTTCTGTTCCCTTTACTTTGAGACTGATGTTGATACAAAGATGAATCGACTTGGTCGCAATGACAATAGTGTCGACACAGAATTCGATGAGCATCTTTCCATATTCAAGCATCTTGGTCGTGCACTTGGAGCAAGTAGCGGTCGATATCTATCCGAGGAGGAGTATATTGCCGCAACATTGTACGCTCTCATGAATTGCACTGAAGTTGCACCATTCATAGTGTAAGTAGTTGCGTAGATACCTTCATTCTCATAGTATTTACTAACATAATATAACGACGATGCCATATAACATGCAGTGAATACGATGAGGAAGCGTTATTAGCAAACCCTGGGATATCAGATGGACAACTTGAAAAATTGCGAAACAACGCGTTCCCTGAGTGGTTCCGACAGCGCGTAAGTTCTAAAACCTACAGTTCATTTCTAATATAGACCGCATGTAATAAGCTAATACTCTGTGCAAATTGTTTGTTGTTGTAGACCGTCCATGATGGAGTTGATGTCCGTCTCAAGTTGCTTGCTGCTGGCCCAAGTAGACTAGTATCATGTCATAAAGGGTACATTGTCAACGGATTTAGGTTTAACACGATGGAAGTTGACCTTACTAAACAAACCCAAAACAGTGGAGTTTTGATTAAAGGTGACTGTTATAATGATAGCGAACGTGATTTTTATGGGCAGTTGGAGGAGGTTGTTGAACTAGACTATTATGGCAGCGGTAATCGACTGGTAATGTTCAGGTGCAAATGGTTTGACATTACAGCTGGTATTCGAGTTAGTCGACATGGGATTGTAGACGTTAATATGAGGTCAAGGCTCGGATCCTACGAACCATTTGTATTTGCAGCTCAGGCAACGCAGGTCTTCTATGCAAAGGGTGTGACAAGGAAGGATCCAAATTGGCATACTGTTATCAAGACCAAAAGAGGCTTTGTTGATGATGATGTGTTCGTTGAGATGTACCAAGAGGATGATGCTCCCACAGTGATACCGCTTCAGGACAATAACGATGTTATCGATGAGCCTCTTTGCGATTTAGGCCATGCTGGAGAAGAGGTCGATGCCGAAGCCCTCTGTGATGATGATGGTGATGACGATGACGACGACGACGATACTGAGGAAGACGTTGATGACGAAGAAGAAGACGATGAACATGAAGGGGACGAAGATGACGACGAGGAGGAAGACGTTCTGTTGTCTATTAGTGATAGTGATTGACTGTGTAGAGTAAAAAATATATGAGGTCAATGTACTTTTAGACATGCCTGTTTATTATTTAAATTGAATTGGTTATTAATTGATGGTGGTTGACTATTTAATTTGGGTTGTCTTTTATAGTCGGCAGTGCCACATTGTTAGCATACTAAGTTTTGCACTTAAGTTGTTTATTATTCGGGCGAACTACATTGTAGATATGCCGAGATCCAGTGCACCCCGAGGTCGTGGAGGTGGCCGTCGCGGAGCTGATTCGGCACAGTCAGCCCCCCTCCCTAGGATTGGTGATGCGACTACTACTGAGCAGCCGTCATCGTCATCAGTTGCTTCAGGCCATGGTGAGACGATATTAGTTTTGTGTCGGATTGAAAGCAATTACTTGCAATATATATAAATATAATGATTTCTTTTTTCATCATCTGCAGTGTCTAGTTCATCTGTACCGCGAGGTATCACCCGTGGAATACCTCTTCCAGCCACCTCGGAGCAGAGGATTACTGCTCATGTCCGAAACAATTAGTATGTATTTAATTTTCAAATCTCAATTCTATTGTAATATGCACTTATATTGGGATTGATGTATCTCTCTGTGATTTCTTGTAATTAGTTTTGTTGAGGATTGTGTTAGGACCAAGATCGGTCCTATTATCAAGGCTCACCTCCCACAGCCTTATGCGACGTGGGGGACGTGGACGGAATCAGACAAAGAGCTTGTTTGGGGGAAGTTTTTGGTAAGGAGCGCAGAATTTTTTATATGCTTTACTTTTGCGGTTTTAGAAGTACATTATCGCTGAATTTTTCTTGCTAACTGTGTTTTTTAATTGTGTTGAATTATGTTCAGGACTATTTCACATTTGAGTCGGACAGTGAGCGAGAACTCGGGAGGCAGGCGTGGGAGTGGCATTGTGCCGAGAACTACAAGAAATGGATGCTGAATGCGAGAAGGTGGGCGCTAGCTCGGGCGGGTACGACAGATATATCTATGACCAGGGACCACAATCCCGAGTACTTCTCCAGAACCATGTGGGGGGAGCTGGTGTCGCATTGGAGTACTCCAGACTGGGCGAAGCTGAGTGAGCGAGGCACGGAGATGACTCAAAGCGAGAAGAAGATGAAGCACAGTGCTGGTTCCCGTCCATTTGCCGTGCACGAGCTGAGGTTGACAGAGGAGGACCCTGACAGGAGGCCCCCTACGAGGCTCCGCCATTTTGAGCGCACACACCAGAATAGTGATGGGAAGTGGGTGTCTGAGAGCGCCGAGCAGTTTGCGGTGAGCACGTAACTAAGCAATACTTTTGTATTCCTATTGCATTTTTTGCGATTGTGGCCAATAGAATTTCTCTAACATTTTTGTTGTTTTCTTATACAGAGTTTATTTAGAGAGAGAGTTCAGGCCAACTCCCAGCCAGACGGTGGACGAGTTCTCGTTGTGGTCAGACGCGACTGGGGGTCCTAGGAAGGACCGTATACTCGGCCACCCTCGTCAGTCCGCTCGAGCGTTGTTAGCAGACAGACCAGCATCGTCAGGCGAGACGAGTTGTACCGGTCCTCGGGCAGACGCGACGGCTATGGCTGCGACGTTGGCAGAGTGCTTCAATACAATGTTTGATGCGCGCATGCGGATGATGCTCGGTGACAGTTATGTAATTATAAAGGACCCCAAACTACATGTAATACAAATTTTCTCAATATCCTGCTGTATTTTGTGCTCTATATGTGATCTTGATTAGATATATGATGTTGAATCATTTGTATGGCTTTGTGCAGGGCAATACCGATGATCTTAGTGCCGGTGACCCCCGGGGCGATGAAGATGTTGTTGGATCAAACGTGCCTTCATCATCGAGGAATGAAGAAGATGATGACGGGGCTGGTTGTTCTACCGACGAGTGATTTAGATAGGGGTTTGGTTAGGTTCATCTGCCATGAATGTTATTTTCTTGTTTTGAATTGATCATCGGTACTTAACTGTATGAATTCTATTATTTTAATGCATATGTTAACGTTTATCTATACTTTGATGAATGTGAGCAGCTGTTTGAATGAATGCGGGACAAGGGGGTAAAACGGTTTTGAATGAATGCGGTCAACGCATTCATTCAAAAGCGTTTCAACATAGGTTAAATCAGTTTTTGGATCGATTGGATTGGATGTGAATTGATATTAGTTTTGCGACAGGTTTTGTACAGGTTATTTGACCTGAATTTTTTTTTTTTGCAAAGCCAGGTTTTGCGACCGCAATATACGGTCGCTAAATTAAAAAAACGCGGTCGCTTAATTTTTTTTAAAAGTAATAAAAAATTAAATTATTTAGCGACCGCCGGTCGTGGTCGCTAAATATATAAAGATAATATAATAAAAAATAAGTAAAAAACATAATTGTTAAATTAATAAATATTTAGCGACCGCTAAGGGCGGTCGCTAAATATAGTCAACGCGGTCGCTAAATTTAGCGACCGAAATTAAAATGCGGTCGCTAAAATTTAGCGACCTGGGCTATAGCGACCGCCCTTACGTGGTCGCTAAAACCCTTTAGCGACCGCCAGACGCGGTCGCTAAAGACCCTTTTCCTTGTAGTGGTACTTGAAGGACGTTTTACGAATGACAATGATCGAATGTTTGATTTGTTTAAAGAAAATCCATGGCATATTTTAGAAACTTCAAACTTATTTTAGGAACATGGTTGGTATACTTGTTGGGCTTTTGCTCATCCATTATTTTTCAGGTAACGACTTAACGGAAGCGGAGCTGTATGAGCCACACATGGGGGAGTAGTGCCCGAAGAGAATTTTTAGAATAATGAGTGCTCATCGTTCGAACATTTAGTTCTATGTTAAATACCGTTATACTTGAACTGATGTAAGGAGCTTAGGTCTCCTCGAGTTTTCTTCATAAGTTTTAAAGACATGTAATCAGAGTTTTATTTGAATTTTTGGAAGTCTGTAAGTTAGAATTAATTTCGAGTCATAGAATTGTAGTAATGCCTGGCAGAGCCCTGGTAGGTGTTTAAATGGGCCTGCGGCCGGTCACATGCCTAGCACACGGGTACCCGTGGGTTCGGGTCGTGATAGGATCACCGTTTGTCGTTGGTCGAGTTTGCATATAACAACAGCTACTAGGCCAGCATCCAGATGGCGCCTTTCAAGGCCTTGTATGGTTGGAGGTTTAAAACTCAGTTGTGCTGGAATAAAGTCGGAGAGCATCGACTCATCGATCTAGAGCTAGTTCAGAAAACCTGTGAAAAAGTTGATTGGATTCGGTCACGCATGAGAGCAGCACATGATAGACCACACATGTATGCTTCGAAGCATACGCGGGATTTAGAATTTGAGGTTGGTGACCGAGTATTTCTGAGGATATCACCTTGGAAGGGAGTTATACGTTTCGGGAAGAAGGGAAAGCTCAGCCGTAGATATATTGGTCCATGTGAGATCGTTGAGAGGATTGGACCGGTGACGTATCGTCTGGTGCACTGTCACCAGACCTGTTGCATGTTGACAACGTGTTCCATGTGTCGATGTTGAGGAAGTACATACATGATCCGACTCATGTATTACAGCATCGTCTCGAGGATATTCAGACAGATTGGAGTTACGAATATGTACTGGTGGAAATATTAGACCGTCATGAACAAGTACTGAAGACCATGGTGATACCGCTAGTAAAGGTACTGTGGAGGAATCACACTACTGAGGAAGTTACTTGGGAACCAGAGGAGGCCATGCGAAGTGCTTACCCCAATCTTCTCGACACTTCGGGTGTGTAAAATTTGAGGATGCATTTTTTTATAAGTTGGGGAGAGTGTAATACCCTGAACCCTAAAATACTTTTAACGAATTTAGTTACCATTTTAGCGGCAAATTTTTTTTTAATACTAAGCATCGACGTGTATTATTTTTTATAGAGGCAAATTATTTTTCATAGCACCGGTATGCTATTGGCGATAATTAAAAAAATTCTTGTCATTGATGTACTAGTAGCGACTTTTAGTGACAAATAGGGAAGAGTGATCATGTGGCAAACCTATTAAAATTATTCTAGCACGTAAAATATATCATGAATATTATTGTGGGCCTTGTCAGAAGAAAAAATAATCTATATAATATATAATATGCGAAGCAAGAAAGACATTGATAGCTTCTTTGCGCGACACGTCATCGTTTCTTTGTATGACACGTCACCAGATTAATTACTTTTACATTAGTAAGTCTTATTTAATTTAAAAACTAACTCTAATCATTCTAAAATTCTGCCTAATCAATATACTAATCTATTAAGACTTCTTTTGGACAATTATGTCTTTAAAATTCAAAAATTAATTCTAATCATTCTCAAACTCAACCATATCATTATACTAACTTATTAGGACTTATTATTCACTATTGTATATTCAAAACTACTCTCTAATATGAATATAAAAACTAATATATATAAAAAACGAAAATTATACTTTCAATTTACAAGAAAAAAATTAATTTAAAAACCAATTCTAATCCTTCTAAAACTCTATCTAATCAATTTACTAATCTATTAAGACATAGTTTTGACAATTATGTTCTTGAAAGTGTTTTCTAATATGAAAATTAAAATCCATAGACCCAAAAAATAACTTATGAGATACAAAATAAAAACGTGATCTGATAATTAATTTAAAATTTGATAGAATACTAATTTTTATGTCTAGACAATTTTGTAGAGTGCTCTTAACCTAGCTTTTCAAGCTAATAGACTTGATTTTTAAATGAATCAAATTGGGCCCCTAAAAGAACTTAATAATAATATATTCTTGACAAGTTACTTGAAACTGTTATAAATAATATATTAAAAATTTCTTACTAACTGCAATTATAGTTTTAGCAGAAGTAGATTTTTTCCCATAAGATGTAAATATCTTTTTGTTTCTTGAAATGTGGTATTCATTGATACACTTTTTGTAAATTTTGTAAATATTTTATTAACTTACTCGAGCTTGACTTGGGATCCTAAGCTATAATAATTAATAATTGAGGCGAGAAATACAATCATGACACCTTATTGCATTGTATTTTTAATATAATAAGAGTTATAAAAACTAATGTTAAGCACATTAATATTACTAAAGATCTCCAAACATTATTTTGAACGGGATCCTTAATTTTGCAATTAATTAAATAAACAAATATTGTAGACATTTAAATAATTAGCCTTATGAAATTTAAATTTTAATTCAAAATATTTAAAATTTTCTAATCAATACAGTAATAAATTATGACTTTATCGGAATATTATATATCGAAAAAGCTCTCGAACATGAAATATTAACCTGTAAAAAAAATTACTTAAGAGATTTAATAAGAAAAATTAGGTTCTATTTCAAATTCATATTTAAGTTTTCTCTAAATTCAAATATGAATCTAACTTGATAACTATATTGATAAAAAAATTTGGTCAGTAATTTCCTTACTCTAAAGTTTTGCCATATCCTATTTAGTAGCATTGGTTAAATGTAAAAATACCATAATAAGTAGATTCTATATGAATACATTAAAAAAATAGTGTAAATTTATAACCTTAATTATGTAAGCTTTTCTTAAATTCAACTAATTTTATGT
>JAVXUO010002189.1:0-114855 GCA_033065855.1 Escallonia rubra
AGGGCATATATTGTTGCAGCACTGTACTCTTCATCTGTTAGCCATCGAGTATACGTTCGGCCGAACGGACTACCTGACTGCTTGAATATTGACAATTGCCCTTCCAAATTTGTGCTTGCTCCGGGATCATTTCGGCCTAGTTGATTTAACCTTGTACCAACATCAGGCCCGAAATATTGACTACAAAAGTTTACAAGTTCTTCCATTACGTAAGCCTCCGCAATTGAGCCCTCAACCCGAGCCTTATTACGGACTTTTTTCTTTAAATGGAACATGAACCTAGAAGTTTAGGAAATCGAGTTAGGTGGAATATCAATGATAACAGATGTCGCATTAAGTGTAAACGAACAACTGTAACAATTTAAGGATTACCTCTCGAAGGGATACATCCACCGATATTGCACGGGTCCACCCATCTTAGCTTCATATGCCAAGTGAACAGGCAGATGCTCCATTGAATCAAAGAACGAAGGTGGGAAGATTTTCTCCAGCTTGCAAATCGTCACCACAATGTTCTTCTCAAGCACTTCCATGTTACTCACCCGGATCGTAGAAGAGCATATATCTCGAAAGAAATGAGATAATTCAGTCAAAGTCTCGCAAACAACCCGTGGCAACAGTCCCCGGAAGGCAATAGGAATGAATCTCTCCATGAATACGTGGCAGTCGTGACTCTTCATCCCTTGGAACTTGCATTCCGATACATTGCAACAACGAGATATGTTGGACGCAAACCCATCCGGAAGCTTCAAATTCTTAACCCACTGACAGACCTTCTCCACTTGTTTCTTGTCTAGACAGTAAGGTGCTTTCGGAAGTATGGTCCTCCCACTGACTGTCCGAGGATGCAATTCACGGCGTACACCCAACTGTTGTAGATCCCTTCTCGCTTTAAGGTGATCTTTCGATTTGCCCTTGAAATTCATCACTGTGTTGAACACATTATCAAAAACGTTCTTCTCAATATGCATCACATCCATGTTGTTTCGGATAACGAGCGTCCTCCAGTAGGCTAACTCCCAGAAGATACAAAATTTTCTCCAGTTGTGCTCTTTCCCGAACCCTGCAATCTTCTGATCCGGCACACCCTTACCGTGTGGTATGTCAGTATCAAGTGCCTCCAGGTGTGAGAGTACTTCTTCACCAGATGGGTAGTCCAGCGTGACAACCTCACGCTCGATTGTCCCGTCAAATTTATCCTTCTGCCTACGAAACTGATGGCCCGGTGGCAAAAGCTTACGGTGACATCCGAACCACGAGGCCTTTCCGCCGTGCTTTAACGTATGACCGGGGTTCACGCCCATACAAGCAGGGCATGCTAGCTTCCCATGTGTGCTCCAGCCACACGTCATTCCCAATGCGGGGAAATCATGTATAGTCCACATCAAAGCAGCCCTCATCTGAAAATTTTGTTTAAGGGATGCATCATATGTTTCGACTCCATGATTCCATAATTGTTTTAACTCATCAATCAACGGCCTTAAATACACATCTATGTCCTTACCGGGACTCTTCGGCCCCGGAATAAGCAACGACAAGAACATATACGGCTTCTTCATGCACATGCCTGGTGGAAGGTTGTAAGGGACAATAATAACAGGCCAACAGGAGTAAGGCGTGGTAGACTGACCGAAAGGGTTGAACCCATCGGTTGCCAGACCAAGTCTAACATTCCGAACTTCCTGAGCAAAAACTGGATGCCTGCGGTCAAACTCCTTCCACGCCTCTCCATCAGCTGGGTGTGTCAGCACATCGGCATCGTTGCTGCGAGTCTCACGGTGAGCCCTCATATGTTCAGCCGTACTGGAGGAGTAGTACATTCTCTGAAGCCGTGGTGTGACCGGGAAATATCGCAATATCTTCCATGCAATGTTTTTCTTCTTCCCTTTGTCCGGTTTGTACCTCGAATGATCACACACTGGACATAATGACAAATCCTTATTCTCTTTCCAGAATAATACACAATCGTTATTGCACGCATCTATCCGGTCGTAGCTCAACCCAAGTTTCCTCATCATCTTCTTCGCGTCATAGTACGACGGCGGTAGCTTTTCACTTTCGGGCAGTATTTCTTTGATGAAGGTAACAAACTCGTTAAAACCTTTCTCACTCAGCCCGTGGTCTGATTTCAACTGTAATAACCTACTAACCGCAGACAGCCGTGTGTGTTTCGGAGCTCCATCCCACAGCGGCTCTTCCGCAGCTCTCAACAACTCATAAAACTGATGAGCCCCCTCGTTCGGCGGTTGTGGCCTGTCGTTACCCCAGTCAACATTAGCATGCCCAGCATCCATAATCATATCTCAGAAATCATATCGTGCCTCCTCCCTAACTTCAGTTTGACTAGCCAGGTTGGACGACAATACTATCGTTTCCCCGTGCTGCGTCCACCTTGTGTATCCACCCATAAAACCGTACCGACGAAGATGCCATTTTACTTCAATTCTTTTTCTCCAGTGCAACAACTCACATCTACCGCACGGGCACCTTATCTTATCAAGGTCAACATGTGCAGGATGCGCATAAGCGAAGTCGAGAAATTCGTCAACGCGACACTCAAAATCTTCAGCATTCTTCCTTTTCATCCAACTTCGATCGACTGACATGACGACTGAATTATCGTACTGTATACCACCTTCAATAATGACCAGTGATTAGGCATTGCCGATGTAAATATCAATGCATGAATGTTACAACACGTCTACATATTTCCCCTCCACTCTTGAACAGGTAGTGGTCCTATCCCATTCAGAAAAGCACATGTTTATAAAACAGTGAATAACTCATGCTTAGTCCGATGTCTGTGGAAAATTCGGCAGCACCTCCCCGCATTTCTCCAAGTACACCACATCGATTAGGTGTTCTAACATTCATCTAACCTTGCTCAGGAAGGTTTGACGGATGTTAGAACACCAGCTCGCTAGGCACCCGGAGAAACACACGAGAACGTGTACCAAATATCCACGACATAGAACATAAAGCATGAGTCAAAATACTGTTTTATAAACAATTAGCTTTTCCAAACTGTCCAAACTGGACATCCAAAGGCTCATTACAAGGCATTACTTTGTAATGAGTACCTTTGAACGGGAACTAAGGGTTTTTATGCATGCATGTGTTCAGAAATTGATAAGATATGCAAGAATCTTTCCGAAATATCAAAACTGCAGAATGATCGTTGCATATGTTATCAATTCCACATTAAATAGAACTCGTTGGCAACGAGTTGAACCATCTCGTTGCCAATGGACTTCTCAAAACAACAATTAATATAAAGAAGGCAGGGTTTGTAAACAACGAGTAATTGAACCATCTCTGGGCAACATGGAGTAATTATGGGATGTACAAGGGCTAATTAGGGCTAACTGGGTTATTAGGGAACAAGACACGATTATTAATTATAGCTGATTAGAGTTGATTAGGACTAATTAGGGTTATTTAGTCCTAATTAGGGTTTAATTGTGCCGAGTAGTGATGATTAGTCCTAATTAGGGCTAATTGGGCTTAATTGGGTTATGTTAGGGCTAATTAATGTTAATGAGGGATAGTTTCGGATAATTATAGCTGACTAGGGTTGATTAGGACTAATTAGAGTTATGTAGTCCTAATTAGGGTTTAATTGTGCCGAGTAGTGCTGATTAGTCCTAATTAGGGCTAATTAGGCTTAATTGGGTTATGTTAGGGCTAATTAATGTTAATGAGGGCTAGTTTCGGATAATTATAGCTAATTAGGGTTGATTATGACTAATTAGGGTTTAATTGTGCCGAGTAGTGATGATTAGTCCTAATTAGGGCTAATTAGGCTTAATTGGGTTATGTTAGAGCTAATTAATGTTAATGAGGGCTAGTTTCGAATAATTATAGCTAATTAGGGTTGATTAGGACTAATTAGGGTTATTTAGTCCTAATTAGGGTTTTGATGGTGCCAAGTAGTGTTGATTAGTCCTAACTAGCGCTAATTAGGCGTAATTGGGTTATGTTAGTGCAAATTATGACTAATTAGGCTAACTACAATCAATATGCGCATAATTGGGTTCATTTGGGCTAATTTGAGGTAATTACAGCTAATTTGAATTTCATCAGGTTCTTAGGGTTAATTAAAACTAATTAGGCTCGTTAGAGCTAATTAGGGTTAATTGATTTACTAAAATATTGTTAATCAGGACTAATTAGGGCTAATTATAGCCAGCGCTGGAGCCACGATTAGATTCCAGGGGGTGCATGCTAAAAATGTCGCATTAACCTAACTAACCTAAATTTAATGCACATTCAACAACCTCAATTCCGACACCTCATATAGGGTGTCGATATGGTGTCCGATACGTGTCTGACACCTCCGGACACGTGTCCGACGCCTTTGGACACGTGTCCGACGCCTCCGGACACGTGTCCGATGCCCACCGACACGCACCTCCAGATACATCGGCATACGTTAATTTGTTTTCTAAATGTCGGACACCGTCGATCAGACGTGGTGTCCGTGTCTGCGTTAACTAACAGGTATCTCAATCCAATTGGGTCCCATCCTCCGTCAACAATCTCAATTCTCAATTCTCAAATGCTCAATGCAATAAAAATTAACAAAAATCACACATTCAATCCAATTGGGTCCCATCCTCCGTCAATAATCTCAATATCTCAAATGCTCAATGCACAATTAACAATCTAAAATCATCAATTAACAACCTAAAATCATCAATTCATAATCGCAATTACTTCAAATGCACAGCTAATAACCTAAAATCGTCGATCAATAATCACAATTCTAAAACGCACAATTAACAACCTAAAATTATCAAACAAATGATCAATGTTCAAATGGGAAAAAAATGTTCAAAATTCACATATCCGATGCGCTTGAATTATTTCAATTTAGGGTTCGATTGTATTAGGGCATTCAATTTAGGGTTCAATTAGGGCATTTAGTTTCATTTAGGGTTCGGTTCGATTAGGGCATTCAATTTAGGGTTCAATTACTTCAATTTAGGTACAATTAGGGGGTTCTATTGATTCAATTTAGGGTTCGGTTGATTTGAGGCATTCAATTTAGGGTTCAATTAGTTCAATTTAGGGTTCGGTTGGATTAGGGCATTCAATTTGGGGTTCAATTAGGGTTCGGTTAGATTGGGGCAATCAATTTAGGGTTTAATTAGGGGTTCAATTAGTTTAATTTAGGATTCGATTCAATTAGGGCATTCAATTTAGGGTTCAATTAGTTCAATTTAGGGTTCAATTAGGGGGTTCTATTGATTCAATTTAGGGTTCGGTTGATTTGAGGCATTCAATTTAGGGTTCAATTAGTTCAATTTAGGGTTCGGTTGGATTAGGGGGTTCAATTTGGGGTTCAATTAGGGTTTGGTTAGATTGGGGCAATCAATTTAGGGTTTAATTAGGAGTTCAATTAGTTTAATTTAGGATTTGATTCAATTAGGGCATTCATTTTAGGGTTCAATTACTTCAATTTAGGGTTCAATTAGGGGGTTCTATTGATTCAATTTAGGGTTCGGTTGATTTGAGGCATTCAATTTAGGGTTCAATTACTTCAATATAGGCATCGGTTGGATTAGGGCATTCAATTTAGGGTTCAATTAGGGTTCGGTTAGATTGGGGCAATCAATTTAGGGTTTAATTAGGGGTTCAATTAGTTTAATTTAGGGTTCGATTGAATTAGGGCATTCAATTACTTCAATTTATGATTCAATTAGGGGGCTCTATTGATTCAATTTAGGGTTCGGTTGATTTGAGGCATTCAATTTAGGGTTCAATTAGGGGGCTCTATTGATTCAATTTAGGGTTCGGTTGATTTGAGGCATTCAATTTAGGGTTCAATTAGTTCAATTTAGGGTTCGGTTGGTTTAGGGTTTAGGGTTCAGTTTAGGGTTTAGGGTTTAGGGTTTAGGGTTTAGGGTTTAGAAAGAACAAATACTTCTCCAAGCCTTGACTTAGTACTGAGAGAAAGAGCTGGCCTATGCAGCCATTTTTTACTTCAGAAGATTTCTTATTTTTATTCGCTACGGGAGTTTTTCGAACGTCATTAACGGTAACCACCTATCATATCTCGTCAACAAAGATAAAAGTGTAACAAAAGTCGGACTCGAGTGTACGTGGTTACCACTTATGACATTGCTTCAATGCTTCATTTCATACTTCTTCGTCAAATTTTCAATGCTTCATTTCATACTTCTTCGTCAAATTTTCAACTTTTAAGAACGAATTATTTATGACGATATCATGCGTGAATATTGTGACTTTGTCGGGGAATATATTGAGACATCCCAAATGACTTCAATGGGCCGGCCAGTCAAGGGATTGCGTAGATTCTTCTACTAAGTCCACAAGAGGGATCCTACGGTTGCATGCATCTACATACACCGACAAGGCAATTAACCTTTGTTTAACCTTGAAGCATATACTAAGGGCACTACAAATATACTACTGCTACCCGAATGACAAAATTTCGAAGACCAACAACCAAATAAGTTACAGTAAGAAACAGATTGGGCCTTATGGTGACCCACGTTAGACATTGAAAGTAGAGGCCGGAAAGTATTTGATAGTTAGGCTAAGACTTTCAGCCCACACGGCAACAACAGGTATTCTGGATAAAAGCCCATACCCGTCGCAGACAGTGGTGGCAGACCGGCAGTGGTGGCGGCGCGACAGTGGTGGCAGCGCGGCAGTGGTGGCGGCGCGGCAGTGGTGGCGGCAGATCGGCAGTGGTGGCGGCGCGACAGTGGTGGCAGCGCGGCAGTGGTGGCGGCGGTCCTTCGGTTTTGAAGATGGGCGGCAGTGGCGGTGGCAGGCTCTATTCCGTCCGGGGCTAGGTTGACGGGGATGGCGACAGAAGGAATATCGCCGGTGAGAGAGAGAGGGAGGGAGAGAGAGAGAGAGAGAGAGAGCAACGGGAGAAAGAAAGAGAGAGAGAGAGCAACGGGAGAAAGAAAAGAAAGGGGATCTGATCTTTTTAAGTCTTTTACCGACGGAACACACCCGTCGGTTAAAGTCCGTCGGGAAAACCCTACTTTCACCGACGGGTGTGTTTACCGACGGAATAATTCCGTTGTTAAATTGTTTTACCGATGGACTTTTACCGACGGTTATTTCCGTCTCTGAAACGACTTTTAGCGACGGAATTTAGTCCGTCGCTAAAAGTCCGTCGCTAATTCCCTCTTTTCTTGTAGTGGAAAATGCAGTTTCCTTGTTTTTAAAGCATGAAAACACTACAAGAAAAACAACTTTTTTCGACGGACTTTTAGCGACGGATTCAAATCCGTCGCTAAAAGTCACTTTTACCGACGAATTTTCTGTCAGTAAAGATCCGTTGTTAAAAAACTTTTCCGAGGGATTTTTCACCGGTAAAGTTCTTTAGCGACGGACTTTTACCGACGGAATATTCCGTCGCTAATATTAATTTTTTATTTTCTCCATTTTTTTCTTTTGCCAAAAAAAATTGAAAATGACTTTTACCGACGGACTTTTGCCAACGGCCAAAATTCGACGGTAAAAGTCCTTAAAATTAAAAAACCCTACCCCTTCGTTCTTTTCTCCCCGCCGCTCACACCATTCCATTCTTCTCTCTCTCAGTCTCTCTCTTTCTAACCCTAAATCGTAACCACTCACCTCCCACACACCTAACCTGCTGCCGCACCCCCACCCCGCCGCCTCTACCGCTCGCCAACACACAGGGGCGGAGCTACGTATGAACAAGGGAGACGGCAGACCCAGACGACACTCTCTCTCTACGCCAAGTTTCTCACCCACTCCCCAGACCCAGACGGCACACACCCACTCGGCCATTCACCTGCAACGGTCGACGGCGACACGCGGACACGGCAGGGGCTCCTGCCTCCTTGAGTCGACTCTCTCTATTGAGCTCGGCTCAGATCTGGAACGATTCGAGCCATGGATGCGCCGATCTGGAAGTATAAATGATCGGTGAATGGCGACGACGAGGCGAGGACTCCATCGGACAAGAACCCACTGCCGGCGAAATTCAGAAATTCAGATTTTTTTTAAAATATAGAAAATACTTTTAGCGACGGAAAATTCCGTCGCTAAAAGTAAATAATTCCGTCGGTAAAAGTAATTTTTTTCTGACGGATGACAATTCCGTCGCTAATCTTTTAGCAACGGGGTTATAGGCACCAAACTTTTAGCGATGGGGTGTTCGTCGCTAAAAGTCTTTGGCGACGGATTTAGGCTTTTAGCGACGGAAATATCCGTCGCTAAAAGTCCTTTTTCTTGTAGTGAAAACTTTTATGCATGCAAGGGAAACCTATGGGCAAGTTCTAGGTATACAGTCATCGTAACAATCATCTCTCTATGTCTAGTTTACAAAGACAGAAATAAAAGCATGAAAACTTCAATCGACGAATTTTCTCTTTGATGCGTTCCGTTGAGAGTCTTTGACCGTGTTGCTCGTCTAATAATCCGTTTGCATGAGTATGAGATTGTTCCTATTGCTTCATCAACTCAATGCATGTTAGACAGCATAATCATCAATGTTTAGTTATCATCAAAATCAAATATAATCCTAGGTTAAATAACCGTAGGGTTAACAATCTCCCCATTTTTTATGATGGCAAACATTGATTCAAATAATATGAGATATATAAGATAATAAAGCCAAAGAAGCGTAACAATCTCAATTATAAACCATAAGGAGTCATGAGAAGAAATCATGACAAAAAAGCTCCCCTTATCTTAAGCAATATAGGGCTCCCCCTAACTTAAGCAATATATGCTCATATCAAGTCCACACAAATATGAATCAACAATATTTTCTCCCCCTTTTGACATCATTGAAAAAGTTCAAGGGTGTGTGAAAGTGATCAACTGATGTATCCATCCATGGATAATCATTATAGCCAACAAGGGCATTAAAAAACAAGAAGGCATAAGTACTTGAATAACCATAAAAAGGTATATCAAGACTGGTAATAATAGCACATAAAAACGTAATATGAATGAAAAAGTGCAGCAAGATAAGCGAGAATCAAAGTGCTAAATTAAAAATTCAACCAAGTTGTAATAATACTATGCATAACATCCATGACAAGTTTTGAAAAACATAAAGGAGTCTGAGAGCATAAACAAATAAAAACATAAATCAAGTCCTAACGCCTAAAGACCCGATGGTGGAGGTGGTGGATGAAAGAAGTCCTCCTCGGGACACTGAATCCCACAATGATCCTCCATGCGAGAGAGGCATCGACAGAGCTGGCTATGGGCGAGATCCATTCGACTGAAACAGGCATGCATATGCTACTGCATCATATCTAAGCGTGCGAGGATATCTTCATATCCGGAAGTAGAAGGACCGGAAGAAGTGCCCGCCTCATGTGTAATCGGAATGATCAACGGAGGTGGATCACGATCAATCCCGTCGCCGGCATCTCTATCAGCATCAGCATCAGCATCAGCAGCATCATCCTCATCATCATCACCATCATCTCCATCAACCTCATCCTCATCATCATCATCAATAATGACATCGTCCATGGTAGGCTCAGGTAAGAAGCGGTCATGACCATCTAAAAGGCCCTTTCTACGAAGGGTAGAGCTGTCTAGTACGATGTGCCTAGTAACCTCAATATACTCACCCAAAAGAGGTATGTCAAAGGCAGCAAGAATGCGAGTGAGTAGGAGGCCATAAGGTATAGCTAAGGCAGGATGTGAGGCGCTCCTAATCATGGTTAACATGATGAGACGAGGGAGGTTAAGCGGCGTGCCTGAGCGAAAGAAAGTCAAGAGCTGAACGTCAAAGTAAGAGACAAGTGAAAGACCGCCGGTTCTAGGAATGACGTTATGAGCGATGATATGATGGAACAGACGAGAGAGAGGTGGTAGGTCACGTAGGCTGGGCTTGCACGCAACCCGAACCTGTCAACAATGAAGTGTGTCGAAGCTACTTCTCAATAGTAAAAGGTCGGTCAAACCAATGTGACTGACCAGCGACAGGGATCATTTCTAACGAAAATGAGAAACCACTATCGGGGAGGTCTAGAATAATGGCTAGACGTGAATGTGAGAATGAAATGCGGTGTCCAAAAACATAGGACGTGAGGGTACAAGACTCAGTAGAAATGGTCCAATTCAAATTCGCATAAAATAAGCGGATTGCATCAGGATAATATAGAGTAGTGTTCCTATCAGTGAAGCGATCTAGATGACAAGCCTGAAGGTATCTAAGAACACCTATGTTGAAAAGGAATGGAGTATCCAGTCGCAAACCTGGAGTCAAAGGGGAAGAGAGTTGTGCAGAAAAGCGATCGGCAGTCTCGCGGGTCTGATGTCGATTTTGATCAAATTCTACCGCGATAAGCTCGGGCTCGGGCTCGGGTGCAGCTCGTGAGCGAGATGAACTGGCACGTGGACATTTCTCTCTTGCCATTCTTGAAACAGTCTAAACAGAAAAAATCATAAATGTAAGATAAATGAAGATGCAAAAAAAATGAAAAAAAAAATTTAGAAGAAGATAAACCCTAATTCATGCAATTTGGGGAAAAATTAATTTTGGACAAATCGAATGAAATTAACCATGTATAATCGAGCAATAGACATAACTAAGCATGAATCAAGTGATTAAACATGTAATTGCATAATCAATTTGAAGAAATTTTGACAATTGAAAAACCCGAATTTATGAAAATTGGGGAAAAAAGAATTTTGCATGAAAACATGTAATTAAACTATGTAGGAACATGTAATAAGCAACCCTAAACATGAATCAAGCGTTAAATCATACAGTAGCATGCTTAATTGAAGTAGATCTGAAGAAATATACTATAGAGAGCAATTCGAATTTCAACAGATTTTGAACAATGTAGGTGTATTTGATCAGAGAAAGTGCATAAAAGATGTAATATAACAAGATTTGGGAAGAAATACATACCAATTTCAAGCTGAATACAAGAGAATTGAGGCCGTATGAGAGAAAAAGGTTCGGTTCGAAGAGAGAGAGGAAAATCTGCTGAAATCTGAGATCTGGGCTCGATTTATGCCATTTCCCCGCAATGCAGTCGACTGTATTCCCAAATGCAGTCGACTGTAATGACCAATGCAGTCGACTGTATTGCCTAATGCAGTCGACTTCAATGCAAAAAATCAAGCAGTCTTGAAAATGATTATGCGTATGTATATTGCAATAGAAGTGTGTACAAATCATTTTAAAATAAATAAAAATCAATAAAACCAACATTTGTTTGGAAAGAGAAAAATCAACCAAAACATGCTATAAGCATATGAGATAATGCTCAAGCATGAGAAGTGCAACTTGCATGATTATACACAAGAGATATAACATTTAGTCACATAGATGAAGACATGCCAAGTTCTCTTCTAAGAGCGGTAAACCTCTTCGAATCTAAAGGTTAGTGAAGATATCTGCTAATTGGTGATTTGTGTCCACGAAATCTAGAACAATATCACCTTTTTGCACATGATCACAAATAAAATGGTGTTTGATTTCTATGTGCTTTGTGCGTGAATGTTGGATGGGATTTTTGGTCAAGTCAATGGCACTAGTGTTATCACATAAGATAGGTATGTGATCATACTTGAGTCCAAAGTCCAAAAGGGTTTGTTTCATCCAAAGAATTTGTGCACAACAAGCACCAACCGCCATATATTCGGCTTCAGTGGTAGAGAGTGCAACCGAATTTTGCTTTTTGGAACTCCAAGAAACAAGAGAGTGACCTAGGAATTGGCAACCTCCACTAGTACTTTTTCGCTCGGTTTTACAACCGGCATAGTCGGCGTCGGAGTAACCAATTAGGTCAAAAAATGAAGTGTTTCTAGGAAACCATAACCCTAAATCGTGAGTGCCCTTAAGATATCTAAGGATTCTCTTGACGGCAATCAAATGAGATTCCTTAGGACAAGCTTGAAATCTAGCACATAAACAAACACTAAACATTATATCGGGTCTACTGCGGTAAGGTAAAGGAGTGATCCGATCATACCTCGATAGCGCTTAATATCAACATCCTTACCCTTTTCATCTTTATCAATCTTTAAAGAAGAGCTCATTGGAGTGTCAAAAGCATTTGATGCTTCCATGTCAAATCTCTTGAGTAGCTCTTTGGTGTATTTGGCTTGGTTGATAAAGATTCCATCCTTGCTTTGTTTGATTTGCAATCCAAGGAAGAAGGTGAGTTCTCCCATCATGCTCATTTCAAACTCCTTACTCATACAAGAAGCAAACTCTTCGCACAAGGATCCATTAGTAGCACCAAATATAATATCATCAACATAAATTTGCACCAACAATAAGTCATTGCCCTTAGATTTTATAAAAAGAGTGGTGTCAAGTTTTCCTCTTGAAAAACCATTTTCTAAAAGAAAATTACTTAGCCTTTCATACCAAGCTCTAGGAGCTTGTTTTAAACCATAAAGAGCTTTGCTAAGACGGAAAACATGGTTTGGAAAATTTTCATGTTCAAAGCCGGGAGGTTGAGCCACATAGACCTCCTCCGAAATAAAACCATTTAGAAAAGCACTCTTGACATCCATTTGAAATAGTTTAAAATCTCTATAGCAAGCAAAAGCTAAAAGCATTCTAATAGATTCAAGTCTAGCTACCGGTGCATAAGTTTCATCAAAATCAATTCCTTCCTCTTGGTTATAACCTTGGGCCACTAATCTAGCCTTGTTTCTAACCACGACTCCGGATTCATCAAGTTTGTTTCTAAAAATCCATTTTGTGCCTATAATCCTAAAGTTTTGAGGTTTAGGCACAAGGGTCCAAACTTGATTTCTTTCAAATTGAACTAGCTCTTCTTGCATAGCAAGCATCCAAGATTCATGATGTAGAGCTTCGAAAAATTTCTTTGGTTCAATTTGGGAAAGAAACGCTATATTAACATGTTGTTGAAGAGAGCGTCGAGTTCTTACCCCACTCGAAGGATTACCTAAGATTTGATCGCTTGGATGATCCTTTTTGTAAGTCCAATCTTTTGGTAATTCTTGAGAGTCGTCCAAGTTTGAAGCATCATTGATTGCTTCCTCATTTCCCCCTTGAGAACTTGATTGTTGCTCCCCTAGATCAATTTCTTTGGGGTTGTCTTGTAGTGTTTCACTTATGTCCAAAGTTCTCAAGTCATTGTCCATGTCATCTACATTAACAATGTTAGTCCTCCGAAGAAAAGGATTAGTCTCATCAAAAGTAACATTAATGGATTCTTCAACAACCAAAGTACTTTTATTATAAACTCTATATGCCATACTATTATTAGAGTAACCAAGAAAAATACCCTCAAATGTTTTGGAATCAAATTTGCTAAGGTGATCCTTGGTATTTAAAACAAAGCATTTGCAACCAAAGACTCTAAAAAAGCTCACCTTAGGTTTCTTATCATTAAAAAGCTCATAAGGGGTTTTTAACAAAAACTTTGCAAGATAATTCTATTAAGAACAAAACAAGCACCATTGACCGCCTCCGCCCAAAATTATTTAGGTAAACCATATTCGTTAAGCATTGTTCTTGCCGCCTCTTGCAAAGACCTGTTCTTTCTTTCGGCAACACCATTTTGTTAAAGAGTTCTAGGAGCCGAAAAATTATGTGATATCCCAAAGTCATCACACAAGGCTTCTATTTTTGAATTTTCAAATTCTCTACCATGATCACTTCGAATGTTTGTAATTAAATAACCTTTTTGATTTTGAACACGTTTTGCAAATGAAGTGAACACATTTAGAAATTCATCTTTGGTAGCAAAAAAGAAAGTCCAAGTATAGCAAGAATAGTCATCAACAATAACAAAACAATATGATTTACCACCAAGACTAGTAGTAGGGATTGGTCCAAACAAATCCATATGAAGTAATTGCAAGGGTCTAGAAGTAGATACCATTTTCTTCGGTTTGTGAGAGACCTTCTTTTGCTTACCCATTTGACAAGCATCACATACTTTATCTTTCTCAAACTTGATCTTCGGGAGACCCCTTACAAGTTCTTTGCTTGAAATATCCTTCAAGTGCTCCATGTGCATGTGACCAAGTCTTCGATGCCAAAGCCAAGATGTTTCACTAATAGCACTAAGACACTTGACATCTTGGTTAGCTAAATCATTTAATTGAATGGAGTAAACATTGTTATCTCTACTACCAACCAAAATAGTTTCATTGTTCTTTAAGGATTGTATAGTGCAATGAGAAGCCTCAAATATAACTTTAAAACCTTTATCACTAAATTGACTAATACTTAGCAAGTTATGCTTCAATCCTTCAACATATAACACATTCTCAATTGAATGTGGTTCCTTACCAATAGTTCCTTTACCTTTGATTTTTCCTTGAGAATTGTCACCAAAGGTCACATTTCCTCCTTCCTTAAGATCAATCGATGTGAAAAGAGATATGTTGCCGGTCATATGTCTTGAGCATCCACTATCAAGAATCCACTTCTTGCTACTAGATTTTGCTTTGAGACATACCTATAAACACAAATCAAGTAGTGACTTTTGGTACCCAAATTTTCTTGGGTCCTTGGATGTTAGTCTTGCATTTGTATTCTTGACCTTTCACAATCCACATTTTCTTTCTACCTCTAACAAAAACAATTCTACAAGGACAATGATTAGTCGTATGCCCTTTCTTGTTTCACCAACCGCAATGTGTAAAAGGTGTGCAATAGTTCTTTGGTCGTTTTGTAAGAATATTCAACCTAGCTTATTGTTGCAAAACTTTAGGAGGCATGGCCATGTGATCTAATCCAAGACCGCCTTTGTCTAGGCCAATTCTTTGGCGTCCAAGCATGACATCCAAATTGTTTTGACCGTCAACAAATTTTTCAAGACATTTTTTCAAATCACAAATCTCAACTTTTAAATCTTCATTTTGTTTTTCTAAAGCCAAAGTTTTAGAAGAGATTTGTTTTGAGTTAGGAGTGTTAACAAGTAATCCAACCAAATCGTTATTCACATGCTCTACATATAAATGGCTAGACATGTATTCATTCTTGGCATGCAACTTATCATTTTCCATTATCAACTTTTCAATTTGCTTATTAGCTTCAAGGAATTTCTTAGACAAAATAATATTTTTCTTGAAAATCTTTTTGGATTCCTCATATAAGCTATCATAAGAATCTTCAAAGCTTTCATTATCACTATCACTACCGGAAGAAGAGCTTACCTCATCATTTGCCATGAAGCATACATTTGCTTGATCATTCTCTTCATCACTTGAATCGAAATCACTCCATGTTGGAGTATGTTCGGCATTCATTGCTCTTTCTTTCTCCTTGTTCTCTTTCTTAGAGAATTGTCTTCTTTTAGATCTTTCCCATACATCTCTTCTTTCCTTCTTCTCCTTTTTGTAGATAGGACAATCCATCTTCATGTGTCCCGGCTTGTGGCATTTGTAGCAAAGCCTCTCTTTGTTGCTAGCATTTTGTTGCCTTCTTCCATCATTCCTTCTAAATCTTAAGAACTTCTTGAAGTTCTTTGCAACCAATGCCATATCCTCTTCATCAAATTCTTCATCATCATCACTTGACTCAACGTTTGAAGATGAAGCTTTAAGAGCAATTGATGTAGGCTTCTTCTTGACGCCCTCTTGATCAAAGGTCTTGAGTTGCATTTCGTACGTCATGAGTGAGCACATCAATTCATCAAGAGGAAAGATGTTGGGATTCTTTGATTCTTGGATGGCGGTGATCTTTGCATCCCAAGCTCTTGGTAAGGACCTAATCACTTTTCTCACTAGATCACCATTAGTGAATTCCTTACCCAATTGCTTCAAAGGGTTCACAATGTTAGTAAAACGAGTATTCACATCCGTAATGGATTCATTTGAAAGCATATTGGATAACTCATAATCTCTAAACAATAAGTTCATCTTGGAATCCCTAAGAAGAGAAGTCCCTTCACGAGTGACTTGAAGAGTATCCCAAATACTCTTAGCGGAAATACACATAATGACTCTATTGAGTTCATTAGTGTCTAAAGCACATACAAGACAATTTTTCGCTCTAGCATTCATGCAAACCATCTTCTTGTCATGATCACTATACTCCGATTTTGATTTAGGCTCTTCAACCTTGTCAACCACTTTTATCAGAACGAATGGGCCATTCTTAACAATATCCCACATCTCATAGTCTTGAGATTCTAAATAGATTTTCATCTTAACTTTCCACACACTATAGTTGGTCCCATTAAACAATGGAGGCCTAGTGGTAGAACTACCCTCCCTACCCCCAACATAAGCCATGATCGATTAACTCTCTTGGCGTTACCCAATATAACAAGAGCCGAGGCTCTGATACCACTTGAAACCAATAAAATAACCCTAGAGGGGGGGGGGGGTGAATAGGATTTTAAGACTACTTTAAAAATTAACAACTAACAAACCTCAATCTCAAAAACTCAAATAAACAAACAACCAATCTCAACACAAATGTAAAACGATAATGTAAAGAGAGAAGGGTTTAGAGATACTTGACAAGGAGAATTAAATGGTTCGGCTTGATATACCCACAAGCCTACGTCCACCCCTTCAAGGAAGTCCCTTGAAAGGCCCTAGAATCCACTAGTATGATCTTCCTTACGGGTCAAGATCGAACCTCTTACAATCCCTTGATGCTATGCCCACATCAAGAACAAGCTTTGACAAACCCAAAGCTCCAAAGCTTGACAACCCCAAGCTTTGATACAAGAACCTTTCAATGAAGAAATGTGTACAAGATTTCACTCTTAAGAAGTAGATGAGTACAAGTTGAAGTACTAGAACAAGAGAGATGAGTGTATGATGACTTATGAAAGTGTATCTCTCTCTAATGTAAGCTCACAATAAATGCTCTCTTGAAAATGATGAGAAATCAATGAAAACAAGAGAGATTTGAACAATTGCTTTGATCTTTGAGAATATGAAAGATAAGAGAGCTTTGAATGCAATTGATGAATGAAAACAATGCCCAAGATGAGTATTTATAGAGGTGGGAATAAATATGACCGTTTGGAGTTAGGTGGGGCATTAAATGCGCCAAACGGTAAATGCAGTCGACTGCAATGCACCATTGCAGTCGACTGTAACCCAAAAAGTAGCCGTTGGAAATTCAAATTTCCAACTTGCAGTCGACTGCAATGCAATGCAGTCGACTGTAATAGGCTACTGGAAGTATTGCAGTCGACTGCATTCCAATGCAGTCGACTGTAATACCCTACTGCCCAACATGCAGTCGACTGCATTCCTAAAAATGCAGTTTCCTTATTTTTAATGCATGAAAAACTTTTATGCATGCAAGGGAAACCTATGGGCAAGTTCTAGGTATACAGTCATCGTAACGATCATCTCTCTATGTCTAGTTTACAAAGACGGAAATAAAAGCATGAAAACTTCAATCGACGAATTTTCTCTTTGATGCGTTCCGTTGAGAGCTTTTGACCATGTTGCTCGTCTAATAATTCGTTTGCATGAGTATGAGATTGTTCTTATTGCTTCATCAAATCAATGCATGTTAGACAACATAATCATCAATGTTTAGTTATCATTAAAATCAAATATAATCCTAGGCTAAATAAGCGGAGGGTTAACAGCCTTTATTCTTAAACTCATATCTATAAGCGTCAAATCTAGAAGCAAATACTAGGAACATAAACAGTATCAACTAAATTCAAATTGAAGCCACTCTCTAAGACTAAATGGAGAGTTCCTACAACTTCAACTTGAGCTCTCTCTATTTCCTACTAGCACATTACAGTCCATTTTGTTTAACATATTCACGGAAAGGAATCCCTGCAATGAACTAGTTATGTGCACAATTGCACATGTGTCAACCCACCATGTATTTAAAGGAACGTCAATTGTATAAGACTCATAACAAATGCAAATATATTAATTACCTTTCTTTTCCAACCACTCTCTGAATTTATGACATTCTTTCTTCATATATCCTTTATATTTACAAAAGTGACACCTGGGACCAGAAGTACCCTTGGTACCAGAAGATCTTGCCTTGTCAGTCTTGGTTATAGAAGCATTCTTACTCCCTTGCATGCTACCTTTGCCAAATTTCTTCCCTTTTCCTTTAGATGAACCATTTATGACAACGTGAGCACCATCAAGTTGTTCGGATTTTAGTCTCTCTTCTTCTTGGACACACATGAAGATCAACTCACTCATCTTCCACATCTCTTTCTGCGTGTTGTAGTTGATCTTCAAAGGAAAATACTTTGCAGGAAGGGAAGCCATAATAAAGTGCAGGAGAAAACCCTAAGAGATTTTCATCTCCCAGACTTTTAGTTAAGAAGCCATATTAGTGGTGAGAGTAGTAGCATGTGCCTTTGACGAACCCTGAAACTACTCTTTAATATGAGTAATGTACATCTTAGCATTATCTGACTCAGGAATAGCTCCGGGAATCGCAGGTATAATGGAGCCTTGCATAATCATTAGGGATAAGCGGTTGGAACGCTCCCACTTTTCATAAGCCGCCTTTTGCTCAGTACAACTTTCAACCGTAAGGGCAGCAGACGCGGCAACCCATAAAGCATAATCCAAATTCATAACTCCAAGAATTATGCTAATCTGCTCTTTCCATTTTCAAAAATTGGTGCCGCTTAATGATTCAATAGAGAAAAGATAACCAGTAATTGCAATACTATACGCTAAATAATGACAATAATCATGCACGTCAGTACTGAAAATCCACATGATGAAAAATAATTAGTTCATCATTTAATATAATAAAATAAATTGAGGGATAAACAATTTTATTGTACGGAAAAGGTAAATACACAAACCCTTTCCCAAGAAAAATATAACATATCAATCATAACTTCCGATGGGCCGATTATTTATATACAAGTGATTTTCCACCCAAAGCAATTTGGAAATCATTACAAGCAGCATGAGCACGAATTATATCACTACTGGGTAGAAAATAATTTAGCCTATGCAACTTGTTATTTCCTTTCTTTCCTTAAAAATTAAAATATAATCTTCCCTTGGGCCGACTAATATTTTTAATTAATAAGCGTAACGTGATATGATTTTATCATTATCTCAACTTATAAAAGATAATAAACTTCCGCTGAGCCACTTACTACTAAAATAAGTAAAAATCACTGATTATTTCAAGTTCATTATCATAATCTAGACATGACAAACAAAGCGTAAGGTATTAGTATGACCTCGTAAGCTTAGAATAACTCTTGAAATTATAATAATATTGACACTTTATATTTATTAGTATCCCAATAATATAAGCAATATTAAAATATATATTTTATCAATAATAACATATCAAATAAACAATTCAATACGGATATAATATTAAGCGACTTTGTAAATTTTATTTTACAAGGCTCAGTTAAAATATACAAGCCCAACAAAAAATATATATATTTATTTGAGTGGCCAAAATAGGCCCAAATTAGCACCTACAGACCCACTTTTAAGTGGCCAAAACACCCCACTTCTAACTGGCCCTACAGTTTCGGCCCACAGTCCTAATTTCTGGCCTTTTGGCCCAAATGTGCTAGGCCACACTGAAAAGCATGAGCCACGTACCTTTAGCCCAAAGACTAAATAACATAACATCAACATGCATGAGCCACATGCTTTTGGCCCAAACAAGCCACATCATGCCACAAGGGCCGACTGTTAACTAAAATTAATCTTTACGTTAACAGTATGGTCGGCCCTCCCTCCCTCTCTTCTTATTAATTTTTTTTTACGTTAACCTTAATCCTTCAAATATTCCAAGAATCTTACGGGGACGATCTATGTTCTTGCAATTAATTAACATGGCTCTGATACTACATGTTAAATGATTTCATTCATCTTGACCCTATAATCAAGATTATAAGAATCTTACAATAACATTAACATAAGAACAATATGATTTCGAACTCACTGGAGTCGAAGGAAGTCATTGATTACCAAGAGTTTTATTCCGATGATGAAAAACACCAAGATGCGGAAATAAATATATTTCTTGATGATGGAATAGAGTTATGTTTTTTCTATTAGTCTAGGAGGCAAAAAAATAGCCAAATATTATGATGCCCTAACATCTAAGAAAAGATATTTATATAGAGAGAGTAGTGGAATCAACCTTAAGTTTACAAATCTTAACCGTCCATCAAAGTTAAGAGATTATGGTCTATAAGCTTTTTATACACCATAAATAATTAGTGTATTGGATGATAAAAATAAATAGGCCTATAAAGTTATTTAGCCAATTTATTTAATTAATGTCCAAGTCAAATAAATAGTCAACATTAGTATGATCCATTAGGCTACCTAATTGGATTGGACCGATCAAATCCAACAATTTTTCCCTTTACATTATTGTTGAAGACATCATACTTATTGTGCCTTAAATTTGGCAAGCTCAAGATGAGGGACTAAAGATGTTTGTTTTACGGCTCGAAGATGATAAAAGGCTTCTCAGAATGCTCTTATAGCTTGCTGAATAGGTTACATCGATTTTTTTGTTCTAATAAGTAAGAGTTATTATTTTGTCCTGGGGATTTATTGTCGTAGCATGCTTGGTTTTATTCAAATTTCTTTGAGTTCTTAGAAACAAGAAAAAAAATGAAATTCCTTTTGGTTTGTAATGTTCAAATATTATTTTTTTGCTTGCATTTCCTCCCTTGAATTTTGTCTCCTTCTCGCGGTCGGAGGACAGGAAATTTTCTGCATGCTTTTGGAACAATATTTCCAACAACATGCAACTGGGGAAATCAGTTTTAGAATACTTATGTAATTCAAGCATAGCATAAGTTGACCGTAAAAAATACTTTGATTGAAGTTTCCTTTTCACAAATGCTCTTGTATATTGCAAATTGCCAAGTGAATACTTGGCTAATAAATTGTTGGAGGCTGATTTTGAGCATTGGGTGGGGTGGGGTGGGGTGAGTTTCTAAAAAACTGATATTGCCCTCTTAGCTTCTCTAGTAAGCTTACACAATAATGAAGTTCAAAATGTGATGATTGACAAGTGACTACTTAGCTTCCACCTAAATTTAACTAAAGTTCCTTCACTAAACATCACATTAATTATAGTTAAACATCATTTATAGCAATAACAATATAAACAGTAGCATCTAAGCATTATTCTGAACAGTCCCCCCTTAGTGTCTTGTTGCTGAACTCCAAAAGCTTGTCTCAACTCTTGAAACCTTTCTCTTGGTGAGGTTTGGCAAAACTATTTGCCACTTGTTCTTCTCAGCGGCAAAATTCAAGTTCAAATATTTTTCCTTCTTCAATAGCTTCACGAATGAAATGATAATTGAGTGTAATGTGCCTGGTCGTGCTATGAAAGACCGGCTTCTTGGCCATTGCTATGGCTGATTTGATGTCACATGAAACTTTAGTTTTCCTTCTTACTTTTTGCCAAAGTCATGAAAAATTCTTCTCAGCTAAATGGCTTGCTATTGCAGCTGAGATATACTCAGGTCCAGCTGAAGATGAAGTAACATTTTGTTACTTCTTTGAGAGCCAATAAAATACTCCACTTCTAAGTGAAAAGTATAGCATGCCCCGATGTCATTGTCACAAAATCTTGACAGCTTAACTTATTTGTTTCTTCCATTCATGATAACAAAATCAATTTTACCTTGGGTGTACTTGAAGACTCTCTTTGCCACTCCAAGATAAAAATGCCATGGTGCTTGCATAAAATTGGATAGGAGCCTTGCTGCAAGCATAATGTATATATGGTCTTATTTGCAGTAAGATATAACAAGTTTCTTACCATGCTTCTATAAAAAGGTTGCGCCTATGTTGCTTCCACTATCTTTTCTTTGTAAACCCCACAATAACTAGTTCTGATTGCAGTCATACATTCTGAAAATTTTCAGCATGTTCTCAATATAATTCTTTTGACAAATAAAGACACCTTCATCATCTTGGTGAGTCTCCATGGCAAGAAAATATTTGAGTAGACCCATGTCATATATTTCTTACTTCTTCATCATCTCCTTTATAAAATCTTTAATCAATTCTCAGGTATTACCGGTAAAGAGGAAATCAATATAAAAAGCAATAACGTGAATGCCTTTCTCACCTTAATGTTTCACATACAAGGTAGGCTCACTTTCCGTCTTCTTGAAGCCTTTCCTATTAAAATACTCCTTTATTCAGCTATATCATACTCTAGGTGCTTGTTTCAGCCCATAGATTGCTTTTTGGAACTTGTTCACTTCTTCTTCATCTCCTTTTATCATAAATCCTTGAGGTTTGTTTGCATACACTTTCCTCTTTCAATTCCATATATCAGGTTGATGCAATAACCACTATCTGCTTGCTACAAGTGCAATAAAGGCTTTAATTGGTATCAAGTCTTGCTATGGGAACAAATGTTTCATGGAAATCAATGCCAAGCTATTACTTCTAACAACAAACATGAACTTTTTTTTATAAATCAGAACTGAGGAATAATAGGGCAAATGGATTTATAACATACATTAAAGCAGATAGGGCAAGTTCCAAAATCAATTCCATCAGCAATTAAACAAAACTTCTAACAACAAACATGAACTTTCTTTATAAATCAGAACTGGAAAAAAATAGGGCAAATGAACTTATAACATGCATTAAAGCAAATTATACAGAAAGGTGGTGAAGCGGCGGCAGCGTTGGTGGCGCGCGGATGTTGAGGGGCATGGCAGGAGGGGGTGGGTGGGGACGGGGGTGTCACCGGACGTGGGTCGCCGTAGATGGGGTTGCCAGAGGGGGAGAACATCAGTGGAGGAACGCCGGTGAGTGGGTGAGAATGAGAGACAGAGAGAGAAACAGGGTGAGAGAAAAAGATGAAGTCTGTTTTATGGATGGACTTTTAGGGACGGCATCTTCATCGCTAAAAGTCCGTCACTGAAAGTCTTATTTTAAACACTTTTACCGACGAAATATTAAGTGACAGTCGTATTCCATCGCTAAATTTTTTACTAAAAAACCCTCGAATATTAGAAAATTTCTAAAAATATTTTAGCGACGGTACTTCCGTTGTTGCTAAAATTCTAATGGTAAAAGTCCGTCGGCAAAAACCTTTACCGACAGTTTTTTTCGTCGATAAAGGTTTTTGTCGATGGACTTTTACAGACGGTATATTTCATCACTGAAAGTGCTTTTAGCGACGGAATACTGCCATCACTAAAAGTTCGTCGCAAAAAACACAACTTTTTTTGTAGTGCGAGAAGGAATCTACGTTTCGGTCCTAAGCTTAGACCGAGAAATGAAAAGACTCTTTTTGGTTTTTAATGGAAATGTGGTCACGAAAAATGTGAGACAATTCTATGCTAATTATCTAGGCTACAAAACTAATAAAATTACCTCGAGAAGTTGCATCTCGAAGACTCGAGAACACTCTTCGATTGATCTACAATGCAAGAGATTAAAAAACTTATGAAGTGAATATGAGTGGCACAATTATTTTCGAGAGAGATAACGTATCACTTCGCAAAGAAATGGTACACTAGCTCTAAAGAGAATCAACTTCTTACTTTGGCCCCTGAAAATGAAGGCCAAGGGGCCTTTTTATAGGGCTTCGGGGCACATAATTAATAAGATTGGCTATGCCAATCTACAGGCTGGAGAAAAGTCAACATCATTACTCTGTGAAAAACATCATCAACACATCATAGTAATGATGTGTAAAAGTCAACATCATTACTATGTGATCACTACGTATTTTTTATATGTACTGCCCTCGGTATATACTAAATAAAAACATCATAAACATCATCATTTTTAGGGTTTCAATCCCACTGTCGCCCCATCACTCCACACACCTCGCCGCTGTCTCTTTCCCTCTCCCCTACCATGACATCGCCCCTCCCTCTCCCCCACCCCACCCTTGGCCCAGATCGAAGTCTATTTCATCAGCCACTATCGTAGGGCACCAACTTCTCTAGCCACGACCAGCAAAACCCCGTTGAACACGCGTTGCTACCAGGGGGTTACCAGTATCACAAGAGCAGCCGTACAACTTCATGATTGGGAGGAAGAGGGAAGGGAGGGGGCGTCGATGTTATAAAAGGGGAAAAGATAGGGGGTTCTGGCATGGTTGGAGGGGGGGGGAAGAAGAAGGGGCAGTGGCGGTGATCTGTGTATGTGTAGTGGCGCGATAGAGAGAAGAGGGAGGGGCACCGCCGGAGGGAGGGGGGAAGAGGGAGCGGTGCCAGCGCAAATATGTGTATGTGTGATGGTACGATGAAGGGAAAGGGAGGGGCGGTGGTGCTGATTTGCAAAGAAAAACCCTAATTTAAAAATTAGGGTTAAATCAGATCCTAATTTTTTTAACTTAGCTTTTTAAATCTTTATACAGTTTGCATTTTGATGATTTTATCAAAACCCGTATGTATTTTTGTATTTCTGTTAGGTCGACAGACATAAGTCTTATTTGTACAAACTAATGGACACATGTGTAATTTCATCCTAACATCAGGGACGTTGCTATAATTTTCTCTTTTGATAATTATCTCTAATTTTGCGAATGAGATGTACTAGATTCGGGGTTTATCATCTTTAGCCACATAAATCACCGATTCAATCTTTGCGTCAGAGATAATTCACAGAATAACTCCCTTAATTATCGAAACAAATTAATGAAATCTAAACACTTGGACAGGAATAACACAATTGGACTGGACCACTGGATTGGAGTGAACTGTTGGTCTGGACAAGACCACTGGACTTGACAACTAGACAATTAAACTGGAATGGTCCAAATTCATTGACTAAGTCACATTATTGGGCCTAATCTCAATAATAAACTCTCATTAATGATAAGGACCAATATTTAATTAATTAAAAATAACTACAATAATTGGGTGTCCATAGAGCCCCTCAGTGAGAGAACCTGCGCGTGGGCGAACAACACCGAAACAACATATTTTCATAGTGAAATAGGGGAAAAAGACAACAAGACTTTGTATTGACTCGAGGCGCCAACACATATATGAGGTCAGACCTTTACAAGGCTTCCTACATATCCTCCGGGGACAAATCATACCAATGTAGTTCATTAGTATGCAGATGTTGTTCGAACAATATATTACGAAGGAAATTTTTTATCTGTTGTCGGAACCAGCAAATCGATTTAAATTTTGATAAAGAACACCCATATCTAGGTGCCGGATACCCCAAATTGGTTTGAAAGGGTCGTCCAGACATATAAAAGAGGTAATATATAACTCTATCCGTTGCTGGAGCCCCCGAATTGATTTGAAAGGGTCGATCGACAAAGTTGTATATCAAGGTGCCGAAACCCCCAAATTGATTTATAAGGGTCGTTTAGATATACAAAAAAGGTAACCTTGCCTATTACCTAAGCCCCCAAATCGATTTAAAAGGGTCGACAGACAAGACAAAAATAACTTTAGCCGTTGCTAGAGCCACCAAATTAATTTGAGGTCGACAGACAAAGTCGTATATCTAGATGATCAATTTAAAAGGGTCATCAAGACGTACAAAAGAAGAAATCTTGCCTCTTGACGGAGCCCCCCAAATCAATTTGAAAGGATCGTCAAACAATACAAAAATAAATTTTGTCATCGCCGGAACCACCAAATCAATTTGAATGGTCAACAGACAAAGTAAAAGCTTGACTAAAAGCCAGAGCCAATAACGCGTCAAAGCAACTAGTCGCTTAGTCAAAACTGGATTATATCCAAGAGCCAGAGCCAACAACGCGTCGTAGCTATTGTTCACCTAGATAAAGAGAATTTCGAAAATATCAACTCAAAGTTTGAGCCAATGGTATTTGAAGACAGCTGGTCGTTGAGTACCAAACATATCAATGTAATGGATATGAAGAAAATGTTGCTGTTTGGCAACAAAAGTGAGACCTTATACTGGCCTTACATCATACAAAAATTATTTAACTGAGCAACTTATTCGAATACTCAGATCGCAAAACAATCTAAAGATAAGATAATGGACAAACACAGGAATTTAGTCATGCAAGCAAACGATAATAAAACACCCCAGGCGGAATACGCAAGGTATCATGTGATATAAGCAAGTAGGCAAAACATCCTCATTTAGGGAAACAAAAGGTTATGCAAAGCATATTGGTACATTAGAAACATACAAGCATGTAATTCACACAAGGATATGCACCAAAAAAACTTTTTTTTTCTTTTTTTGTTTGAGGGGTTGAAAACTAGCCTATTAATTAGAGAGTAGAAAAAGTTAATATAGGGTTTTTCTATTTCTTGATTTGCTTATTGTAATTGTTATCTCGTAGCTTACACTATTTTTATTTCTCCACACGATCTGTTTTATGCCATGGTCCACTCTTTCGGTGGATAAAGCGTACTGGTGAAGCCAAATCTTATAGTTCAATTGAAAAAAACGGAGGCCTGTGCAAGATAATCATTCGGACTGCGGCGTCTTCGTCTTGATGTACATGGACTATACTTGTCAGAGTGAAAACCTTAAGGCGGCCGTCTGGAGCAAAGCAAACGTAGAAAACTTTAGATATTGGATAGATTCACAAATTCATAGCCGACGACCTAGACCAGTTAGGAATATTGTAAGGGGGAAGACGAGACCGAATGACATTGTAAACATTTACTTTTATGTAATAGCATTGTCACTTGAGTTGCTTGTGTTTATGAAATTTGATCTTGTTTGTTTATGAAAGGCAATGTGTTTACCGCTTCGTGCTGTGGTTAAGAATTTTATGTGTTGTGGTTTTTTCTACTTCTTGAGACATGTTGATGGTTGTTAGGAAAATGAGGGAAAAGGGCTTTAAATTAGTTTGCTCGGCCATCCGCTACATAGTTTTGTGGATGGTCTAAAACCCAAAAAAAAAAAAAACTAAGTTTCTATTAAAACACCAAAAAAATTCTATTTTTTGGACTATAATATTTCTGCTAGGTCGTCCGCTACACTATATCGCAGACAACCTTAAACACCAAAAAAAATTCTAAGTGTTGGACTACGGGGTTTTTGCTAAGCCGTTAGTTACACTATATAACAGACGGCCTAAAAGCGGACGGCCTAAAACACCAAAATGAATTCTAAGTGTTGGACTATAATTATTCTGCTAAGGTTTTGGCAACAAATAAGAGAGTTGCTAGGGACTTCTTTTGTTCTATTAGGCATTGCGAATTTGTGCTACTAGAAGCTATTTTTCTTATTGGGGCCGAGGGGCCAGGGAAGAGGAGGCAGCTGAGGTGGGTGGTGGGGGAAGAAGAGAGTTAAGTTTTCTTTTTTGTGTAATGTTGCCGAGTGAAGGATTTTAGGCAGTCGCTAAAGCCCTTTTTTTAATTACTCTTTAAAAATGCTTTTGCAAAAAATGTGGCAAAATACAAAAACTGTATTTACCTATGGATAGTTCCGTCAACAATATCCTGTAGGTAAAGTCTTCACCAGCGGAAGTTTCTATCAGTGAAGACTTTTACCAATGGACATTTAGTGATGGCCAAATTCATTGGTAAAAATCATTTTCTGCAACGGATTTTGTCCTGCCTGTAAAATCAATCGCTAAAAGTTCCTTTTCTTGTTGTTGGTTTGTAAGTCATGTATTAACCCTTTATGTACAACAAGCTACGCATGCATGGTATTAGCATTATAATAGAGGATTCCAAGTTAAGCTAGATTTTTGTAGATAGAACTAAAACTACCAACAAATGCATATATCTAGGATATTTTGTATCTATTTATATGCACAATTGTGAAGTCGGTATGTTACTAATCCTTGCCATCAGTTGAATAGGTATAGTCCTATATATAACTTGAAAGATCTATTGTAAGTGAATAGATGAAGAAAACCAAGGCGTTGCAATGAAGTCCTTGCCATGGCTGATGAAATTGCATAGTGTGACCTTGAAATTGTGTGGTGACCATGAGATTCAAAACGAAGCGATGGTCATGCAAGCAGTGGCTGGTTTATCACTTCTTGTCACAAAAAAGGGAAGATAACAAGGAAGTGACGTGGTGGCCATATGGGTATAATATGGGGAAGAGGAAAGTGGCGTTGAGGTTACATGTAAATAATAGAAGTGAGGGTCTTCCCAGCAAAAATCTAATAGAAGTCTTGTCAAAATAGGGAGTGACCGTCATTTGGTGATGGTCGTAGAAACTAAGAAGTTTAAGATGTTGTGTGTCAATTTTGAAACCTAAAGGTTCCATATGCTATTAACCTTTAAGTTTTAAGTGTTGGATGCAGTTAATCCCCTGAATCTTCCATCCTAACTTCCTTGTAAAGGTATCACTTTGACAGAAGGAATTTAGGCCATAGAAAAAAGGCAAAAGTTGTATAGATGCCCACCAGTGTAAGTGAATCAGGCACATATAGGGGTGACGAAAGAATAGATGTCTACCTTGCACCAAAATCAGCTGATATGATAGTCGTTTGGGGATTGAATTCCCCAACGACTGCGATTAAAATATGTTTCCAGACAGCTAAGTAATCAGAATCCCTGCACTTGTCACCCTCCCAAGGGACACGGATTTTAAACCCTTTCCCCTTACCAGTGCCAATCTCAGTATGGGATCTCGAAAATGACGGATAGAACCCATTTTCCGCGCCTGAATAAGACACCTCTCAAGTAATAACCACGACAACAATTTACACTATACGAGAATCTACTAATAATTGAGTCAATAAGTTGTTTAACCATCATATCTTTATCAGTTGACCTTATTTGTATTAAAAGTCTAGATACTTAGTGCTTCCCAAACTTCTGTCAGTGATCTGGAATAAACAAAAAATAATACGAAAAGAAGAAGAAACAAATAGAGAAAGGGAAAGGGAACGAGTTAGAGAGACAAGAAAGAAGCTCTAGGCTTCTTTCCAAAATTGTTGGTCCAGAATTTGAGTATACTGCAAAACTACATCATTGTTAAAAAAATCACTACCACTTTTCAAGACTGCCAGGAATAATAAACTAATACTAACAATAAACTGAGTCACAATGGCACTTTCTTTACCAGTATTCATTACTGGTATGAACTCAGTATCTTGATAAACTCAACGTGTTGTTGGGTATGAACAAATAATGCATGATTATCTTTAGCAGACTTGGCTTCCAAACAAACACATCTTAAAAGAGAACAATGAATGATCAATGAATGTGCATACGACTACTATAGTTATATTTCTTCCTCATCTAACACAAGACATGTACATGTAGAGAGAGGGAGAGGGAGATCAACTGATTGTGAAAGCAAAACTGAGGCACACTAGAAACTGATAACAATCCATCTAAAATGGGAGATTTACACTATCAGCTCTTGTGCCCTTATGGTGTCCCTACATAACTTCAACATCTTAAGTGTCACGACACAATAGCCTTCTATCATTGCACAAACCTATTTCTGGGTTAATGTTTCTTAGCAACATACCAGGGAACCTTTTTTCGATCTCAAATCATGTGAGGCCAAACCACCTGGTACAATGGACTTGAGAAACTCTGGATGGTACTTGGCAAGTTGTTGGTCATTCCAACTCCTCGTGTTCTCTTTCAATTGAAGAACTTTGGCCCTAGATATAAATACGATCTTACGACGCATGCATCAATGGTTTCGAACTTTCCACCTTTTGGCACAACGGATCAAACTTGACGAAAATAACCACTCACAATCACTACATTTCCCCCAAAGGAAGATCAATGCCAACAATGTCTCGCAAGGTTCGGTCAAGAGCTTCAAGTGCATACGTATGAGTCATTTTTTCTTCGTCCCAAATTGGGACTAAAGCTCGCGTCAACAATATAGCTCTATTAGATTGTTTGCTAATAGAGCAAAAAGATGAAGCCTCAGGAGTCGGTGACAGCTTAAACACGAAATGGGCTGTTGTGCACATAGACAATAACATGCTACTATTCCGTAGATGTCGCTGCAATTGCAATGTTACCATTGGAGTTAGTGGCAGCTTGAAGACATAATGGGTTGTTGTCCATATATATATAGACAATAATATGCTGCTATAGGGTCCAATTACCCCCCTAAAGCTAGTGCATTTTTCTTGGTAAACTCACCCAAGGTACTCTCATCTTGAGGTTAACATGTGATTGAACCAGATTCTATACTCCTGGTTGTTGGTTTTTTAGATTCCATGTCATCAAGGTCAGAATCTGGTTCATAATGCAGCCATTAGTTCTGGATTCTGATGTTCCTCCCTATTAGGTAGAGGTACCTCTTTATCGCGGATCTCTTGGCCCTTTGTAGTATCTCCAGTGCCAATGCTATGAATGCGAGCCATACTGATACAATTAATAGTTATTGGAGTGATACTAAAACGTATCTACAGAATAGTACAATTACAAATTAAAGGCAGACTTTTTAACTCTACCATCATTACCCCACTCTCCTTAACCGGAATTTGATTCTACAGAATCATGTTACCTGTACTCTACGGTTATGTGTCTACGGAATCACATACCTAGCTATACTGTAAATACCACAAAACTGAACTGCTCTCTGGTACCAACTCTAACATCTCGAAAATCTAGAGCTCCATTGCCCTGGACTCTTGGATCGTTAATCTATCACTTCACATCAAATCAGATTAAACTATTTTTACCGACACATACTTTAAGGCATCTAATTAGACATCAACTGAAATTGCTCAAAATACAGGATTACAAAAATATTGCTTAAACTTAAACTAATAAAGCTTAGGTTCCTTCTATGTTGTAGTAATCGAATAGCACTTTGGGTAAGCTGAAATTGCTCCCTTTACCCTCCTCTGTTAGCTCTCTTTCTAAAATTAAGGAGTTGACATAACTTAAAAGAATCAGATCTTGAATATATTATTTTTATTATTAATTTTTTTGATGCCCCCAATTTAAATTTTGATTTATAACTAGCCACGCTTCACTGGTCATCGCTAAAATTTGCTAATAAAATATTGAGCCGAGTATAAAAATTGCTGCTAAACAATTCTAATTAACTGGTTTAAAATATTGAGATTTGGGTATTACAGTGCAAGATTCTTAAGCTAAGAAGCTAAATTCTAAATATGTGTACTTACAAGGTGGGGAATGGATTGGGTACTTGGTTTTGGCTAGACAGGTGGCCTAAGAAGCACGAATTTTGGTACAGGTGCAGATTTGGTACGAGTGCGGATGCGTCGATACATCATTTTCTCAAAAAATAGGATACGGGTGTGGCGGGGTTACGGCAAAAATTTATTAACATATATTATTTGTATATAAAAAAAATTAATGTTATTTTAGACAAACAATAAAATATTTTGTTAATTTGGTGGGCTACTTTAGAAATATTGAAAGTGAATAGCCAAATATGACAAAGTTTGTAGAAGTTCTATTATTTTTTCAAAAGTGATGGGGCTATTCTAAAATATTGTAAATAGAGCTGGGAGTAAAACACAATATACATAAAGTTTCATAAAATCCTATGTAAGTTATAACACAACCGTCAGACATAGAACACATCGACCGTGGTTGTCGCCTCTCCTGCTGGAAGTCCTTCGCCGGTCGCCTCTCCTGTCGGAAGTCCCTCGCCGGTCGCCTCTCCTGCCGGAAGACCCTCAACGCTCTGGTAGAATTATTTCTTCTCTTCTCCTTCTTCTTCCCCTTCTTCTCTTCTCTTCTCATTCTCTTTCTTCTTCTTCTTCTTCTTCTTCTACTCTCTGCAAAAAACCCTGGGTGCGTGTCTACGCCGTACCTAGATCCAAAAACTTAATTAGAAAAAAAAGTTTCGGACACGTACCCAGTGCGCACCCATGTTGCACCCAACGCACACCCGCACCCGACGCGCACCTGGTGCCGGTGCTCCTCCCAGACTGCCACACCGGAGCTTCGTAGCAGGTGGCTAAATGGAGAAGCCATTATTGCCAAATTTGGGCAAAGGATAGTGTATCACTTTACTTTGACAATGGAAGCCAAAGAAGCTAATATTATGGAGAGGTCCAGTTAGAGATTACCCCAAGTAGATGTCATGCTCTAAGGGAGATGAATAATTTTATTACTATACTAGCTCTGCCTTCAACGACCCTACCAGATGAAGTGAATTAGGATTTGCATCCTAGTGGTAAATTCACTGTAAGTAGTGCTCTGAATGCCATAAGAACTAAATCAACTGTATATTCTTGGTCAAAGCTACTCTGGTTTAATGGTCATATTCCCAGATGCTCCCTGATAAGTTTGATGTTGTGTAAAACGGGATTAAGAACCAAAGATAAACTCAAAAAAGGGAACTTGGTTCAGGATGATAAATGCACTCTATGCTCGACACACCAAGAAACCAGTGAACATCTCTTCGTCCAATGTCCATATTCACAAGAAATATGGGGGCTGACTTTTGCAAGACTAAGCATAGCGCTGTCCATTCAAAATTGGAATCATTTCATTCAAGCCCAACTCAATAGTGTAGAGGGAAAAGCTTCAGCGCTAAACTATGCAAGATAACCATTGCAGTTGCTGTGTATGATATATGGAAAGAAAGACATGTTAGGATCTTTGACATAAACAAGCAGGTGCTCAGAGCTCCTTCCATGTCATGCAGCAATGGGCGCAATTTGGTGTTAAAAGCTGAAAAAACCATAGCTGGTACTACTTGGAATAGGGCACTGGGTACAGCCTCGGGATTGGACAGTATATTCTTTGGAAAAGAGTGACTGAGCTAAGAAGGAAATGGAAGGAGTCAAGAAATCTGAGCAAGATACATGTAAAGCAATTTTTAAAGATTTCATAAATTTTTAGAAACTATGGAATTGATTTCCTAGTTTTACGAAGCTTAAAAAAAATTGGACAAGATCTACCATTAAGTAGGGGGAAAAAAATTAATAACATCAAAACAAATAAGATGATTATTTGTATAAGTAGAAGAGGTAAGAGCGAAACAAAACTAAGAAAAGCTTACAGTTAAATTTGTGAAGTACTAATGTTTAATATTGCCACACGATTTTCATAGGTTACACTTGTGAGTTTTTATTTTGTTTATTTTACATGCTTTTAAGGTCTTAATAGGCAAAATTGAAGCCTAAAACATTGATTACGTGGAGTTTTTGAAGATGTAGAATAGGTTTTCTAGTTTTTATAAAATTTATATCTAAATTAAATCAGCTTTCTAGTAATATTGAACAATATGAATGTTCTATCATGTTCCATACCAAGGCTCAATCCACTTAAACCTTCTCGTAAGAGTATTTTAACAATATTTTCGAAAATTCTTGGATTGCAACCAAAAATCTGGTCACCCCAATAATTGCATCTAATTTTCAAAAAATCCCAATTGTTTTGAACTTTCCACTTTTGGAAAGAAATATTTATAGAATCTACATGAATGGCTCAAACCTTACTAAAAGTCTTGGCCACCATTCATGATCACCATGGAATTAATTTAGGGAAATATCATCCACTCAAAAGAGAACGTAAGAATAGATAATGTCACAACATACATAAAAAAACATTAGCCTATAGCCGAGGTCTTGATCATTACAAAATAATCACACTCGTTGGAATTTCAAAGAAAGAAATTTTATAATAATAAATCACAGTAAAGAGCTAGTAAGTAGGGGATGATTTTCTTGCTTTACCTTTGTGAGATTTTATTTTGTTACTTTAAAATGCTTTCGATGTGTTAATAGTCAAAACTAAGGCCTAATATATTTGTATAATAATTACGCATGTAGATTAGTTTCTTAGTTTCATAAAAAATATAAATATCCGGCCAATTATACGTATGACTTATTCAAATAATAATCATACCAAAAAGTTAATAAATAGGGGTAGAAAGGGAAAAGAACACCAAAACAAACAGAGTGAGTCACATAAGTAAAAGGATAAAATAAGAAAAGAGCGCATAAAAAAAATTATTTTTCCCTATTATATACTCCTTATATATGATACATATCGTTACATTATTTTGGTTAGTTCTAAATCTAATATGCTATTTATATTTTTCATATCTTTGGGTCTTCATTTCATATAAGAAAATGCTCTTTAGGGATAATAGTCAAAATAAAGTCTTGATAAGTTATGGGAGTTTCAGGATGTTTAGGAATAGGTTTTTAAATTATATAACATCTAATATTATAAAATTTTATTAATCTAGAAATAAGAACCCCATCCAAGATAATGTTATAGACATTATACCAATAATTTTATATTTAATATATAGCTTTTGTAATTTTTTTAATTTTTGTTTAACCTTGAAAATATGATGTGATGATGTGTCATAGAAATAAGCTTATCGTTGAGTTTCAGGTGTTGTTTGCTTCACTTATTATACATGTTATCGATATGATATGATATGTTATGGTATACATATGAAAGTTGATCCACCTAGCTGGCCCTTCTGATCGTAAGAAGATAGTTTCAATCCTCCGAATAGTGAGAATTGATGGAGTTAAATGTTTATTTATTTATTTTTAATTAGTGACGCTAAAAACATGCTATTAAGAATATTGTTAAAAGTGTTAGTATATATTTCACTAAATACATTGATTGACTATTAACGCCAAAAACATACTATTTAGAATATTGTTAAAAGTTTTAGTAGGAATGTCACTAAATACATTGATTGAATATTAATTGTCGAGGTACAAGAGGTTGAAACATTAATACAATTGCAGCTTGCGCACCCTTCAAAAGTCTACTAGTCTTCTCTTTTTGTGTTTTTGGCTGGCTGAGGCTTTCCATGCCCAAACCCAAGTGTGCGCTTATATGGAAATTTTCCACATATGCGTTCAGGCTACGTCTCAACGCTTACAAGCTATTCATGGTGAGACATTATTCGAGGAGTTAGGGAGTAGCTGATTATTTGACCGAAAAAAAATTGGTTGCTACCTGGTTGGAGGAATCTTCCTCATACCCTTTATATATCGACAATCAATCGTCTCTAAAGGTTTCTAGTGACTTTTGTTTAGTGGTTTAAAAAAGTGCTGCTAATAATTATCACCGAAAGTGTTAGAAGAAAAGCTACTAGAAACATTTAACGATTATTAATTGTCACTATACACGGGGTCGGAGAAAAATTACTACAACCAAGGTAGGAGCCAAAGTTTGTTCTATTTGGCTCGTTCATATCTCCTTCAAATCCCCTTCAATTGCCACGTAACACAATATTAATCTTGCACATTATTCAAGATACAGTATGGGATCAATCTTGCACATTATTCAAACGATTCCACAATCATACACTACATCTGAATTCCTTATCCAAAATTTCTTACCCTAAGTCAAATTCGGTAAAATACAATAGTAATTCGTTCACTTTGTGAGCTGGCCTAATAGGATGAAGACGTCTTTCCATCTTGCCAAAATATCCACCAATTGTACTTATTGTGTTATGCAGCCTACTGTCATTTACAGGACGAAGACATCTACAAGTAAATTTGTCGGTTTCTTGGATATTCCGGCAACTGAGAAACCTAGTTTTAATCACCTACAGTCCATGAGTCTATTTACTTGTCTATGTTATTTTCCTTTTCTTTATTTTTAGTATATATTTTTACTCTTCGATCACTTGAAAAAATAAAAATTAATAAAGAAATAAATCACCTACCGTCCGCTTTCATATTGCACCGCAAAACTAGGTAGGATGCGGCCCAGGCATAAACTTGGAGTCTACTGGTCTCTGTCATGGTGGTGCCAAATTTATTACACACATTTAGTCGCCATAAATAAATCTGTTGGACTAAGTAGCAGTTGCAGGAATGGACTTCCGCTAGCAATGCAGTTATGAGTCATAACTGAGTAGCAGTTGCAGGAATGGACTTCCACTAGCAATGCATCGTTCATCGTGGACCACAACATTAACAGGACGAAGACATCTACAAGTAAGTTTGTCGGTTTCTTGGATATTCTGGCAACTGAGAAACCACAACATTAACCCGTCCAAAAGTCCGACGAGGACTTTCCATGCCCAAACCCAAGCGTACGCTTCTGTGGAATTTTCCACACAAGCGTTCAAGCTACGTCTCATCAATCACCGAAGCATCAGTAAGAGGTAACAGGATGAAGACATCTACAAGTAAGTTTGTCGAGTCCAAATCACCGAAGCATCAGTGTGGAATTTGATAACATTTGGACATAAGCCGAGTCCAAATCACCGAAGCATCAGTGTGGAAATTTTCACACAAGCGTTCCAATCATAATGGCAATGAATGGAGGCAAGGAATCTCTCCTGTAAGGACATAAGCCGAGTCCAAATCACACTCGCTCTCACGGTGACGGCTTCGTGGCTCCTTCGTCCTGCCCTTCAAATCCCCCTTGAACGGCCACGTGACATAATAACCCTTTCTCGTTGGCGTATATTTTGATAACATTTTCAAAGAGATAATTTGGGATCAATTCTTGTATGTTATTCCAGCGATCACATATTCATACACTATATCTGAATTCCTTTACCAAATTAACTCTCCCACACCAAATTCGGTATTAATACAATAGCAATTCGTTGAATTCGTTCTCCTTTCTGGGCTGGCCTAACTGTTCATGTTTTCAAACCACTACTACCTCTATGTTTATGGATATAGTTTCTGGAAATGAAAATAAATAAACTATGATTCATATTGCTAATACAGTAGTGACGATATATTGATATAAACTCTCTGAAGCAGAGATGGATTCAGGATGTTACATCGAGGGGAGCCAAAAGTTGCATGTAAAAATTTTAGTCGCTGTTATTATTATAAAATTGTTTTAATAAGACCACATTTGGTGCAGAAAGCGACATGAAATAAACTTAAAGTATTTCTAGTCTTTAATTGCATGAGATGTAAAAAAAGAATTTTAAGCCTATATGCATTACTACTAGCATCACATCTTTATTAAGATTATATTAGTTGCATACATCTATATATTCCGGTCTTTCCACAATAGTTTAGAAATAACTTGATTAAATGTTACTCACGATTTGCCTCACTTCTTGATTGAGGTGATATCATTTGCATGTTTTTATATATTTTTAATCTTTAAAAATACTTTAGAAATAACTCGTCTACATGTTACTCGCGTATAGCAATCGAAAGTATGTAAGTTGTATGTATATGAAAATCTTTACAAGGCATTGAGTAGCGAAAAGAAAAACATTAGTCGAACTTTGAATTTGTTTATAAAAAGAGGAATAGTCAAAATTTTCTTGTGAATTGGAACTAAAATAACAATACATAGGAAATTGACAAATGCACTCCAAATATCAATTCTGCCAAACTCTAAACGGCTTTTAGTGGCACTTGTAAATAACACGATTTTGACCTTTAAAAACAAAAATAAAGTGAAAGTATTTAAGTCTCAAAATATATACTCAGAATTATTATTTTTTTAACTTTAATGCTTCAACTAAATGTTACATCGGCAGGCAACATAAGAAAATTTTAGTGACATTTGAGTGAGGGAGGAGGCGGGCGGGTGACGATGGTCTCCCCGTCCCTCCAATAGTCCGCCACTGGTCGTAAGACATAAGAGATTAGAATTTTATGATCTCTATTTTTCAGAATTCCGCAAGTCTTCTCTCTGTGTTTACTTGGCTGTGCCATGGCTTTCCCCATTCCCTAAATCGAGCGTATCAAAGTGGAGAATTTCCACCTAAGCGTCCAAGCCATCTCTTTCTGTTTTCCTCGTGAACGGAAGACTTTAGTCGCACTTCATGAATTTCTCCTATAAAGACATACTTGGTGCTTTCCTCGTTTCTGCCTCACCAAGCCGAGTCCAAAATCACAAACGCTGTCATGGTGACATCTTCATGCTTCCTTTTTTCCATGGTACTGGTGGTGTTGATACAGTTTATACGTACTAGTGAAACAAACATCACCACCGATCAATCTGCCCTTCTCGCGTTTAGGGCGCACATCATCAATCTCGACCCTCAGCACATTTTAGCCACCAACTGGTCCTCTGCCACCCCGGTTTGTAACTGGGCAGGGGTCACTTGCAGCCATCGCCATTACAGGGTTGCGGCCTTGAATCTTTCATATATGGGCCTAGTAGGCACCATACCTCCAGACATCGGAAACATTTCATTTCTTGCTTCTCTTGACATCCGCAACAACAGCTTCTCTGGCAATCTGCCCAAAGAGATGGCTCATCTATGCCGGCTAAAAGAATTGAATCTTGACTACAACGAGTTTAGCGGAGGACTTCCCACATGGTTTGCTGATTTGCCTCGACTTCAAGTCCTACACCTTACAAGTAACAGCTTTGTGGGCACGATCCCACCATCACTCTATAACATATCAAAGCTTGAGAGGTTGGACTTAGCCGCTAATCTTCTACACGGAAAGATTCCCGAAGGAATTGGCAGGCTTTTAAATCTCAAACAGCTTCGCCTGTCTCGGAACCAGTTGAATGGCAAAATTCCGTCGAGCATTGGTGGATGTTCCACTCTGGAATTTCTTTCTTTGTCCTATAACAATTTGAGTGGCCCAATACCGAGAGAAATCGGGGACTTGATATTTCTTGAGATTTTGAATCTTCGCAATAATGACTTGACAGGTTAGAATATCATAGTTAATTGTTGGAATGAGGCTAAATTCGCACCTCAATTGTCCCTAATGCATCGTATAGCGAAGACGAGTGTGAATTCTCTAAAGATCGTGAAGTTAGCTCCATACCAATTCGTCATATTCAAATTCTGTATTTGCTACTAAACGATTTAAGCAATTTTACAGGCACCCTCCCGCCCGTTGGGAACTTAACTGCGCTTCAGGATTTGTCTCTTGGCCAGAACAGCTTGACAGGTAAGAATAGCCTACTACCTTTTTCTCACTAGTTCTTGCATACAGTTTTGAAGCTTGAGACACTGTGTTATACCTTCGACTCTTTTCTTTACAAGGAGAGGTCCCAGAAGATATTAGAAATCTATTCAATCTAAAAAACAAAAAACAAAAAAAACAAAAAAAAAGTTTTTTTTTCTATCCAACAAGAAGTTAAATGGCCATGTTAAGATTTGTGGTAATACGTGGAATACCATCCTAATTTTGTTGTGTGATAAAGATAGAGTGAAAGAGAAGAACCGGAAAACCTAATGCATTACATCGTATCATATTGAATTGTGTGTGTTGTGTATATGATACCAGGTGCCTTAAATAGGCCTACATACAAATGCGAAATGGTAGAAATGGTGAGCAATTGCTCATTCTTAGGTACAAGTAGGGTGGCTACACTTAGACTGGGTGATCTAATATAGACTTCAACACCCTTCCTCAAACTCATGGAGGTTTGATGTGATTAAACAAGCTTGAGTTTGTAAACGGCTGATGGCGTGAAGATGCCTAAAAGGACGACTTGATTTCTTGTGACCCACGTAAGCATTACGTTGATATATCTTGCAGTTTAAGGTGAGATCTTGCAAGCCAGTTGAGAAGATCATGCATTTAACCCTGTAAATGGGTAAGAATTTGCCAACCCACCCATGCGCAGGTCATGACAAACGACTGGATAAGATCTGGTGAGCCTAGACAGCGAAGATCTTGACATGAGACTCTAGGGTCTAAGGTGCAATCCTATAACCCATATGTGCTTAGGCCTTGACAGAATACCATGTGATCTGTGTCTAGATCTAGTGAGCAAAGAGAGCGAAGGTCCAGGCTTGGTACCTCATGATCTGGGATGAGATCAATCAACCAAGAGAGCATATATAGGTCTTGACTTGAGAACCCAGCGATCTGGGTATCATCCAGTGACTGCTATATGCATAGGTAATGGCAGATACCTTAGATCTCGGTGAGATCTTGTCAAAACATGGAGTTAATAGGAGTATCTGGTGGGTGATCAGGTCGAGTTGAATCCCCACAGACTGCAATTTCCCTCATTTCTAGGCTTGAGTCTATTTCCAAGCTGATGGTGCAGGCTTCATCTCCAGCGATATTGTTAGTACCGTCGAAAGTCAATTTAATCGCTGTAGAGGTATTGGCAGTGAGATCAGGAGGTATTCCTACCCCAAATCCTTTGCTGTTCAAGACTCGATCAAAGTATAATTGCCATCTAATCTCAAATTCTACAACAAGAATATCTCCATCTGGGAACTTCTTCTCCCAATCACTAGTATCTTCTGCTGCTATTGGCTAACAAGTTTGCCACGGTCTTCCCTTTTATGGACTTCAGTTTGAAAATGTGATGTCAAACTCGGAAAGTAGCAAGAGCCACTTCGCCTTGCGATTGTATAATATCGGTTTCTCAAACAAATACTTCATAGGATCCATCCTAGCTCACAAGCTGATCAATGGGATAAGCCAACACATAAAATCATAATATCCGTGTTACACATAATACTGATACGCATGTCTTCTTTAAAGTTGGAATAGTTTATTTCTCCCTTGGTTAAATTTTTGCCAACAAATTAGATAGCTCTCTCTACAAGTGAATTCTTCAATAGTTGAGCTAACGCCGCCCTGGCAGCAGTATCAGTCGTGCTCAAGTAGAGCACTAAAAGGGTTAATAGGTACCAAAGGGCTCGATTATTCAAATACTTCTTAATCTTATCAAAACTTCCTGGTAGATGGGGTCTCTCTCCTTCGTTGAAACTTTCTCTAACAACTTAAAGATTGGCTCGCATATCATGGTCAACTGTGATATGAAAGACTATTGTACTGGATCAAACCTAAGAACCCTCAAATTTCTTTCTCACTCCTTCGTGGAGGCATCTCCACTATGGCCTTAATTTTGGCGGGGTCAACTTGTATGCCCCGCATGCTGACCATAAATCCTAGTAGCTTACTGGCTGTAACTCCGAACATACACTTCTGTGGCTTGAGCCTCACATTATACTCTTAACCTATTCAAAATACTTCCTCAAAATTGTACGGAAATCTTCCCGTCTTAGACTTAATGATCATATCGTCTACAAACATCTCTACTTCTTTATGGATTGTGTCATGAAAAAGGGTAGTAGCGGCTTATTGATGTGTTGATATTAGTTGGAAATGTACATAGCCTGCTAAAATTGATTCAGTCTCAATCTTTCGAGCCTTAGGGAGCAGACAAGTAAGAAACAAGCTTCAACAATTAAAATGAAACAAAGAATACAAAAAATAGCTTTCAAATTACCACATTCTGGAAGCTATTTGTCCGTCACAAATTTTAGATGTACTAAAAATATCTAACAAGCTTGCTTGATAGACCTGTTTGGAAGCTATTTGTCTGTCACATATTTTAGATGTACTAAAAATATATTGAAGTCGCTAAATTTTATTATAAGTAAAATAATATATTTCCTATCCTTATATACTTAAATTTCCTATATATTCGTTTTCTTATTTTCATAAACCCTAATTACACCTGAAGTGAGTGTAGACAAAATGACCATCGCAAAACAATTTCACTCTTATTTCCCCTTTTCTAGTCCCCACATACTCTGATTTTTCTGTACTTCATCTTCCCTGTTCAGTCCGAAAGCCACCAAAACAAATTTAAAAGGCTTTCATCAAACACAATATACTAAATGAATCTAGTCCCAATCATGGACATTATTACAAAAGCAATTGGAAAAACAACGGCGGAAACAAATTAGGAAAGCATCTCAATCAACAATCTAAAATGATTTTTGCACCCAATTAAAAATCTGAAATGCTCAATCAGATGCTCAATCAAATTCTCAATCAACAAAATAAAATGCCCATTTAGGAAAGCAAATGACAAATTAACAATATGAAAATGCGTAACTAAATCTGAAAATAATGAATCTTTCACCGGTGGTCGGCACGTCGTCGCCAGCAGAGGGGTGTTGGACGGTGGAGTCCTCGCCTTGCCGTCGGTACTCGCCGGTCAGTACGGCGGTCACTGGTTCATCTAATCGGTTGATGGTTCCAGATCTAGAGAGTAAAGACGACCTCCTAGCCAATCGATGCCTCCACTTGTTCCAGATCTGAGCTGGTCTCCACACGCTGCCGACCGTCGCCAGTGAGTTCTTCTGCGGCATGCCGGCTGCCCGTCTAGTCGTCTGGGACTGGGAGCATGGGAGTGGGTGAGAAACTTGGGCGGTGTGGAGAGAGAGAGAGAGAGTCGCAGGCTGAAAGAGAGTGAGGTGAAATGGGGAATTTTTTTCCAAAAGTTGAGGGGGTACATCAGCCCCCCTCGTTCCAACGTAGCTCCGCCACTGTACACAGTTTCAACCTTAAGAAAAAGACATCCATTAAAGTAGTAGGATGAAGACATCTTTCCATCTTGCCAAAATATCCGCCAATTTCTTGAGTCTGTAGAGGTTTGCATTTGGTTCCCAGCCACTTTAGTAGTACTTATTGCATTATGCAGGCTAGTGTGATGTACAGTTCTCAATATGGATGTACGGATATCTTATTTTGTTGGTTTCCAGGAAATTAGCCCAAATATTCTTACAACTGAGATACCAAAACTTTAATGACATAAAAAATTCTTCTGGTTAATCAACAAAATGATTACGATTGGAGCTTGCCCACCTTTGAAAAGTCCTCAAGTCTTCTCTTTCTGTTTGTTTGGCTATCCGAGGACTTTCCATGCCCAAGCCGGAGTGTACGCTTATGTGGAAAATTCCCACACTAGCGTTCAAGCTACGTCTGCACACTTAGAAGCCGGGTAAAGACATACGGATGACTTCGTTCATCAATCACAGAAGCCGGGTAAAGACATACGTGGTGCTTTCCTTGTTTCTGCCTCAGTAAGCCGAGTCCAAATCACACACTCTCTCCATCCTGCCCTTCAAATCCCCTTGAACCGCCACGTAACATAATATTTCTTTCCCGTTGGCTTATTTGGGAAAATAAAATTTGATAACATATTCGAATATATAATTTGGAATCAATTTTGTATGTTATGTTGGTATTTGGATTTTAAACTTGTTGCTGCTAAAAATTTGATCGGGAACCACAGCCAGAGATAAACCTGCAAGACAGAATCGGAGCGATTGCCAATAGGGGTTTGGGCGGAAGAACTCTTCGATGCTTAAGTTAGAGCACAGCTAACATGGTAGAACTTTGAAAAAATAATAAGGCACAAGGTGCGTGTGTGAAGTTGTCTGCGTATCTGAGAGTAGTTCCCTTTGTATATCTGTAGGTAGAAGTACCCTAGTAGGACTAGGACTCTGTCGGCTGGGCCATGGTTCAAATCTATCAGGATCGCGTTAGGAACCTTGAGGACCACGTCACAATCCTTGATAATTCTGCTTTTAGAATTCTAACTCCACAAATGAGATGTACAAAAAGAATTTGTAGCCTATGTGCATTACTACTAACAAAAGAGTCTAGTCGTTCTTTCTATTTTCACATCTTACACTTTTTGTTTGTGCATCCCCATCTCTTTGCAGGTACAATACCACAAGAAATTGGTAACCTCTTACGGTTGGAGATTCTGAACCTACAACTTAATCAATTGAGTGGTTCCCTTCCAGAATCTGTTTTCAATATAACAACTCTACGAATCCTTGCAGTTACATGTAATCACCTTCCAGGAGCAATTCCCGTTGATATAGGCCAGACACTACCGAACCTTAAAGGCCTTTACCTTGGTGGAAACAACTTCACCGGCATTATACCCAACTCTATCTCAAATGCTTCCAAACTCACAATCCTATGCCTCAGTACAAACCAATTCACAGGTGCAATTCCCCAATCACTCGGCCACTTAGAACTCCTTGAAATCCTTGCTTTGGATAGAAACAATTTTGTCAGCCGCTCATCAACTCTCGAACTGAGCTTCTTAACTTCGTTGACCAGTTGTAGGAAGCTGAGCGCATTGGCGCTTAATTATAATCGCCTAAATGGCTTTCTTCCAGTTTCAATTGGAAATCTCTCTACTTCTCTGAAAGAGTTGTGGTTAGGCGGAAATGGAATTATGGGAACCTTCCCACGTGAGATTGGTAATTTAAGTAGCTTGTTCCTCTTAAGTTTACGGGGGAATATCTTGACCGGATCTATTCCGACAACCATCGCACGTCTGCAGAAACTTCAAGGGTTGGACCTTAGTGATAATCAAATAGGAGGACCCATTCCTACTGAATTTTGTCATCTGCCCAACTTCGGTAGCCTTTCCTTGAGAAGAAACCAGTTTTCTGGTCCTGTGCCAGCGTGCTTAGGGAATGTTTCTTCTCTAAGATACCTGTACCTAGGTGCTAACAAGTTATCTTCCAGCATACCGGAAAGCCTATGGAACCTCAAGGATCTATTGGAGTTCGACGTGTCCTCAAATTCCTTAGGTGGCGTCCTTCCCTCTGGACTTGGTAGTTTGAGAGTCGCTATAGCAATAGATTTATCAATCAACCAATTCTCAGGCAACATCAGTGCCACTATTGGGGTTCTACAAAATTTGATTCATCTATCTTTGGCTCATAATACATTACAAGGAAACATTCCAGAGACGTTTCGATCATTGATAAGCTTGGAGGCCCTGGATTTATCTCATAACAACCTCTCTGGTGTTATTCCAAAGTCTCTAGAGGCACTATCACAACTCAGATATTTCAATATATCTTTTAATGAGTTAAGTGGAGAAATTCCAAGTGGAGGACCTTTTGAGAACTTCACAAGCCAATCGTTTGCGTCAAATGAAGCTTTGTGCGGTCTTATGCAATTTGGTGTCCCGCAATGCCATGCAGTTTATCGGTCGAGGACAGCAGAACGAATTATAATCATATCCGTTCTATCGACTATTTCATTCACAGTACTAGTCATGGGAGTTCTTTTTGTGTTGATAAGACGCCGAAAAAGTAAAAGAGTTCCAACCGAAAAAGGTCTGCAGCCTTTAGTACACCGACAAATCACTTACCTTGAAATTTTTCAAGCGACTAACGGTTTTGTGGAAAGCAATTTAATTGGTAGTGGAAGTTTTGGATCAGTTTACAAAGGAGTGATGCCTGACGGGATGGCTGTGGCCATAAAGGTATTTAAACTGCATCCAGAAAAAGCTCTCAAAAGTTTCGTAACAGAGTGTGAGGTACTCCGCAACATTCGGCACCGAAACCTCACCAAAGTTATTACCAGCTGCTCTAACCTTGATTTTAGAGCCTTGGTTATGGAATACATGCCAAATGGGAGCCTTGAAGACTTGTTATACTCACACGATCATTATTTAGGCATCAAGCAAAGGCTGGACATAATGATTGATGTGGCATGTGCATTAGACTATCTCCATCATGGTTATGAATCACCTGTGGGTCATTGTGATTTGAAGCCTAGCAATGTGTTGCTCAATGAAGATTTGGTTGGCCATGTGAGTGACTTTGGCATCGCAAAGCTCCTAAGTGAGAGAAGCCATAAGGCATACACTGAGACGCTTGGCACAATTGGATATATTGCACCAGGTACTGTACATAACATTAAAAAAAATGTTTTACCTAATTTCCATAATTGTTGTTTCCCAGATAATATTATTTATTTTGTACCTGATTATAATGCTTGATGTAGAATATGGATTGGGAGGTTTGGTCTCAACAAGTAGTGATGTTTACAGCTATGGAATTATGCTCATGGAAACGTTTACTAGGACGAAGCCCGCTGATGAATTTTTTGCTGGAGGGATGACCCTAAGGCTTTGGGTGAGGGAGTCACTTCCTAATGAGATAACTAAGGTTGTAGATATGAATTTGCTAAGACAAGGTGAAGAACTTTTAACCAAAGATGTGCAGTGTTTAACAGCCATCATGGAGTTAGCTTTGGAATGTACAAAGGAATCCGCCAAGGAAAGGGTCAGCATAGACGATGTTCTGAGGACGCTCACGAAGATCAGTGTCAAGTTTCTTGAATAATGTTTCCTATAACGTTGCCATTATCCCGTTATGTTTTTCAGGTAATTTTTTGCAGAGTATGATGATTATGCTGAAATGTTCTACTCAAGAATGGAGTATCAAATGACTTGTCATTTTGTTCAAATCTGGACTAGTGGTTTAAAGCCAAATGTTCCATAGGCCCATTCTGTGTATATGTTTTTGTGAAACATGACTTGTCAGCGTTGAGTTACTTTTAACTGTGCTCCGAACAACGTTAATAACCAGGACCATTGATTTTGGGATCTCTTGTAACTGCGATCTGTTCTTTTTATCACCTTTTTCCTGATAAAATTGAAAAATCAAGACAAAAGAGATCCTGCTATCTATTCAGGTCATCAAGCAATCCTAAAAGATGGTGAGGCAGTAGGCAAGCAAGGTTATCATTTTCCAATTTAGGCAATCAGATAGAATGGATAAACTCGAGGAGCGACGTTGTGGGGACACTCATGAAGATGAGAGTCCATTTCCTTGAATAATGTTTCATATAACATTTTTATCTCGTTATGATTCTCAGGTAACTCTTTGTAGAGTCTGATGTTTATGCTAAAGTGTTCCACTCAATAATGGAGTATCAAATGACTTATCATTTTCTTCAAACGATTCTCAAAGATTGCAAGGCGGTAACCACGGTACCAAGACATGCAAGGAAATTGATCATTCTCCAGTTTGGGCAATTAGTCAATCTTCCCACAAGCAAGGAAATTGATCATTCTCCAGTTTTCATTTTCTCTTTCCCACTTACTGATGTATTGGCAAAGAGGAACGGAATTAGTTAAGAGGTGGAATGAATAAACTCTAGGAGCTCTATCACAAATATATCAACTCTAAGAACCTTACAGACAATCACCTTTCTGTAACAATTCCCGTTGATACAGGCGAGACACTACCGAACCTTGAAGGCCTTTTCGTGCTGGAAGTTACACTTAGCCAAGTAATTGTCACTAAATGGCTCTAAAATTCAGATTATTAATGAATTGGAAGTTTTTTTCTAGATTTAGTTTGTAATGGACATTAAACATAATCAATCAAATCCTTTCTTTTTCCTTCCCTTTTCAAAGAGAAGTCTTTCTTCTTTGAAAAGAGAAGGAAAAAGAAAGAATTGATTGACATTTGGGTTCACTTTCTACAATTCAATTTTTATTTCCGCACTTTTCAATTTTTCAACCCTTGAAGTTGTGTCTAATAAATGAAACAAGAAGAAGATGTTCCTTATTTAGTTAGAACTGCCAAATACTGTAACAGCCAGAACCACTTTGGAGACTACACTCCATTTTTAGTGGCGAAAGCAATTAGAGATTTTAAAATGAAACCAAATCAAGGAAACTTGTTAAATATAAGGTCAAAGCTTACGAATTATTAATCTATGACCCTATGACCCATAGTCTAAGCTCAATAAAAAGAATCCAATGCACACTACATTGATTAGTTAACAAAATCACTTAATAACCACAAAGGTGATTTTCTAGCAAACTCCATATAAAAGACAGGTCCCTGATAGATATGAGCAACTTAACTTTTTTCACACAAGCGTTCCAATCACCGAAGCATCGGTGTGGAATTTTTCACACAAGCGTTCCAATCATAATGGCAATGAATGGAGGCAAGGAATCTCTCCTGTAAGGACATAAGCCGAGTCCAAATCACACTCGCTCTCACGGTGACGGCTTCATGGCTCCTTCGTCCTGCCCTTCAAATCCCCCTTGAACGGCCACGTGACGTAATATTCCTTTCTCGTTGGCGTATGTTTTGATAACATTTTCGAAGAGATAATTTGGGATCAATTCTTGTATGTTATTCCAGCGATCACATATTCATACACACTATATCTTAATTCCTTTACGAAATTAACTCTCCCACATCAAATTCGGTATTAATACAATAGCAATTCGTTGAATTCGTTCTCCTTTCTGGTCTGGCCTAACTGTTCCTGTTTTCAAACCACTACTACCTCTATGTTTATGGATATAGTTTCTGGAAATGAAAATAAATAAACTATGATTCATATTGCTAATAGAGTAGTGACGATATATTGATATAAACTCTCTGAAGCAGAGATGGATTCAGGATGTTACATCGAGGGGAGCCAAAATTGTTTTAATAAGACCACATTTGGTGCAGAAAGCGACATGAAATAAACTTAAAGTATTTCTAGTCTTTAATTGCATGAGATGAACAAAAAGAATTTTAAGCCTATGTGCATTACTACTAGCATCACATCTTTATTAAGATTATATTATTTGCATACATCTATATATTCCGGTCTTTCCACAATAGTTTAGAAATAACTTGATTAAATGTTACTCACGATTTGCCTCACTTCTTGATTGAGGTGATATCATTTGCATGTTTTTATATATTTTTAATCTTTAAAAATACTTTAGAAATAACTCGTCTACAAGTTACTCACATATAGCAATCGTAAGTATGTAAGTTGTATGTATATGAAAATCTTTACAAGGCATTGAGTAGCGAAAAGAAAAACATTAGTCGAACTTTGAATTTGTTTATAAAAAGACGAATAGTCAAAATTTTCTTGTGAATTGGAACTAAAATAACAATACATAGGAAATTGACAAATGCACTCCAAATATCAATTCTGCCAAACTCTAAACGGCTTTTAGTGGCACTTGTAAATAACACGATTTTGATCTTTAAAAACAAAAATAAAGTGAAAGTATTTAAGTCTCAAAATAAATACTCAGAATAATTATTTTTTTAACTTTAATGCTTCAACTAAATGTTACATCGGCAGGCAACATAAGAAAATTTTAGTGACATTTGAGTGAGGGAGGAGGCGGGCGGGTGACGATGGTCTCCCCGTCCCTCCAATAGTCCGCCACTGGTCGTAAGGCTTGTTCCTCGCTATCTTCGGAGCATATCCAAAGCTCTTCTAATTGGGGAGTCATGTGCGAACCGTGCTGGCTACAAACATGAATTTTATTTTTCAAAAAAAAAAATAAATAAATCCGAAGATCAAAGGCAGGATGAAGACATAAGAGATTAGAATTTTATGATCTCTATTTTTCATAATTCCGCAAGTTTTCTCTCTGTGTTTGCTTGGATGTCCCACAGCTTTCCCCATTCCCTAAATCAAGCGTATCAAAGTGGAGAATTTCCACATAAGCGTCCAAGCCATCTCTTTATGTTTTCCTCGTAAATGGAAGACTTAAGTCTCACTTCATGAATTTCTCCTATAAAGACATACTTGGTGCTTTCCTCGTTTCTGCCTCACCAAGCCGAGTCCAAAATCACAGACGCTGTCATGGTGACATCTTCATGCTTCCTTTTTTCCATGGTACTGGTGGTGTTGATACAGTTTATACGTACTAGTGAAACAAACATCACCACCGATCAATCTGCCCTTCTCGCGTTTAGGGCGCACATCATCAATCTCAACCCTCAACACATTTTAGCCACCAACTGGTCCTCTGCCACCCCGGTTTGTAACTGGGCAGGGGTCACTTGCAGTCGTCGCCATAACAGGGTTGCGGCCTTGAATCTTTCATATATGGGCCTAGTAGGCACCATACCTCCAGACATCGGAAAGATTTCATTTCTTGCTTCTCTTGACATCCGCAACAACAGCTTCTCTGGCAATCTACCCAAAGAGATGGCTCGTCTACACCGGCTAAAAGAAACGTATCTTGACTACAACGAGTTTAGCGGAGGACTTCCCACGTGGTTTGTCGATTTGCCTCACCTTCAAGTCCTACGCCTTAGAAGTAACAACTTTGTGGGCACGATCCCACCATCACTCTATAACGTATCAAAGCTTGAGAGGTTGGACTTAGGCTCCAATCTTTTACACGGAAAGATTCCCAAAGGAATAGGCAGGCTTTTAAATCTCAAATCGCTTCGCCTGTCTCAGAACCAGTTGAATGGCGAAATTCCGTCGAGCATTGGTGGATGTTCCGATCTCGAATTTCTTTCTTTGTCCTATAACAATTTGAGTGGACCAATACCGAGAGAAATTGGGGACTTGATATTTCTTGAGATTTTATATCTTGGCGTTAATGACTTGACAGGTTAGAATATCATATTTAATTGTTGGATTGAGGCTAAATTCGCACCTCAATTGTCCCTAATGCATCGTATAGCGAAAACCGAGTTTGAATTCTCCAAAGATTGTGAAGTTAGCTCCATGCCAGTTCGTGATATTCAAATTCTGTATTTGCTACTAAAATATTTAAGCAATTTTACAGGCACCATCGCGCCCATTGGGAACTTAACTGCGCTTCAGGAGTTGGAACTTCCTTACAACAGCTTGACAGGTAAGAATAGCTTACTGCTTTTGTCTCACTAGTTCTTTCATACAGTTATAAGAAAATATCATTGAGTGCATTTAGTATATATAAAACCTATAATTTGGTGACAAATAATAGTTATAAAAGATATAAAAAATAATTTCAACACTCCAAGATAAGGACACGTCATGTTCATCAACTGAATATTCTCATTACTAGCATCTTATAACAATTAAAGAAAAATATATACACATGAAAATATGAGATATTATGTTGTCATTCTGTTAAATTTCTTTTTACAAAAAAGTCATAACTTATTTGAAAGTGATAAGGTGTATATATAAGTCCTATTACATTTGGAATGCAACTTTTATTTCTTTTAAATTTCTACTTAGTGGTTATAATAGCCTCACGAACATATGTATGCAATACCTAAAAGACCCTCTGAAGTTAAAGAGTTAAATCCGTATGTAACATTGTTTCCAACTTATCTTGGCCGCACTCATGGACCCACTACGGTCCCATTTTGCACAACACGTTAACTTTTCAACGGTTAATGTTCAACGCTCCCAAGCTGGCCAAACCAACACGCACGCTCAAGTCACTTACGCGCCACTCTCTTTTTCATAAAATCTCTAAGTGAGTGACGTCGGCATGCCTTGGCCTTCGCCAAGGGTGGTCGGTCTCGGCTTCCCCCTCGGGGGGTCGGCCTTCCCCTAAGGGTTGGCCTTGGCCTCTTCCTTGGACCCCCATCACTCTATTCAGACAACCCCGGCCCTGGCTCATGCGCCGTTCGTGAGTCGTGTGTCCCCGACACGATGCCCACTTCTGCAACAAATGTTGTCACGCCCATGCGTTGTTCATGCGTCATATGCCCCGGCATGATGCCCACTTTCGCGACAGACGTCGCCCTGCCCTTGTGCCTTCATGCATCACGTGCCTTCATGCATCAAAATTTTCTTGTGATTTGGAACTAAAATAACAATACATAGGAAATTGATCAATGCACTCCAAATATCAATTCTGCCAAACTCTAAATGGCGTTTAGTGGCACTTGTAAATAACACGATTTTGACCTTTAAAAACAAAAATAAAGTGAAAGTATTTAAGTCTCAAAATATATACTGAGAATCTTTATCTTTTTAACTTTAATGCTTCAACTAAATGTTACATTGGCGGGTAACATAAGAAAATTTTAGTGACATTTGAGTGAGGGAGGAGGCGGGCGGGTGACGATGGTTTCCCCGTCCCTCCAATAGTCCGCCACTGGTCGTAAGACTTGTTTCTCGCTATCTTCAGAGCATATCTGAAGCTCTTCTAATTGGGGAGTTATGTGCGAACCGTGCTGGTTACAAACATGAATTTTATTTTTCAAAAAAAAAAAAAAATTTAACCGAAGATCAAAGGCAGGATGAAGACAAGAGATTAGAATTTTATGATCTCTATTTTTCAGACGTCCGCAAGTCTTCTCTCTGTGTTTACTTGGCTATCCCACGGCTTTCCCCATTCCCTAAATCAAGCGTATCAAAGTGGAGAATTTCCACATAAGCGTCCAAGCCATCTCTCTGTGTTTTCCTGGTAAACGGAAGACTTAAGTCGCACTTGATGAATTTCTCCTATAAAGACATACATGGTGCTTTCCTCGTTTCTGCCTCACCAAGCTGATTCCAAAATCACAGACGCTGTCATGGTGACATCTTCATGCTTCCTTTTTTCCATGGTAGTGGTGGTGTTGATACAGTTTATACGTTCAAGTGAAACAAACATCACCACCGATCAATCTGCCCTTCTCACGTTTGGGGCGCACATCATCAATCTCGACCTTCGGCACATTTTAGCCACCAACTGGTCCTCTGCCACACCGGTTTGTAACTGGGCAGGGGTCACTTACATCCGTCGCCATAACAGGGTTGCGGCCTTGAATCTTTCATACATGGGCCTAGTAGGCACCATACCTCCAGACATCAGAAACATTTCATTTCTTGCTTCTCTTGACATCCGCAACAACATCTTCTCTGGCAATCTACCCAAAGAGATGGCTCGTCTACACCCTCTAAAAGAAACGAATCTTGACTACAACGAGTTTAGCAAAGCACTTCCCACGTGGTTTGCCGATTTGCCTCACCTTCAAGTCCTACGCCTTAGAAGTAACAACTTTGTGGGCACGATCCCACCATCACTCTATAACGTATCAAAGCTTGAGAGGTTGGACTTAGGCTCCAATCTTCTACACGGAAAGATTCCCGAAGGAATAGGCTGGCCTTTAAATCTCAAATCGCTTCGCCTGTCTCGGAACCAGTTGAATGGCGAAATTCCGTCGAGCATTGGTGGATATTCCAATCTGAAATTTCTCTCTTTGTCCTATAACAATTTGAGTGGACCAATACCGAGAGAAATCGAGGACTTGATATTTCTTGAGATTTTATATCTTGGCGCTAATGACTTGACATGTTAGAATATCATATTTAATTGTCGGATTGAGGCTAAATTCGCACCTCAATTGTTCCTAATGCATTGTATAGCGAAAATGAGTGTGAATTCTCCAAAGATTTTGAAGTTAGCTCCATGCCAGTACGTCGTATTCAAACTCTGTATTTGCTACTAAAAGATTTAAGCAATTTTACAGGCACCATCGCGCCCGTTGGGAACTTAACTGCGCTTCAGAAGTTGCATCTTTCTTACAACAGCTTGACAGGTAAGAATAGCTTACTGCTTTTGTCTCACTAGTTCTTTCATACAGTTATAAGAAAATATCATTGAGTGCATTTAGTAGATATAAAAGCTATAATTTGGTGACAAATAATAGTTGTAAAAGATATAAAAAATAATTTCAACACTCCAAGATAAGGACACGTCGTGTTCATCAACTGAATATTCTCATTACTAGCATCTTATAAGAATTAAGGAAAAATATATACACGTGAAAATATGAGATATTATGTGGTCATTCTGTTAAATTTCTTTTTACAAAAAAGTAATAACTTATTTGACAGTGATAAGGTGTATATATAAGTCCTGTTACATTTGGAATGCAACTTTTATTTCTTTTAAATTTCTACTTAGTGGTTATAATAGCCTCACGAACATATGTATGCAATACCTAAAAGACCCTCTGAAGTTAAAGAGTTAAATCCGTATGTAACATTGTTTCCAACTTATCTTGGCCACACTCATGGACCCACTACGGTCCCATTTTGCACAACACGTTAACTTTTCAACGGTTAATGTTCAACGCTCCCAAGCTGGCCAAACCAACTCGCACGCTCAAGTCACGTGCGCGCCACTCTCTTTTTCATAAAATCTCTAAGTGAGTGACGTCGGCATGCCTTGGCCTTCGCCAAGGGTGGTCGGTCTCGGCTTCCCCCTCGGGGGGTCGGCCTTCCCCTAAGGGTTGGCCTTGGCCTCTTCCTTGGACCCCCATCACTCTATTCAGACAACCCCGGCCCTTGCTCATGCGCCGTTCGTGAGTCGTGTGTCCCCGACACGATGCCCACTTCTGCGACAAATGTTGTCACGCCCATGCGTTGTTCATGCGTCATATGCCCCGGCACGATGCCCACTTTCGCGACATACGTCGCCCTGCCCTTGTGCCTTCATGCATCACGTGCCTTCATGCATCAAAATTTTCTTGTGATTTGGAACTAAAATAACAATACATAGGAAATTGATAAATGCACTCCAAATATCAATTCTGCCAAACTCTAAATGGCGTTTAGTGGCACTTGTAAATAACACGATTTTGACCTTTAAAAACAAAAATAAAGTGAAAGTATTTAAGTCTCAAAATATATACTGAGAATTTTTATCTTTTTAACTTTAATGCTTCAACTAAATGTTACATTGGCGGGTAACATAAGAAAATTTTAGTGACATTTGAGTGAGGGAGGAGGCGGGCGGGTGACGATGGTTTCCCCGTCCCTTCAATAGTCAGCCACTGTTCGTAAGGCTTGTTTCTCGCTATCTTCAGAGCATATCTGAAGCTCTTCTAATTGGGGAGTTATGTGCGAACCGTGCTGGTTACAAACATGAATTTTATTTTTCAAAAAAAAATAAAAATTAACCGAAGATCAAAGGCAGGATGAAGACAAGAGATTTGAATTTTATGATCTCTATTTTTCAGAAGTCCGCAAGTCTTCTCTCTGTGTTTACTTGGCTGTCCCACGGCTTTCCCCACTCCCTAAATCAAGCGTATCAGGTGGAGAATTTCCACATAAGCGTCCAAGCCATCTCTCTGTGTTTTCCTGGTAAACGGAAGACTTAAGTCGCACTTGATGAATTTCTCCTATAAAGACATACTTGGTGCTTTCCTCATTTCTGCCTCACCAAGCCGATTCCAAAATCACAGACGCTGTCATGGTGACATCTTCATGCTTCCTTTTTTCCAAGGTAGTGGTGGTGTTGATACAATTTATACGTTCAAGTGAAACAAACATCACCACCGATCAATCTGCCCTTCTCACGTTTGGGGCGCACATCATCAATCTCGACCCTCGGCACATTTTAGCCACCAACTGGTCCTCTGCCACCCCGGTTTGTAACTGGGCAGGGGTCACTTACATCCGTCACCATAACAGGGTTGCGGCCTTGAATCTTTCATACATGGGCCTAGTAGGCACCATACCTCCAGACTTCAGAAACATTTCATTTCTTGCTTCTCTTGACATCCGCAACAACATCTTCTCTGGCAATCTACCCAAAGAGATGGCTCGTCTACACCTGCTAAAAGAAACGAATCTTGACTACAACGAGTTTAGCGGAGCACTTCCCACGTGGTTTGCCGATTTGCCTCACCTTCAAGTCCTACGCCTTAGAAGTAACAACTTTGTGGGCACGATCCCACCATCACTCTATAACGTATCAAAGCTTGAGAGGTTGGACTTAGGCTCCAATCTTCTACACGGAAAGATTCCCGAAGGAATAGGCTGGCCTTTAAATCTCAAATCGCTTCGCCTGTCTCGGAACCAGTTGAATGGCGAAATTCCGTCGAGCATTGGTGGATGTTCCAATCTGAAATTTCTCTCTTTGTCCTATAACAATTTGAGTGGACCAATACTGAGAGAAATCGGGGACTTGATATTTCTTGAGATTTTATATCTTGGCGCTAATGACTTGACATGTTAGAATATCATATTTAATTGTCGGATTGAGGCTAAATTCGCACCTCAATTGTTCCTAATGCATTGTATAGCGAAAACGAGTGTGAATTCTCCAAAGATTGTGAAGTTAGCTCCATGCCAGTTCGTCGTATTCAAACTCTGTATTTGCTACTAAAAGATTTAAGCAATTTTACAGGCACGCCCGTTGGGAACTTAACTGCGCTTCAGAAGTTGCATCTTTCTTACAACAGCTTGACAGGTAAAAATAGCTTACTGCTTTTGTCTCACTAGTTCTTTCATACAGTTATAAGAAAATATCATTGAGTGCATTTAGTAGATATAAAAGCTATAATTTGGTGACAAATAATAGTTATAAAAGATATAAAAAATAATTTCAACACTCCAAGATAAGGACACGTCATGTTCATCAACTGAATATTCTCATTACTAGCATCTTATAAGAATTAAAGAAAAATATATACACGTGAAAATATGAGATATTATGTGGTCATTCTGTTAAATTTCTTTTTACAAAAAAGTAATAACTTATTTGACAGTGATAAGGTGTATATATAAGTCCTGTTACATTTGGAATGCAACTTTTATTTCTTTTAAATTTCTACTTAGTGGTTATAATAGCCTCACGAACATATGTATGCAATACCTAAAAGACCCTCTGAAGTTAAAGAGTTAAATCTGTATGTAACATTGTTTCCAACTTATCTTGGCCGCACTCATGGACCCACTACGGTCTCATTTTGCACAACACGTTAACTTTTCAACGGTTAATGTTCAACGCTCCCAGCCAAACCAACACGCACGTTCAAGTCACGTGCGCGCCACTCTCTTTTTCATAAAATTTCTAAGTGAGTGACGTCGGCGTGCCTTGGCCTTCGCCAAGGGTGGTCGGTCTCGGCTTCCCCCTTGGGGGGTCGGCCTTCCCCTAAGGGTTGGCCTTTGGCCTCCTCCTTGGAGCCCCATCACTCTATTCAGACAACCCCGGCCCTCGCTCATGCGCCATTCATGAGTCACGTGCCCCCGACACGATGCCCACTTCTGCGACCCATGTTGTCACGCCCATGCGTTGTTCATGCGTCATATGCCCCGGCATGATGCCCACTTTCGGAACAGACGTCGCCATGCCCTTGTGCCTTCATGCATCACGTGCATTCATGCATCGAATTTTTCTTGTGATTTGGAACTAAAATAACAATACATAGGAAATTGATAAATGCACTCCAAATATCAATTCTGCCAAACTCTAAACGGCGTTTAGTGGCACTTGTAAATAACACGATTTTGATCTTTAAAAACAAAAATAAAGTGAAAGTATTTAAGTCTCAAAATATATACTGAGAATTTTTATCTTTTTAACTTTAATGCTTCAACTAAATGTTACATTGGCAGGTAACATAAGAAAATTTTAGTTACATTTGAGTGAGGGAGGAGGCGGGCGGGTGACGATGGTTTCCCCGTCCCTCCAATAGTCCGCCACTGGTCGTAAGGCTTGTTTCTCGCTATCTTCGGAGCATATCTGAAGCTCTTCTAATTGGGGAGTCATGTGCGAACCGTGCTGGTTACAAACATGAATTTTATTTTTCGAAAAAAAAAAAAAAACGAAGATCAAAGGCAGGATGAAGACATAAGAGATTAGAATTTTATGATCTGTATTTTTCAGAAGTCTGCAAGTCTTCTCTCTGTGTTTAATGTTGATTTAGACAATTTGTTATATATATTTTTTGTACCATATGATTTATAAAACTTAAGGGAAATGAAAAATGGCCTCCCATCAAGTGTATCAAGTTTGAGGGTCGACCCCCTCGGTTTGACAATCGGCCTTTTTTACTTATCAATTTGGTACAATTGAAGACAATTAATCGATTTTTGACAAAATTGGCCTGGTAAAAGACACAAATGTACTTCCTATCTCTGATTGCTTTACCTTCTCTTCTTCAATCCTTCATCGCCAACTCAAGCTCCATCGCACCCATAACCACGCCCAACTTAAGAACCGCCGGTGCCGCCATCATGCCCTCAATACTTGAGTTGCTGCCACAAAATACATTCGTATCCCACTTGTTTGCAATCCCCAACCCAACCACCGAGCCACCTGCCTGCGCACCACCAATCAATCGCCCAACACCATTAAAAGGCCTAGCCCCCCCTAAATTACCTATCCACCTGCCACCTTAAGAACCACCGTCGCAGCCGCAAATGAGCCTACCCCAGTAACCACCACCGCCCCAAGGATCCCACTCTAAAAAAGACCTGCCCACCTACCTGTGCGCCACCAAGACGTCGCCCGTGACCATTAACAGAGAGATTGAGGTTTTTTTTCAGGTTGTTGATGTTTGTGGAGGTGGATTTGAATGGGACGGGGTGATGGTTCATGGCGGCCGCAGCGTGAGCGGGCACTCGGTCAATGAGGGCTACGGCAGGGTGGTGAGGAGTAGGAAGGGTGGGCCGCGATTAATTGATGGCAACAATTGCAGTGGTGGAGGAGATGAAGATGGAGGTGATGAGCCAAAGGGAGTCGATTGAGGCGGTGGTGGCTGTTGTGGGTGGGAAGGGGGCACTGGTTTAAGCCTAGAATTTCTGGGGTTTTATTTTTCTTGTTACGTGAGTAATTTAGTCCATTCCATGACAAAAAAGTGCATTATACTAGGTTTTTAGCGACACAGGAGGTGAGGACCTCAGTAAACGCCTAAAAATAGACATTCCCTAAGTTTAGAGTGAACATGTGATACCCAAGAGAAAGAGGGCTAAACGGGTCCGCTCATTAAAACTGCTTGGTTTGCATAAAATCAAGTGAAAGGATAGGCATGATGCTTCTGCTAGATGGTGGACTTGAATGAGATGTTACTCATTTACGGAAAATGAACTACTGCTAATATTAGTTGAACAAATTTCGGCGACAATCAATAGTTACCAAATATTTTTAGTGACTTTTCTCCGAAAACTTTTAGCGATAATTCTTAACACTATTTTTTTTTAACATCACTAAATAAAAGCTACTAAAAACATGTAGTGACCATTAATTATCGCTATATGGGGGGTTAGAGGAAGAGTCTTTCTACCCAATCGCAGCCAAAAAAAAATTCATATTAGCATACCACCCTTTTATCTTATGACAAATATGGATGTCAGCTACATCCACATTCCCCGACTTTCATAAGTACCCACGTCTTCCTTTTCTCACTCGCAAGAACACGAAAGCTGAAGTTGATACGTAGTTATCAAAATCACCGTACCAATCACGTATCACAAGGTTTACACACTACGATATATTGATAGGCCATCAAAAAAAGATAGAATACCAAAGGATGAAAGATAATATGGAAAATGAAGTCTCTCCTCCATTTCTCCCTTGGAGCGAAGTTTGGGGTTTTCTCCGAAGTCTTTCAACATGTATCAAATTTGATATTTTCAACATTGGCGTCGAATCTTTTAAAAACATTTCCAAAGTACAACTAGTAGAGAGCATAACAGCGCATGAAAAAGTCATCATCCAATTCACAACCACTGATTTTTGTTTTTGGGTAAAATGTCCTTTTATTCCATGAAAGCTCAAATCACTGTACAAGAGTATACATCTTAGTCTTGGCTATTTACTGTAGCATGATTACAAGGTGTATTGAAAAAATTCATCTACTTATCTATTAAGCTGTTAGGATGTATTCAGGGAGTCCCCATGCATGACATAGCTGCTTGTTTAAGCTGTGGGTAGGAAATTTCTTCCAGCTTAGCACCCTATGTTTAATCATCTGCTGGATTTTCTGGAAGCATACTTCCTCTGGCTTTTGCTCTTGCTTGAATATTCTCAAGTTTCTCTCATTCCAAATGGTGTAAACTGTGACTGCCAACGCCAGTTTCCTTAGCCTAGCAGAGAAGCTTTTCCCTCTGAACATACATGAAGCCTGGTTTAGGAGTTATTGCCAATTCATCAATGGTAATCTAATTAGCAGCTTCTGAAATACCATGTGCCATAGGTTCTTAGCAAAATTGCATTGCACAAATAAGTGGCTTCATGTTTCCTTTTCAACATTGCACATAGAGCATCCATCTTCTGTGGTGTAGTTTCAGGCTTTCAATTTATCCCTAGTTCTCATACCCCCTTTACATAGCATCGATAAAATTAGAGCACATTTAGGTATATGGCCAGGGAACCATAATAGCTTCTACCAGGGAGCTATATTAGCAGAGTATCTAAGCTCCTCCCAGGTAGAGTTAATGGTGAATTTCCCATTCCTTTGCAGATTCCACCATATTTTGTCCTTAGTATGCACATGAGGCATAGCTAGTCCAATTATTTCTTCTTTCCATTTCCTCATAGCTTGTGATCTTACCTCAGGTATTTGCCAAAAGCCATTAGTTATAATAGCTGCTACCTTGCTATTTATAGGTAGTCCAGAGTCATAGATCATTCTTTGGCCAAATTTATCTAATAAAGGCCCTCTTGGCATCCAATTGTCCAGCCACAACCATGTATTTGTTCCATCACCAATTTTGTATGATATGTGGGACTTCATCATAGTTCTAAGCTTCAACAGTTTGCACCAGCTCCAAGATAAGTCTGCAGGAGCCTTGAAGGTCCAGAAATGGTGTTGTTTTATGATGTAAGTATGGCACCATTTCACCCAAAGTGAGTCTTGCTTGCTAGCAAGGTCCCATATATGTTTACAAATAGCTGCCTTATTCCATTCTTCCAGCCTTTTTAAGCCTAAACCACCTTCATTCTTTGGGAGACAGAGGTCTTTCCAAGCTACCTTAGCTTTAGTGCACTTTATCTCCTTCCCATGCCATATGAAAGCTCTAATTTTAGCTTGAATCTGATGGATAATACTCTTTGGCAGTAGAAACATAGAGCACCAGTAGACTTGCAAACTGAATAGCACAGAGATAGCCACTTGAACTCTTCCTGCATAAGATAGGTGCCTTGTAGCCCAACAGTTGATCCTCTTTGTGAGTTTCTCTATTAATACCTGGAAATCCTTTGATTGTAGTTTAGTAGAAATCAGTGGGACACCAAGGTAAGTGACTGGGAGCTCCCCCTTTGAAATTTCAAGGATTCGGAGGATTTGTGTAGCAATATTGTCATCCACTCCAGCCATGAAAATTGAAAGAACGAAAATTGAAAATTGTATGAGTACAATAGTAACATATAAGTTAACGTACAATAAAAATTTTAACTAATTTTTTTTTGATTTTGATGTACTTTTTTTTTTTTTTGTAATATAAATTTTTAGAATTTGGAATTTGAAAGAACGAAGATAGAGTAAGGGAATGAGAAAGACAAATATATGACGGTCGGTGGCACAAAAAATAAAAAATACAACAAAAGTATACTCAAATTAATTAATCTTATAATATAATGACATTTTCGTATGTTTTTCGATTAACTAATAAGTTAAAAAAAGGGGTGGGGGGGGGGGGGGGGGTTCCTAAATGTTGAGGGGGGAGGGGGTGCCATGGCTCCCCTTGGTCAGGTGGGAGGTCCGCCCCTGCAAACTATATTTTCAATATGAAATACAATTCTAAACACTCTATATTAAGTGAAAAATATCGCGTAAGATCTCCAATATATCCTTGGATGGAGTCCTTATTTGTCGATAAGTTGATTTTCGTATAACCCTTGTATAATGAAAACTAATTCTAAACATTCTGAAAGTTATCTATTCAATACAACAACTTATTAGGACTTAATTTTGACTATTGTAAAACCATTCTCAATATGAATATTAAAAAATTTTATATCTAAAAATAAAAATAACATATAAAATTTAGAAGAAAAAAAGATGTTATGATTCAAGTATAAACAACTTATGAGATTTAGAACACAAAAATGATCAAATTTGGATGGGGTCCTTTGTTTTTTAAATCTAATTAATTTTGCAAGAATAATGCAGTTTATATTCGCGAGTGTAAGATGAGTTAGAAAGTAATTCCACTCACTTTTAAAACTCACTTTTAGAGAAGGGATTGTCATGGTCCCACCATCTCAGTGGTCTGCCAGAAAAGGGAGGAGGGAGGGACGGAGGGAGAGAGAGTTTTCATGTGTTTGTGTGGGTCCTAGCATAAGAAGACCATAAATGTTGGAGAGAGACGGCGTTCATGTGTTTGTGTGGTCCTAGCATAAGAAAACCATAAATGTCGGAGAACTTTAATAGCCAAAAGAAGGGTAAAAGTAAAGTTTTTTGTAAAAGATTGGTCTCTACTTTTTGTAGTTACTGATTTGCCATTGTGTGTCTGTGCACTCCATGGTTGGTCCTTGATTTTTTCTAGTTGATTGGTCTCTACTTTTTCACTTGAGTGTACAAACTGAACTGTGATATGACATTTAAACACATAGTTTTTCGTCTTTACTAAGAATTGAAGCCACTGACACATTATCTGCTACAAACTGTAAAATGCTACGAAAACTGATTGATTTTGAACATTTATTTGCTCACAACCATATACAAGAGTACAGAAAAAGAAATGTTGAACAAAAATTCAAGAGGACTCACATAACTTAAGTGTTTCTTAATTAGAATGGTTAGGTTGTCTCTTCTGGAAAAAAGACATGACATGACAACGCAAAAAAATAATAAAAAATAGGGCCATGATGCCAATGGCCATACTTAGTAGCGGTTGGGGAATGGTGGCAATGGCTACACGAAACGAAAAAAGCTGGCAAAAAAAAAATTGGCAATGATGCCAACTGCCACACTTAGTAGCTGGTACTACTTAGAATAGGGCACTGAGTATAGCCTCGGGATTGGAAGGAGTCAAGAAATCTGAGCAAGATACGTGTAAAGCAATTTTTAGAGATTTCATAAATTTTTAGAAACTATGGAATTGATTTCCTAGTTTTACGAAGCTTAAAAAAATTGGGCAAGATCTACCTACGATTTTTAATAATAAATCATCGCAAATACCATTAAGTAGGGGCAAAAAAAAAGAACAACAAAACAAAGAAGACGATTATTTGTATAAGTAGAAGAGGTAAGAGCGAAACAAAACTAAGAAAAGCTTACAATTAAATTTGTGAAGTACTAATGTTTAATATTGCTACACGATTTTCTTAGGTCACACTTGTGAGTTTTTATTTTGTTTATTTTAAATGCTTTTAAGGTGTTAATAGGCAAAATTGAAGCCTAAAACATTGATTACGTGGAGTTTTTGAAGATGTAGAATATGTTTTTTAGTTTTTATAAAATTTATATCTAAATTAAATCAGCTTTCTAGTAATATAGAACAATATGAATGTTCTATCATGTTCCATACCAAGGCTCAATCCACTTAAACCTTCTCGTAAAAGTATTTTAACAATATTTTCGAAAATTCTTGGATAGCAACCAAAAATCTGGTCACCCCAATAATTGCATCTAATTTTCAAAAAATCCCAATTGTTTCGAACTTTTCACTTTTGGAATGAAGTATTTACAGAATCTCCATGAATGGCTCAAACCTTACTAAAAGTCTTGGCCACCTTTCATGATCACCATGGAATTAATTTAGGGAAATATCATCGACTCAAAAGAGAACGTAAGAATAGATAATGTCACAACATACATAAAAAAAACATTAGCCAATTGCCGAGGTCTTGATCGTTACAAAATAATCGCACTCGTTGGAATTTCAAAGAAAGAAATTTTATAATAATAAATCACAGTAAAGAGCTAGTAAGTAGGGGATGATTTTCGTGCTTTACGTTTCTGAGACTTTATTTTGTTACTTTAAAGTGCTTTCAATGTGTTAATAGTCAAAAGTAAGGCCTAATATATTTGTATAATAATTAGGCATGTAGATTAGTTTCTTAGTTTCATAAAATTTATAAATATCCGGCCAATTATACCTATGACTTATTCAAATAATAATCATACCAAAAAGTTAATAAATAGGGGTAGAAAGGAAAAAGAACACCAAAACAAATAAAGTGAGTCACATAAGTATAAGGCTAAAATAAGAAAATAGCACATAAAAAAACTTATTTCCCCTATTATATACTCCTTATATATGATACATATCGTTACATTATTTTGGTTAGTTCTAAATCTAATATGCTATTTATATTTTTCATATCTTTCATATCTTTGGGTCTTCATTTCATATAAGAAAATGCTTTTTAGGGATAATAGTCAAAATAAAGTCATGATAGGTTATGGAGAGTTTTAGGATGCTTAGGAATAGGTTTTTAAATTATATAACATCTAATATTATAAAAAATTATTAATCTAGAAATAAGAACCCCAACCAAGATAATGTTATAGACATTATACCAATAATTTTATATTTAAGATATAGTTTTTCTAATTTTTGTTTAACCTTGAAAATATGATGTGATGATATGTCACAGAAATAAGCTTAGCGTTGAGTTTCACGTGTTCTTTGCTTCACTTATTATACATGTTATCGATATGATATGTTATGATATACATATCAAGGTTGATCCACCTGACTGGCCCTTCTGATTGTAAGAAGATAGTTTCAATCCTCCGAATAGTGAGAATTGATGGAGTTAAATGTTTATTTATTTATTTTTAATTAGTGATGCTAAAAACATACTATTAAGAATATTGTTAAAAGTGTTAGTACGAATGTCACTAAATACATTGATCGACTATTAACGCCAAAAACATACAATTTAGAATATTGTTAAAAGTTTTAGTAGGAATGTCACTAAATACATTGATTGAATATTAATTGTCGAGGTACAAGAGGTTGAAACATTAATACAATTGCAGCTTGCGCATCCTTCAAAAGTCCACAAGTCTTCTCTTTTTGTGTTTTTGGCTAGCTGAGGCTTTCCATGCCCAAACCCAAGTGTGCGCTTATATGGAAATTTTCCACATATGCGTTCAGGCTACGTCTCAATGCTTACAAGCTATTCATGGTGAGACATTATTCGAGGAGTTAGGGAGTAGCTGATTATTTGGCTGAAAAAAATTTGGTTGCTACCTGGTTTGAGGAATCTTCCTCCTACCCCTATATATTTTGACAATCAATTGTTTCTAAAAGTTTCTAGTGGCTTTTGTTTAGTGGCGTAAAAAAGTGCTGTTAATAATTATCATTAAAAGTGTTAGAACAAAAGTCACTAGAAACATTTAACGACTATTAATTGTCACTATATACGGGGTCGGAGAAAAATTATTACAACCGAGGTAGGAGTCAAAGTTTGTTCTATTTGGCTCGTTCATCCCTACCCTTCAAATCCCCTTCAATTGCCAAGTAACACAATATTTCTTATTGGGTAAAATAGAAATGATAACATATTCAAGATACAGCATGGGATCAACCTTGCACATTGTTCCAACGATTCCACAATCATAGACTATATCTGAATTCCTTTTCCAAAGTTCATTACCCTAAGTCAAATTCGGTAAAATACAATAGTAATTTGTTCACGTTGTGAGCTGGCCTAATAGTTCTTGTTCTCAAACTAGTATTTCCTCTCACTTTTTGGGTTTAGTTTTTAAAAATAAGAATAAACAAACTGTAAGATTTATATTGATGTATATAACGCTGAACATGCATCCATTTTAAAATAATTGTTTTTATTTCGAAAGCTCGTCCAACTGGTGTGTTACAGGCGCACCGTACGTGTTGGCTACAAACATCTACACAGTTTCAACCTTCAGAAAAAGAAGATTAGAGGTAATAGGATGAAGACGTCTTTCCATCTTGCCAAAATATCCACCAATTGTACTTATTGTGTTATGCAGCCTCCTGCCATTTACAGGACGAAGACATCTACAAGTAAGTTTGTCGGTTTCTTGGATATTCTGGCAACTGAGAAACCACAACATTAACCCGTCCAAAAGTCCGACGAGGACTTTCCTGTAAGGACATAAGCCGAGTCCAAATCAGCGAAGCATCAGTGTGGAATTTTCCACACAAGCGTTCAAGCTACGTCTCGTGACAATGAATGGAGGCAAGGAATCTCTCCGGTAAGGACATAAGCCGAGTCCAAATCACACTCGCTCCTGTAAGGAATCACCGAAGCGTCCAAATCATAATGGCAATGAATGGAGGCAAGGAATCTCTCCTGTAAGGACATAAGCCGAGTCCAAATCACACTCGCTCTCACGGTGACGGCTTCATGGCTCCTTCGGTATTAATACAATAGCAATTCGGTATTAATACAATAGCAATTCGTTGAATTCATTCTCCTTTCTGGGCTGGCCTAATTGTTCCTGTTTTCAAACCACTACTACTTCTATGTTTATTGATTTGGTTTCTGGAAATGAAAATAAATAAACTATGATTCATATTGCTAATATAGGAGTGACGATATATTGATATAGACTCACTCAAGTAGGGATGGATTCAGGATGTTACATCGAGGGGAGCCAAAAGTTGCATGTAAAAATTTTAGTCGCTATTATTATTATTATAAAATTGTTTTAATAAGACCACATTTGGTGCAGAAAGCGACATGAAATAAACTTAAAGTATTTCTAGTCTTCAATTGCATGAGATGTACAAAAAGAATGTTAAGCCTATATGCATTACTACTAGCATCACATCTTTATTAAGATTATATTATTTGCATACATCTATATATTCTGGTCTTTCCACAATAGTTTAGAAATAACTTGGTTAAATGTTCCTCACGATTTGCCTCACTTCTTGATTGAGGTTATATCATTTGCATGTTTTTATATATTTTTAATCTTTAAAAATACTTTAGAAATAACTCGGCTACGTGTTACTCACGTATAGCAATCGTAAGTATATAAGTTGTATGTATATGAAAATCTTTACAAGGCATTGAGTAGCGAAAAGAAAAACATTAGTCGAAATTTGAATTTGTTTATAAAAAAAGGAATAATCAAAATTTTCTTGTGAATTGGAACTAAAATAACAATACATAGGAAATTGATAAATGCAAGCCAAATATCAATTCTGCCAAACTCTGAACGGCTTTTAGCGGAACTTGTAAGTAACACGATTTTGACCTTTAAAAACAAAAATAAAGTGAAAGTATTTAAGTCTCAAAATATATACTGAGAATTTTTTTCTTTTTAACTTTAATGCTTCAACTAAATGTTACATTGGCGGGTAACATAAGAAAATTTTAGTGACATTTGAGTGAGGGAGGAGGCGGGCGGGTGACGATGGTCTCCCCGTCCCTCCAATAGTCCGTCACTGGTCGTAAGGCTTGTTTCTCGCTATCTTCGGAGCATATCCAAAGCTCTTCTAATTGGGGAGTCATGTGCGAACCGTGCAGGCTACAAATATGAATTTTATTTTTCAAAAGAAAAAACAAAACCGAAGATCAAAGGCAGGATGAAGACATAAGAATTTTATGATCTTTACTTTTCAGAAGTCCGCAAGTCTTCTCTCTGTGTTTACTTGGCTGTCCCACGGCTTTCCCCATTCCCTAAATCAAGCGTATCAAAGTGGAGAATTTGCACATAAGCGTCCAAGCCATCTCTTTCTGTTTTCCTGGTAAACGGAAGACTTAAGTCGCACTTCATGAGTTTCTCCTATAAAGACATACTTGGTGCTTTCCTCATTTCTGCCTCACCAAGCCGAGTCCAAAATCACAGACGCAGTCATGGTGACATCTTCATGCTTCCTTTTTTCCATGGTAGTGGTGGTGTTGATACAGTTTATACGTACTAGTGAAACAAACATCACCACCGATCAATATGCCCTTCTCGCGTTTAGGGCGCACATCATCAATCTCGACCCTCAGCCCATTTTAGCCACCAACTGGTCCTCTGCCACCCCGGTTTGTAACTGGGCAGGGGTCACTTGCAGCCGTCGCCATAACAGGGTTGCGACCTTGAATCTTTCATATATGGGCCTAGTAGGCACCATACCTCCAGACATCGGAAACATTTCATTTCTTGCTTCTCTTGACATCCGCAACAACAGCTTCTCTGGCAATCTGCCCGAAGGGATGGCTCATCTACGCCGGCTAAAAGAAATGAATCTTGGCTACAACGAGTTTAGCGGAGGACTTCCCACATGGTTCGCTGATTTGCCTCAACTTCAAGTCCTACACCTTACAAGTAACAGCTTTGTGGGCAAGATCCCACCATCACTCTATAACGTATCAAAGCTTGAGAGGTTGGACTTAGCCGCTAATCTTCTAGACGGAAAGATTCCCGAAGGAATTGGCAGGCTTTTAAATCTCAAATCGCTTTGCCTGTCTCGGAACCAGTTGAATGGCGAAATTCCGTCGAGCATTGGTGGATGTTCCAATCTGGAATTTCTTTCTTTGTCCTATAACAATTTGAGTGGACCAATACCGAGAGAAATCGGGGACTTGATAATTCTTGAGATTTTATATCTTGGCACTAATGACTTGACAGGTTAGAATATCATATTTTATTGTTGGATTGAGGCAAAATTCGCACCTCAATTGTCCCTAATGCATCGTATAGCAAAAACGAGTGTGAATTCTCCAAAGATTGTGAAGTTAGCTCCATGCCAGTTCGTCGTATTCAAATTCTGTATTTGCTACTAAAAGATTTAAGCAATTTTACAGGCACCATCGCGCCCGTTGGGAACTTAACTGCGCTTCAGGAGTTGTATCTTTCTGACAACAGCTTGACAGGTAAGAATAGCTTACTGCTTTTGTCTCACTAGTTCTTTCATACAGTTATAAGAAAATATCATTGAGTGCATTTAGTAGATATAAAAACAATAATTTGGTGACAAATAATAGTTATAAAAGATATAAAAAATAATTTCAACACTCCAAGATAAGGACACGTCATGTTCATCAGCTGAATATTCTCATTACTAGCATCTTATAAGAATTAAAGAAAAATATATACACATGAAAATATGAGATATTATGTGCTCATTCTGTTAATTTTTTTTTTTTACAAAAAAGTAATAACTTATTTGAAAGTGATAAGGTGTATATATAAGTCCTGTTACATTTGGAATGCAACTTTTATTTCTTTTAAATTTCTACTTAGTGGTTATAATAACCTCAGGAACATATGTATGCAATACCTAAAAGACCCTCTGAAGTTAAAGAGTTAAATCCGTATGTAACATTGTTTCCAACTTATCTTGGCCGCACTTATGGACCCACTACGGTCCCATTTTGCACAACACGTTAACTTTTCAACGGTTAATGTTCAACGCTCCCAAGCTGGCCAAACCAACACGCACGCTCAAGTCACGTTCGCGCCGCTCTCTTTTTCATAAAATCTCTAAGTGAGTGACGTCGGCATGCCAAGGCCTTCGCCAAGGGTGGTCGGCCTTCCACTAAGTGTTGGCCTTGGCCTCCTCCTTGGACCCCCATCACTCTATTCAGACAACCCCCACCCTCGCTCATGCGCCGTTCATGAGTCGCGTGCCCCCGACACGATGCCCACTTCTGCGACAAATGTTGTCACGCCCATGCGTTGTTCATGCGTCATATGCCCCGGCATGATGCCCACTTTCGCGACAGACGTCACCCTGCCCTTGTGCCTTCATGCATCACGTGCCTTCATGCATCAAAAATTTCTTGTGATTTGGAACTAAAATAACAATACATAGGAAATTGATAAATGCACTCCAAATATCAATTCTGCCCAACTCTAAACGGCGTTTAGTGGCAGTTGTAAATAACACGATTTTGACCTTTAACAACAAAAATAAAGTGAAAGTATTTAAGCCTAAAAAATATATACTGAGAATTTTTATCTTTTTAACCTTAATGCTTCAACTAAATGTTACATTGGCAGGTAACATAAGAAAATTTTAGTGACATTTGAGTGAGGGAGGAGGCGGGCGGGTGACGATGGTTTCCCCGTCCCTCCAATAGTCCGCCATTGGTCGTAAGGCTTGTTTCTCACTATCTTCGGAGCATATCCGAAGCTCTTCTAATCGGGGAGTCATGTGCGGACCGTGCTGGTTACAAACATGAATTTTATTTTTCAAAAAAACCAAAAAATTCTGAGGACTTTACAAACATTAACCCTTCCAAAAGTCCGACGAGGACTTTCCATGCCCAAACCCAAGCGTACGGTTCTGTGGAATTTTCCACACAAGCATTCAAGCTACGTCTCATCAATCACCGAAGCATCAGTGTCTCGTGACATATACAGAAAGGAGCATCATAATGGCAATGAATGGAGGACCGGAATCTCTCCGGTAAGGACATAAGCCGAGTCCAAATCACACTCGCTCTCACGGTGACGGCTTCATGGCTCCTTCGTCCTGCCCTTCAAATCCCCCTTGAACGGCCACGTGACATAATATTCCTTTCTCGTTGGCGTATGTTTTGATAACATTTTCGAAGAGATAATTTGGGATCAATTCTTGTATGTTATTCCAGCGATCACATATTCATACACTATATCTGAATTCCTTTACCAAATTAACTCTCCCACATCAAATTCGGTATTAATACAATAGCAATTCGTTGAATTCATTCTCCTTTCTGGGCTGGCCTAATTGTTTCTGTTTTCAAACCACTACTACCTCTATGTTTATGGATTTAGTTTCTGAAAATTAAAATAAATAAACTATGATTCATATTCTAATACAGCAGTGACGATACATTGATATAAACTCTCTCAAGCAGGGATGGACTCAGGTTGTTACATCGAGGGGAGCCAAAAGTATTGCATGTAAAAACATTTGTCGCTATTATTATTATAAAATTGTTTCCATAAGACCACATTTGGATCAGAAAGCGAGATGAAATAAACTTAAAGTATTTCTAGTTTTCAACTGCAGGAGATGGGCAAAAAGAATTTTAAGCCTATGTGCATTACTACTAGCATCACATCTTTATTAAGATTATATTATTTGCATACATATATATATTCCAGTCTTTTCACAATAGTTTAGAAATAACTCGGTTAAATGTTCCTCACGATTTGCCTCACTTCTTGATTGAGGTTATATCATTTGCATGTTTTTATATATTTTTAATCTTTAAAAATTCTTTAGAAATAACTCGGCTACATGTGCGAACCGTGCTGGCTACAAACATGAATTTATTTTTCAAAAAAAAAAAAACAAATCAAAGGCAGGATGAAGACATAAGAGATTAGAATTTATGATCTCTATTTTTCAGAAGTCCGCCAAGTCTTATGTCCGTGTTTTCTTGGCTGTCGCACTTCATGAGTTTCTCCTATAAAGACATACTTGGTTCTTTCCTCGTTTCTGCCTCACCAAGCGGAGTCCAAAATCACAGACGCTGTCATGGTGACATCTTCATGCTTCCTTTTTTCCATGGTAGTGGTGGTGTTGATACAGTTTATACGTACTAGTGAAACAAACATCACCACCGACCAATCTGCCCTTCTCGAGTTTAGGGCGCACATCATCAATCTCGACCCTCAGCACATTTTAGCCAACAACTGGTCCTCTACCACCCCGGTTTGTAACTGGGCAGCAGTCACTTGCAGCCGTCGCCATAACAGGGTTGCGACCTTGAATCTTTCATATATGGGCCTAGTAGGCACCATACCTCCAGACATCGGAAATATTTCATTTCTTGCTTCTCTTGACATCCGCAACAACAGCTTCTCTGGCAATCTGCCCAAAGAGATGGCTCATCTATGCCGGCTAAAAGAAATGAATCTTGACTTCAACGAGTTTAGGGGACGACTTCCCACGTGGTTTGCTAATTTGCCTCAACTTCAAGTCTTGCACCTTAGAAGTAACAGCTTTGTGGGCACGATCACACCATCTCTCTGTAACGTATCAAATCTTGAGTGGTTGGACTTAGGCGCCAATCTTCTACACGGAAAGATTCCCGAAGGAATTGGCAGGCTTTTGAATCTCAAACAGCTTCGCCTGTCTCAAAACCAATTGAATGGTGAAATTCCGTCGAGCATTGGGGAATTGATATTTCTTGAGGTGTTACATCTTGGCGCTAATGACTTGACAAGTTAGGATATCATACTTAATTGTTGGAATGTGTCTAAATTTGCACCTCAATTATCCCTAATGAATAGCAAAAATGAGGTTAGCTCCATACCAATTTGTCGTATTCAAATTCTGTATTCGCAACTAAAAGATTTAAGCAATTTTACAGGCACCATCCCCCACCCATTGGGAACTTAACTGCGCTTCAGGTGTTGGATCTTTCTTTCAACAGCTTGACAGGTAAGAATAGCCTACTGCCTTTGTCTCACTAGTTTTGGCATACAGTTTTGAAGCTTGAGACGTTGTGTTAAACCTATTAAATCTATTAAATCTATTACGGTTTTCCCTTTCTGATAATGAGTTAACATTAGAATATCATATTTAATTGTTGGAATGAGGCTAAATTCGCACCTCAATTGACCCTAATGCATCGTATGGAAAAAATGAGTGTGAATTATCTAAATATCGTGAAGTTAGCTCCATACCAATTCCTCGTATTCAAATTCTGTATTTGCTACTAAAAGATTTAAGCAATTTTACAGGCACCATCCCGCCCATTGGGAACTTAACTGCGCTTCAGAAGTTGCCTCTTGATCACAACAGCTTGACAGGTAAGAATAGCCTACTGCCTTTGTCTCACTGGTTCTTGCATTCAGTTTTGAAGCTTGAGACGCTGTGTTAAACCTTCGACTCTTTTCGTTACAAGGAGAGGTCCCAGAAGATATTGGAAATCTATTAAATCTCAAACGGTTTTCCCTTTCTGATAATGAGTTAACATTGGAAGTTCTTGGGCTATCGTTTAACAAATTCAGTGGACCAGTAATTGCTCTTGGCGTAAATGCCTTGAGAGGTTTGAGTATCGTACTAACTGTCTTGTTGTTTAAAATCTATATAAGGTCCTGAACCGTGCCTTGGAAAACTATGAACACTAACAGGCATTATTCACAGGCACCATCCAGCAGTTCCTCCAAAATATATCAAAATTGGAACAACTTGACATGTATTATCAGTGTCAGGGACGGAACCAAGAGTTTGATTCGTTGGGTTCAAAGGATCACGGGGTAGTTCTCAATTAGAAGAATTACACTGGAGTTAAATAAAGAAACACAAATCACAACGAAACAATAATGGACTAATGCCTAACTAATTAATTAGTTTCAAGTTCTAGTTTTTTGTAATTTTGTTGGAGAATCAGTATTTTGGAATTTCATGTCCAAATATTTCTGGGTTTATTGATTGATGAGGAGGGCTAATTGTCAAATTCATACTTAAGGTGTCGACCCGCAAAGCCGAAATACACGGAGGGTCATTTGTCATTTTTCCTTTTATTTATCTTATGTATATACATGTATAGTACGTTTATCTCAATTGTAACATCATTTTTTTCTTCTAAATCTAAAATCTAACATGTCATTTATCGTTTTTCAGACGTATGAATTTTTAGTCGTATGTTAGAGAGTAGTTACAAGAATAATATAGTCAAAATTAAGTCATAATAAATTAGCATATTGATTAGGTTGAGTTTTAAAAATGAGTAGAATTACTTTCTAACGTATAGTAGGCTCACGAATATAAACCTCATTATTCATGTATCCACATTTAATCATTTTTTTTATATTTCACTCATAACATCATTTTTTCTTCTACATTTAATATATTATTTTCGTTTACCGATATATGATTTTTTTATAATCGTATTGAAAGTTTAAGAATATTAATGGTCAAAATTAAGTCCTAATAAGTTATCATATTGAACAGGAAACGTTTCAGAATGTTTACACAATGGTTATGTGAAAATCCACTTATTAAAAAATAAGGGCTCCATCTTAGGATAATGCTGGAGACCTTAAGCGACACTTTTGTACTTAATACATATTGTTAAAATTTTTATTTCACATTGAAAACATAATGTGATAAGGTGCAACGACACGTAACGTGTTGTGCAAAAAAGTTGTTTGTTGAATTTTTACTGCGCTTCTCTCTTTTTGCTTATTATATACTCCCACCGTTACCAATTTATTGATCACTTTATTTTTGCACAAACTTTAAGATATTTGGTAATGTTGCATTGCCTTTCCCATTCTACCCCGGGTTCAAATCTTTTTTGGGACGCAGGGAGTAATATTTTCTAGATACTGAATTGCCACTATGTGTTTGTGACTCAGTGGTTGATTTCTACTTTTTTCACTTGAATAGACAAGCTAAACTAGCATATGACATTTTAAAACATAGTTTGTCGTCTCTACTAAGAATGGAAGTCACTAACACATTATCTGCTGCAAACTATAAAATGCTATGAAAACTGATTGACTTTGAACATTTATTTGCTCACAACAATAAACTAGGGTACAGAGAAAGTAATGTTGAACAAAAATTCAAGAGGACTCACATAACAGAAGTGTTTCTTAATTACAATGGTTGGGTTGTCTCTTCTGAATGATTGGTCATTGTACTTGGACTTGTTTGGTAGATTCCATTTAAAAGCGTTCGTGGGTCACAATTTTTGACAAGCTAACATTAGCAGGTACAATACCACAAGAAATTGGCAACCTCTTAAACTTAGAGTCGCTACATCTAAGTTTTAATCAATTGAGTGGTTCCCTTCCAGAATCTATTTTCAATATATCAACATTACGAAATCTTGGAGCTACAGAGAATCACCTTTCAGGAGCAATTCTCGTTGATATAGGCCAGACACTACCGAACCTTGAAGGCCTTTACCTTGGGAAGAATAACTTGACCGGCAGTATACCTGAGTCTATCTCAAACGCTTCTAAACTCACTGTCCTAGACCTTAGCTCCAACCGATTAACGGGTGCAATTCCCCAATCACTCGGTCACTTAGGACTACTTGATATCCTTAGTTTGGCTGGAAACCATTTTGTCAGCCACTCATCAACTCTCGAACTGAGCTTCTTAACTTCGTTGACCAGTTGTACGAAGCTGGAAGCATTGGCACTTCACTATAATCGCCTAAATGGCTTTCTTCCCATTTCAATTGGAAATCTCTCTACTTCTCTGGAAAGGTTGTGGTTAGACGGAAATGGAATTATGGGAACCATCCCACGTGAAATTGGTAATTTAAGTAGCTTGATCATCTTAAGTTTAGGGGAGAATGACTTGAATGGATCTATTCCGACAACCATCGCACGTTTGCAGAAACTTCAAGGGTTGGACCTTAGAGATAATCAAATAGGAGGACCCATTCCCACTGTGTTTTGTCATATGCCCAACTTCAATAGGCTTTTCTTGACAAGAAACCAGTTTTCTGGTCCTGTGCCAGCGTGCTTAGGGAATGCTTCTTCTCTAAGACACCTTTACCTTAGTGAAAACAAGTTATCTTCCAGAATTCCGGAAAGCCTATGGAACCTCAAGGATCTCTTGGAGTTGGACGTGTCCTCAAATTCCTTTAGTGGCGATCTTCCCTCTGGACTAGGTAGTTTAAGAGTCGCTTTACGAATAGATTTATCAGTTAACCAATTCGCAGGCAACATCAGTGCCACTATTGGGGGTCTCCAAAATTTGGTTTATCTATCTTTGGCTTATAATACTTTACAAGGAAACATTCCAGAGACGTTTCGATCATTCATAAGCTTGGAGACCTTGGATTTATCTCATAACAAACTCTCTGGCATTATTCCAAAGTCTTTAGAGGCACTATCACATCTTAGATATTTCAATATATCTTTTAATGAGTTAAGTGGAGAAATTCCAAGTGGAGGACCTTTTGAGAACTTCACAAGCCAATCTTTTGCATCAAATGAAGCTTTGTGCGGTCTTACTCAATTTGGCGTCCCGCAATGCCATGCAGTTTATCAGTCAAGGACAGCAGAACGAATTATAATCATATCCGTTCTATCGGCTATTTCATTCACAATACTAGTCATGGGAGTTCTTTTTGTGTTGATAAGACGCCGAAAAAGTAAAAGAGTTCCAACCGAAAAAGATATGCAACCTTTGGTACACCAACGAATCACTTACCATGAAATTTTTGAAGCGACTAACGGTTTTGTGGAAAGCAATTTAATTGGTAGTGGAAGTTTTGGATCAGTTTACAAAGGAGTGATGCCTGACGGGAATATGGTTTCAGCCATAAAGGTATTTAAACTACATCTAGAAAAAGCTCTCAGAAGTTTTGAGACAGAGTGTGAGGTACTTCGCAACATTCGGCACCGAAACCTCACGAAAGTTATTACCAGCTGCTCTAACCTTGATTTTAGAGCCTTGGTTATGGAATACATGCCAAATGGGAGCCTTGAAGACTTGTTATACTCGCACGATCATTATTTAGGCATCAAGCAAAGGCTGGACATAATGATTGATGTGGCATGCGCATTAGACTATCTCCATCATGGTTGTGAACCACCTGTGGTTCATTGTGATTTGAAGCCTAGCAATGTGTTGCTCAATGAAGATTTGGTTGGCCATGTGAGTGACTTTGGCATCGCAAAGCTCCTAAGTGAGAGAAGCCATAAGGCATACACTGAGACGCTTGGCACAATTGGATATATTGCACCAGGTAATGTACAGAACATTCAAAAAAAAATGTTTAACCTAATTTCCATAATTGTTGTTTCCCAGATAATATTATTTCTTTTGTACCTGATTATAATGCTTCATGTAGAATATGGATTGGAAGGTTTGGTCTCAACAAGTAGTGATGTTTACAGCTATGGAATTATGCTCATGGAAACGTTTACTAGGACGAAGCCCATTGATGATTTTTTTGCTGGAGGGATGACCCTAAGGCTTTGGGTGAGGGAGTCACTTCCTAATGAGATAACTAAGGTTGTAGATATGGATTTGCTAAGGCAAGGGGAAGAACTTTTAAGCAAAGATGTGCAGTGTTTAACAGCCATCATGGAGTTAGCTTTGGAATGTACAAAGGAATCCGCCGAGGAAAGGGTCAGCATAGACGATGTTCTGAGGACGCTCACGAAGATCAGTGTCAGGTTTCTTGAATAATGTTTCCTCTAACGTTGCCATTGTCCCATTATGTTTTTCTGGTAACTTTTTGCAGAGTCTGAGGATTATGCTGAAATGTTCGACACAACAATGGAGTATCAAATGACTTGTCATTTTGTTCAAATCTGGAGTAGTGGTTTAAAGCCAAATGATCCATAGGCCCATTCTGTGTATATGTTTGTGTGAAATATGAGCTTTAGGCAGTAGTCAAAAACACCTCGGGAGGGTCTGGCAACATATCTGTTATTTTTGCTAGCTTGTCAGCGTTGAGTTACTTTTAACTGTGCTCCGAACAACGTTAATTTACCCCTATATCAGGCTGCCTAGATACACTTGTTTGTAGTGCCAGTAAAACAAGTTCGATCCATTTTCCACATTGCTTTGCAAAATTGTTAAACAAAAAAATAACCAGGACCATTGATTTTGGGATCTCTTGTAACTGCGATCTGTTCTTTTTTCCCCCTTTTTCCTGATAAAATTGAAGAGAGCAAATAAATCTGGGAGCAGGGTTGTTTTTCCAACATCCTTTAATAAAATCATTTCCTTCATTAGGTCAGGTCAGTACATTGATGAAGTTGTTGGACTGTAGGGTTATATATGGCAGGCTTCTGGCCAAACAAAGAAAAATCAAGACAAAAGAGATCCTGCTATCTATTCAGGTCATCAAGCAATCCTAAAAGATGGTGAGGCAGTGCCAAGGCAAGCAAGGTTATCATTTTCTAATTTAGGCAATCAGATAGAATGGATAAACTCGAGGAGCGACGTTGTGAGGACACTCATGAAGATCAGAGTCCATTTCCTTGAATAATGTTTCGTATAACATTGTCTTTATCCCTTTATGATTCTCAGGTAACTCTTTGTAGAGTCTGACGTTTATGCTAAAATGTTCCACTCAATAATGGAGTATCAAATGACTTATCATTTTGTTCAAACGATTCTCAAAGATTGCAAGGCGGTAACCACGGTACCAAGACAAGCAAGGAAATTGATCAAACAGTTGATCAATGGTGCACCACAGAACGTGAAAAACTAAAAAAAAAAATGTCTCACACTTATATGGATATGGTAAGAAAAATAAATAACGTAAATATAATTTTGTGTATAAATTCTTGAAATTTAACTTTTTCATACAAAAATAAAATTAGTACCTGAAATACCAAAGAAAAAAGTAGCATTCCACACACTGCACCCACTAACGCACGCAGTTTATTGTCTGCCCCTCCCCTCTTCCTCACACGCAGTTGATACACTGTATTTTCACACACGCTATATATACGCAATACATACACTGTATTTTCACACACATGCACTCCATCTTCTCACCTTCCTTCCCATAAACCCACTTCACACACCCCACGGTGGTCTCTTCTTGGCTGTTGAAAACCACCATCACCCAAATCCCCTTTCTTCCCTAATCACGCGATCTTGCCGCTCTCTCTCTGTCTCTCTCGCAAGTGCATATTTCCTGGTCTTAATTCGTTGTGGACGCTTGGACAGTGACAGGTATGTGAAGGTTCACTACCGTCTCTTCATTTTTGTTATAGCAATTTTTTATGTCTTGCGTTTATTGCATTTAATATCTTACCAGATTCTTGAAAATTTGCTACACTCGACTGACGTATTGTCATCGTCTTTGAATTCTAATATGTGATTGGGCATGGTATGCTTGTACACATTCATCTTGATTCTCTACATAATTTGAATCTGGTATATTATCATGGCTTAATTGCACTGTAAACCCTATGTTTGGCAAAGAATTGCAACAAAAACCCCAAAGTTTAAAGCTCGACACCCAAGACCCCAAGGTTTGCCATCTGTTGCAATATCAAGATATCACTAATGAGAGTCAAGGATTCCGTTACTTTTCAAGGATACTTTTATCTTTTCAGGTCATTCTTAATATTATTTAAGCACAAGTCATATCTCAACCAACAACTAACAGGAAGGAGGTAAGTTCCTCATTCATCCTTTGCCATAAGATCATCGTTACTCGGCACTATCTCTTCGTAGATCATTCCGTCAATGGGAAGTCTGACGAGTTGATGCAAGTCCCATAGATAAATAGGCATCTCTCCCACAGCAGTGTGCAGCGTGCTAGTGGTGGGACACCAACATTCGCAAAATGCCCGAAAAACGTTTACATTTCGGTTGTATGCAAACAAGGAAGCATAAACGGCATCATAGAGGTGGGCTTTTATGAGAGTTTCCCTGCTTCGCCTAAGGACATCTTCTACCCACTCCCAGTATAAAGGGGTGTATAAAAACTCACCACTCATTTTTATAAATGGTCCCCCAATTCATCTTCTTGGATATTATTCTTTGTCCAAGGGAAGGATAGGGATCACAGCGAGAGACATCCCCATGATTAGAGGATCTCAGCACGAGCATCTTCGATTCTCCATCCTCAGTTATATCAACCGACCACGTGGGCAAGTTCGGCAGGTCATACTTGTTTTTCCACTTTTTAGCCAGCCTGGCCTCGATAAATGGTTATGGCAGTAAAAGAGTGCCTTCATCAATGCTCTCATCCTTTTCATTCAAAATCACAAGGTACGACCAGTTAGAGGTTGCAGTTTCTTTGAAGAAAACCAGGTTGCAAAGTCTCCCAAAAAAAAATTAAAAGATTATATAATGGTCAATGGAAGCGTACTGCATGACTGAAAATAATGATGATAAGGGTAAGAGAAAAGTAGATAAGGCAATTAAGGTCCATGAGCGGGACGCATCAAGTGCACTTCTGGAACAAGTTGGATAGGTCTTGTTGCAGTCGGGCCCAGGATGCTAGTCAACAGAGGACTCACACAGGAGGGAAAGTCCACGTGCGAGACGTGTCGAGCGCATTCCTGGAGCAAGCCGGTAGAGTCACACTGCAGTCACAGTCATAATGCTGGTCAATAGAGGACTCGCACAGGAGGGAAAGTCCAAGTCCGAGACGTGTCGACCGTATTCTTGGAACAATCTGGTGGAGTCATATCGCAGTCATGTTCATAATGTCGGTCAACTGAGGACTCGTACAGGAGGGAAATTCCACGTGCGAGACGTGTCGAGCGCATTCCTGGAGCAAGCTGATAGAATCATTGTCACGCCCCCGGAAGGGGCGCAACGCTAAACAGGCTTGTTAACACATATACCTCAAGGATAAACAGAGCTTTACTACAACCTCAAAAGAAACAGCGGAAGTATGCTTAAACATTACAGTCGTCCAAAAGTGGAAAGACTGAACATGACATTATATTACAGACTACCTCTCTTCTATACAAGTACTACACTCCAAAATAAAAGAAGAACAACTAAACGTTGCTCACCCAGCGTAATACTCTTGAGTCTCCCCGAGGTAATCCTCTTCGTCCCTTGGCAAATATTCCGACTCCAAACCTAGAAAAAAAAGTATCGGGAATGGGTCAGCCTAATGGCTCAGTAGGGTATCCGGTGATTTTAAGTCCAAACATGACTTGATCATATTATGTATAGTTAGTATTAACATGCAAGTCACTTGAACCGATGATACCTACGTACTTAAGAATAATTTAACATATCGAGTAACACATGCAAGCATCTGCTCACACTTGCCTTCAAATGAAACGAGAATAACATATCGAGGAAGATTTGAAATCTTGTAGAATATACACGAGAATGACAAGCAAGACCTAAATATTAACTTGATCTCACCAAGAATAACCAAACAGTACAAAAAAGTTCAAGACAAATATAAGCCAAGTACGAGAATATCAATATGCAAATATGCCCCTCATGCACGAGCCAACCTTCCCTGAGTGCGAGAGACTTTTCGTATCGCAACCAACTGATGTAGCGGGTTCAATAGAAGAAGTCCAACATCATCACAGGCACGCCAATAATTCCTTTCGAGAATTAGTACGCATAACTAGTGCGCACTATCAAGACATGAACGAGAACGAGAACCCTGGCCGGATAACTTCCAACCCCGGCAAATAACACCCTCAACTAACTTTTTTCCTCCTCCTTCACGTGATATGCATAATCATGTACATACATCAACATGAATGTCATCAAGTACCTCAAAAGAGGTTTAATCACATGTCGAGTCATATTTACCGTATTATCAACAATACATGCCAAACATGTAACCTAATCTGCCCAGTATTTCAAATGGCAGCAGGAGTAGTCTGTACTCCGAAAATCATAACAATTTAATTTCAAGGCTTCTACAGTCAAACTATATATTTATGAAAACTAGACTTAAAGAGATACATCCCAGTATTTTACTTGGAACGAAAATATTGTTTTAAGGTCATATTAAGCCCTTTAAAAAGACAAACTTCAGAATCTGCCTAGCAACAGCTGTTTCACAAGATAGGTTCCAAGCCACGAATTGTAAACCATAGCAATAGTACTTGAAATAATCTGAAATTTGGTATTTATACTCTATACATGTACTAGTGTAACATATAAAATAACCAAGTCCATATCTTAACTAGAAGTATACATTTCTAAGCATCAAAAGTACTCTAATTCCATGACTGTACAGTTTCACAGAATAGGTTTCAATCCACGAATTTTAAACCATAGTATTAGTACTTTAAATAATCTGAAATTTGGTATGTATACCCTGAACATGTATTAGTATAACATATAAAATAATCAGGTCCATATATCAACTAAAAGTATATCTTTCTAAGCTCCAAAATTACTCTAACTCCATGACTGTTTTTGCAGATTTCAGCATACATGAACACCCTTCTCCTTGAATCTTTTCAAGAAAATATATGTAAGTGTTTTACTACCATCATAATACTTCTCATACATGTTCTGAAACTTAAAAAAAAACACAAGATAACCTACCTTAAAAAATTTTAGGCCAAGCCAATTCAAGAAGATTCTCTCCTTTGTTCTTCCTTTTCTTCTTCTCTTCTTCTCTTCCTCCCTTTCCCTTCTTTCTTTTCTTTCTCCTTATTTCTCTCTTTTTCTTCTCTTTGTTCTATTTTGACCGAGAGTTGGTCTTCTACCTCCACCTTCTCTTTTGTTTCTAAATTACCCACTTAAGCTTCTTTCTATTTTTTTATTAGTTTCTTTTGCTTACTCACCACCAAATAATAGGTGGCAAATCCTCCAACAATTAATTCAAGAGCAACACATGGCATGCCACTAATACCAACTTTTCATATTTGCATATTGGCCCCAAGGTTTTGCATAATTACTTTTTAACCCCCAAAGTTTTACATAATTATATTTTTGGCCCACAACTTAATTTCAATATTCATTTTATGTAGACAACTATATAACACGATCATATTATTTCAATCAAAATTAAATATGTTTAATCTTAATAAAATGATTAGAAGCTAATTAAGATCGGGGCCTCACAGGCATACTGCAATCATGTTCTTAATTCCGGTCAACAGATGACTCGCACAAGAGGGAAGGTCCACGTGCGAGACGTGTCGAACTTTTTCTAGAGCTAGCTGGTCGAGACATTCCGGTCAACAGAGGACTCACACAGGAGGGGAAGTCCACGTGCGAGACGTGTCGAGCGCATTTCTGAAGTCGGTCGGAGAATCCTTGATGCAGTTGAGTCCAAGGCGCGGGCCAACAGAAGACTCACACATGAGAGAAAGTACATGTTTGAGGCATTTCTGAAGTCGGTCGGAGAAGCCTTGCTACAGTCGAGTCCAAGGCACGGGTCAACAGAAGACTCACACAAGAGAGAACATTCCTGGAGCCAACTGGTTTGGTCGCATCCATAATGTAGGTCAACAGAGGACTTGCACAAAAGGGGACCTCCACGTGCAAGACATGTTGAGCACATTATTAGAGTCAATCAGAGAGTCTTGTTGTGATCACGTCCGTCGAGTCAACAAATTAATTGCACATGAAGGAAGTCACATTTGATTCCTGTCAAGCATGTTATTGGCAAAACCAATTGGCATTATCAGCGCCATTGAATCCAGGCATAAGCAAAGGTGTCGGTATATTATTAAATACAAGTCATCTAAAAATTGTGATCTAAGAGAGAAGATCTAGGTGCTTTTTTAAAAATCTAGCCAGATCTGGCGATTTGTGCCGCCATAAGTTGGTGATGTAGGAATTCGAACCGCTGCCGTGCACTGGTTGCCTTTGTGGATGCCAGCATCTGCCGTGGCTGTTGGTGGCACACCAGTACTACTGCCGGTGGTCGCGAACGCGGACGGTCCCATCGTCGGCTGCCTTTGTCATCGAGTTTGGCCATCGAGGCTGTCGTCGGAGCGCCGTCACTCCTTGATGTTACGCACTGATCTTGCACCACCGTCCTGCTTTTTTCTTCTGGCTTTCTTCTTCTGTTTTCCTTTCTTTGGCTCTCTTTCTTTTTCCTTCGGGCCTCACGCCCTCTTTCTTTCACTTTTCTTCTTTAAATCTTCTCCATTTGTTTTCTTGGTTTCCCCCCACTTTGGATCCGGATCCCCTGCTATGGCTAGGTTTACAGTAGGCATGCTGTAGCCCCAGCCACAGCTTTTCGATCGAGTTAGTTGGGAAGGTACGGTGCATATTAAGTCGCATCAGCCAATATTTAATCCCCATAACCACTCTGCTCTCTCTCTCCAAGCCAGACTCTCTCTCTCTCTCTCTCTCTCTCGACAAACTGCCATCAGAGAACAGAGGAAGATCAAGGACTTGAGATGTAGAAAGACAAGATGGAGGTGCCATCACTGCTAACTTGAAGACACTGGCACCTTGGCTGCAGAAACTCAGCCCTACTATCACAGAACCCAGGGAAAATAGGCAAACATACATAACAGAAGCTGATATTCGCTCATGGTAGCCAAAAGCTAGATATACTCTGGTGCAAGTTTGAATCTCAAAACTAAACCAGAGTAGAGGTAATCATCCAGATAGAACTGGAGATAAATAAGGACACATGGAGTATACAAAAACATACTTCTTCATCAATAAGGACTTTCCAAGAAAATTACATGTCTTCACAGATTTGTACTTGAATTTGAATGAATTGATGATTACAAAAATAGTTACAAAGAAAAGGTTAATGCTATAGCTGAATTTGGCTTTGGCAAGCACAATGTATTCATATGAATCTCAGAATTCCTGTTGGAATCATCAGTAACATCATAAAAAATTCTACACTTGTACATGCAGAAGGTATTGATGAGGATGGTTCTTCCATGCAGTGTAGACCATTTTTTGGAGGAAAGACAGGGAGTTAGATCGTCGTCGCCAGAAGGTGGGGAAGGCACGAGGTGTCATCGCCACTGAACGGTGTAGAGTGATACTGACACCGCTATGTCGTCGGCAAAGGTGGAGATGTCGGTGCTGATGAACTGTTTACATAGAGCACTGTCGCCTCATGAAGGAAGTTGTTTATGCCCGCCACCACCTCGTCACCTCCCAGTCTATTGTCGCTCCGTCCGCGCTACCAACTACGACTTATCTTCCTTGGCCAATGGCGGCCCCATCTCCTTCTCCAATAGACCCCCTCACCATCCTCCTCCACACACCCTCCTCCATCGCCTTCAGCCCCGTTCCAATTGTTAACCACTCCTCCACTCACCAAAGAGAGAAGATCTGGGTGCTCTTTTTAAAATCTAGCCAGATCTGGCAAGTTCGACGACATATTGGCATGATGCTGCATCAGAGTTTCTGCGGGATAGTTTATCGAGGTGTTGTAGGTGACAACATGGAGAGAAAAAGAGGGGAGAGAGAAAGAGAGTGAGTGAAAATGTGATGCCCATTGAACCGTTAATTCCAAAACACTGCGTTTTGGAGACACGTGAATCACTTTACTGATGTGGCATTATCTGAGCCAATGGATCTAATCCAACGGCTGTAGCTAGAGATACAGCATCACTGCTGTAACCCTAGTTACAACAGTGGATCCGAATCCCCCCATTTTGGGGCGATTCAGGTGAGATCCAACGTAGATCCAACGTTCAATTCACTAATTGGATTCGGGCAGTCTCGGGGGTACGACCATGCACTACAAAAAAAAAAAAGGTTTTGACGACGCTTAATTTCTGACGCTTAAAGAAATATCATAAACTAGTTATAATTTGCGACACTTCTTTCGTAACGTCGGATAATTTACAACAAAAGTAGTAATGTGTCACAAACTTTTCAACATTTTAGTACCTGCCACTTTGTAAGTGTCGCTTTATTCATTCACGACACTAAATAAACGTCATTTACTAACATGTCGCTTAATAGTGATGCTTAAAGTGAAATGCCATAAATCTTAGATGCTAAACGACGCTGTTTTACCATTTCTATCTTTTCATCTTTACATGAAAAACGTCAAGAACTAATAATTTCTGTGGGAAACTCAGCCGCCAAACTTTTCATCCTATTCATTTTCTCCGAATCGCCTCCCTCTCTCTCTCTCTCCCCTTACCCCCCACCCCCCCCCCCCAAATCGATGTTTCCTACATAAACAAGAGAGTAAAAAGTCCACTATTATCCAAACTTATTATTGCTAGTGTGTATAGTAATCTAAAAAAAAAAGAGGGGGAAAAACGCATACAACAGCTTCAGCCACTTCCCCATTTGTATATTGCCCTTGCTTCTCCCCAGTCAAATACTTACGTGTTCCTTTGGAAAACTCATGACAAGATCGGTCTCTACCGATAGCATTCCTTAGTTGCATCCCCATTAAGGAAACACATTAAATGCCAAATGGATCTCAGTAGTCATCTGCACTAACTACAATTACATTAGTAGGTATATGAGAGTTTACCTCCACCGTCACTTGAGCATTGCTATTCTGACCATTTGTGTGAGGGAACTTCATTTTCTCCCTATTTTTTTTTATCACTCCTTGCCTAGCATTTGTAAGAAAATAGAGAAGCATGATTAGGTATTAAATAGAGCCAGGATGGGAAAAAGAACTGTTTGTAAGTACATGCTACTAAAAAGTCAGTCCAAGCCATTTGAAACATACCTTCACGTTTTGCCACCCAATAGTGGATAAGAATAGGCCACTAATTCTCTTCCACCCTATTCAGGCGATTTGTCGAGCGCTCAATATCGTTATCATATGGATCATAACCCTTGGCCTTCATGGAATGCTTCCACTCCTTCCACAGTATGTTATCACATACATTTTTCTCAATATGCATCACGTCGAGATTGTGGCATAGTAGATTTTCCTTCCAATAAGAGAGCTCAAAGAATATACCTAGCTTTTTCCAATTATGTGCCTCACTATCATCCTTATCTTTGTCTCTTTTCCTCTTCTTACTTTCTTGAGCTCTACACTTACCAAACTCATTCTTTATGTCCTTAACTTGCTCATAGACTTCAGCTCCAGATAATGGAATGGGTATTGGATCTAATTCAACTTCACCATCAAAAGAAACTTTATCTCTTTGAAACTTATGCACTTCTTCTTTCGATGACGCAGACGAGGAGACTTTGTGTACCTGTAATACAAATGACATGCCAACTTCCCTTTTGTGCTATATCCCAACAAGATTGCATATCTTGAAAAATCATTTATCGTCCACATCAATGAAGTGCACATCTTAAACATTTGATTGATGGCTGCATCATAAGTATCTACACCAATCCATAATTCCTTGAGCCCATCATCCAAAGGACGCAAGTACACATCTATGTCGTTACCTGGTCCTTGAGGACCATCTATTAGAAGGGACACCATAATGTATTGTTGTTTCATTCAATTCTAGGGAGGCAAGTTATGTGGAATCAAAATTACTAACCATTACTCGTGAACATGTTAAATCCGTCCGAAGATAATCCAAGTCTTACATTGCGTGGATCACTCGCAAAATCTGGATGAAGTTCATCAAAATATTTCCAAGCACGAAAATCAATAGGATGCCTTAGAACCCTATCATCAGTATGCTCATCCGTATGATACTTCATAAGAAATGTTGTCTTTGGTAAGATGAAGTACCTCTGATCGAAGTCTTGGTACAAAAAAGAAGTACCTCACTACCTTGGCAGGTATCTTCGTTTCCTAAACTTCATCATCATTTGGTACACTACAAGAAAATTGGCCTTCAAAGACGAACACAGTTCGTCGGGAAAGGTCTCTTATTCGTCAAGAAAGACATTCAGTGACGAAAAAAGTTCGTCACGCAGTTCGTCAAAGACTCGCCGTCAAGAAATGTATTTTTCGACGAATACATGTGTTCGTCGACAAAAAGTAGATTTGTTGATGATTTTTTACTTCGTCGAGGAATGTCCAATATTTAACGACGAACTATTTCATCGTAATAGGTTGCTGGAATTTTGTCGCTGGATGTTCAAGTTCGTCAAGAATGAATTAATTTGTCGACGAACTTGGATTCGTCAACAAATGAGTCATCGTCAGTCTGTTTTCCCTTGACATCTTTCTTTCGTCGCTAAATGTTGTGTGACACCCTCAACCCAGGTGACATCACCGGGCTGAGTTATCAACCATAATCACTTTCAAAACCCTGTGCTGAATACAGAGCAACTACATCCTCATACTCATACATCATTAATAGACATTCCAAATTGCGTCCTTACAAAAATTTTCTTACAAACATACATCATACTGCAGCGGAAGACTTTCAGGTTTTAAAACAACGTAAATGTTTACAACAATATACGACTGTAGTCGTAGGATTCTTAACAACCTATCTCGCAACTCAATCTTTATCCCACCATTCCTAGCTGGTCTTACCTCACACAACTGATCCCATTGTTCAACTTTTCTAGCTTGTTACTTTTTCCTTTTTAGAAGGTTCCCCTTGATCAACCTTATAGCGTGCACAATACAACATAAGGAATGAGCGCAAATCGCCCAGTAAAGACAACACGAAGAGTATCGTGTACAAATGATTCAAGAGACTCGGAGGAATAATAACCATCTCAACGATAGAAATGAATCAAGAGTTCCAATAAAATTTTGACATCAGCATAATTGTCAAACGATTATTTTTCTTTCGTTAGACTGAGCGGCTTTAAGGCCCAACAAAACAGCATTACTGCCACCTCCTCATGGACTGGACTGACAGACCGACCGACTATGCAAGGGGACCCGAAATCCAAGGTCATAAAGATAAACATCATTGAAATACAAATCATTAAAATCATCAATATCAAAAGAAATTCAAATGCCATGCACATGGACACGACGGACAGGACTCGACCAGACACGACAGACTCTGCTCGAGCAACATTCATCCTCTTTGGCCAGTGATTATAATTCATAGGCCATCCTCCTCATATTGATGTCCCATTTTACGGGATGTTCATCTTAGTCTCAAGTAAATAAAAGAGACACTGTCAACAAGCAGGGAACTCATTTAGAGTGCTTTCCCTAACCACGTTACAGCCAAGCAACAATACTTCATCAACGGGGCGGACTAATGGAAAGTTTATTCCACCTTATGTCCTCAACAACACAGCTCAACAAGGAATACCGGATCAGAAGATCAACCAGTGTTCAGACTTAACAACAAGAGTTCAACGTAACATCATCAACATGACGGACTTGGGAGAAGACTACCGCAAGCCCTCAACAACGTTCTTACATAAGGGAAATATCGACTACCAATAAGTGTCGACATTTCATAACAACACACAACGACCTCAACAAAATCATCATCAGCGATAGGGCGGACTCGGGAGAAGTTTGCCACAAGTCCTCAATAGTGTTCTCAAAGAGAAGAGATATCAGCTATCAATAACTGCCGGCATCTCACAACAACCACACGATAACCCCTTCACAACAAGATCATCAACGTCAAGTATGCTAATCGAATCGAATCATAGCATATTGGGACACCCATCATCCTCACTAAATTCTATCAACAGGGCGGACTAAGGGAATTATTCTACCCTAAGTCCTCAACAGCACAATTCAAATATATGTATACCGGTCACAATGACTACCGGTGTCAATACATAACAACAAGAGTCCAACATAAATGTCATCAACATGGTATGCTAATCGAAACAATGAATTAGCATAATAAAACCGCATTATCCTTACCTGATTGGCTTATAGCCGAAGCAACTCGCAATCCCACAACGAGCTGCATCACCTAGTCAAATAATATTCTGCTCGTTAGAAATCATTCCACATATACGCACTCCCAATTATACCCCTTCCCATTTAATCATTTATAGCGTCTTACGACAGCTTGTTAATCCGATCCAATAATTGGATCCTTAACCTAGCTTACCAACGCATTAGCAGTAGCCACTATCTCATTATGTCAACGTATTAACATCATTCCTCACTTCCCATCATTTCGAACGCTGAATTACACGCGTTCCCTAAAATTTGGTGTCAACATGGCAAATTATGAAAATACCCCATCTAGGCGGCAAATTACCAAAATACCCCTTGACGATTCACTACCACTCCAACACCTCAAATCTGCTTCAAAACAACCTTTCAGGTGTTTTACAACTCTTTCTGGACTAAAAAGTCTTTTAAAAAACTTTATCGGGAAAATTACCAAAATGCCCCTCCCTAGGTGGTAAATTACCAAAATGCCCCTGAGGGTTCCCGGCATCAGAAAAATCTCAAAAGCACTTTAAAATGATATATTAAACTTCCTGAAGTCATTCTTGAGCTAAAAAGTATTTTACAAAATTTTCGCCCAAAAATCTCGAACCGGTGTCCGGACTGAGCGCTTAAAAACACGTTTGGCCAAAAATGGCTAACGACTTCGGAATGACCCGAAATATTGGGAAATGGAACCTCTCAGCATCATAGAGTCCTCATAAAGTTTTTGTTCAAACCCGCGCTCGTTTGCTATTTTAAATTTTACCGTAAAGTTCCAAACTTCCCTCGTCCGTTCACCCCCTTCTCGACCTCGGAAAAATCTGAAAAGTTTTCACGATACAGGTCTCCTAAAAATAACTAGGGCCTATTGTTTGCACTTTGGCTAAATTTGACCCTAACTATTTTAAAAAAATCGAATTCCAAACTGATTATTTAATTCCCACCTTTAGTGACAAAAACAGTCACTATTCACATCAACACACACACTAGTTCACCTTCACGCACACACACTCATCTTCTTCCTTATTGAACCAGCCATGTACCTGGGTATTTTTACCCCATAATCACGCATGAAATCTCCATTGTTACACACTTAAATCACTTAATTGCATTACCATTACACCTTGATGCCCTAAATCCATTCGGTTTACACAATTGCTCCCAATTACACACCCACAATTCGAATTAAACCACCGTGGATGAAGAACACACACCCACGACTGAAACCTTGCCAAATTCGAAACCCTAATCACTTTCTCTTCTTGGTTGTGGTTTAGATTCTCATATTGCACAATCAATCAAAATTCCATTTCAATTTCCACCCGAATCCATATACGCAGATGATATTATATATACACAGATATCACATAATCTTCAACAAATTCAACCAATTCCCACAATAATGGGTTTCGAGTTTCATACCCTATCACTGTTCGGGTGCAATCTTTTTTTTTTCCTTTTCTTCCTCTCTTTCTTCTTCCTCTTTTTTCCTCTTTTTTTTTTCTTCCCTTTTCTTTCTCCTCCATGCTTGCTGTTCTTCATGCCCAGCTACTGTTCACGCCCAGCTACTTTTCATAACTTTCTTCTATTTGCAGTTTCACCCCACAAACTTCCTTTTATATTTAACTCCATTTCATCTTATCCCAACAATAGTTTATAATTTCCAACTTTGAGTCAGCTTGAAACAACCAGGAGGTGGCCATCATGCATGATCTGATTTCTCTAACTTGTGACACATTTCACAAACTTTCAAATTTTGCATTTTGGCCCCTCAAGTTTTCAAAATTTCATTTTGACCCATCGACTTTGTAAAATTGCAACTTGACCCCAAAATCATCCTAACCTCTCCTTTAGCCCCCTAACACCTCATTATCATCAAAATGATACTACTTTAATAAAAATATGCATCCCGTTCGTCATCTTTTCCAAAATTACATTTTTGCCTCTTAACTTTTCAAAATTTCATTTCAACCACCCCCATGGCCACACTAACTCCCTTATTTAGCTCCTTAACACTTAATTGTCACCAACATAATGCTACTTAATAAATATAGCATCCCTTAATTAATCAAACTCACGGTTAGATTAATTTTCGGTATTTCCCAGGGTATCACGTGTTGCCTTTGTTGACGAACTCAAGTTCGTCAAGAAAAACTTTGATTGTCACAAAACTTTCCTTGAGATACTTACTGCGTCGATAATAGTGACATTTGTTGACGATTTTAAATTCGTCAAGAAAACAAAAAATTCTTCCTTGACATACTTTCTTCGTCAATAATGGTAGCATTTGTTGATGAACTCAAATTCGTCACAAAAAACATGGATCGTCACAAATCTTTCTTGACATCTCTAATTCGTCGTTAAAAAATTACATTCACCGACAAAAAAAATTTCATTACTTGTTGCCCCTTTAGCGACGAATATTTTGTTCTTTGATGAGAAAAAGTTTTAATCTAATATATAAAACTAATGCTATCCATTACAAAGATTTACGTGGTTACAAGGTGAGGACATAAGTACATTTAGCAACAAAGCTTGACATATATTCTAAGTAAAAATTAGAACTATACAATGCACATGTTGATGCCAAAAAAGAAAACCATCATGTCGGTGACACATAAAATATCGACCTCTTGCTTCATATCATGTCCAAAGATGATCTGTATATATATCGCATCCAAGAACACCACAACTAAAAGAACAATGATCACAAGCCTGCATTAAAAATGAAAAGAGGAATTGAATATTTGTGTTAAGATGCTGCTCAAACCTCGATCTACATACTCCATGCATTCCAACACAATCAATTACATCTTTTTTTCTTATCACAAATGCGCGTACAATCAAATTACTCAATCATGTTTAGCCTCTCAAGAAGCAAGCATAAGATAGCTAAAGAAATTAAACTTGTTCAGTGCAACATATATACGATGAACGTTTACAAATGAAATCTCTATCTGAAAAGCAACACTCCACCGGCAATCTATGTAATACAATCGTATCCTTAATTAGAACTAAAATTTATGATGCACTTATAGTAGTTCTAGCTTGGACCATGAATAGCCTGGCTAAAGAGAGCGATTGTGGGGAAAAAAGATTAGATATAAAGTAACATCGAGTTCCGTTGGGTGGAATTCTGTTATAAATAAAGTTCATATTTTCCAAATAGTTGGAGCTTGGTTTAGAAAGTAGGGCTATTCAGTGGTTGGACTTCAAAGGATTTTAATCAGGGCGGGCTAGAATTTCCGAAAGCTATGGACTAAACTTGACCTGTTAAATGTGCCATAAAATTACCTTGCAAACAATGGGTTCCCCCCCCCCAAAACAATTTTCACTTTGAATATTGTTACTGTGATATAATGTATTAAGATGAGAATGTATGCTATATGACAAGAAATTAGAACTCTATAAGGAAAACATAATGAAACAGAAAAATGAAGTTATGGAGGCGTGAGGTTTGTTGTTGAGGTTCAGAGGTTGCACGTGCTTGACTGAATGAGGGGCTTCTTTCTGGTGGAGTGGATAGGAAGAGTGAGCTGAATATGTGTGTTGGACACTAGAGTCCAGGGCTTTTAGTTGGCGGAAGGCGACAACCACTCTAAAGTACTTTATATGCTTTGCCTATAAGAAGGTGAACCTGATTGGCAAGATTATTACTTAGAACGAGATATCATTCAACGATAACATCACACAGTAATGATTTTAAATCATTAGCATCCCATAGTTCTAAAGCAACATCGAGTTCTGGGGAAACAAATTCAGTATGTAACTTGTACCCAAGGTAACTTAAAAAAAATCGTCTCCTTAACTGGAATTCCCTCATTTTAATGGATCTGATGTTAATTAGAATTCACTCTAAGCCACACTACCAAGATCTTCATTCTAGGCCTACCAGCTCATTCCAACCCTTCATTCCCAATAAGCCTAACCCTACTCATTCCTCAAAAGACAACCACTACTTATTCCAAATTTGCATAAGCCCCTCACCACCTACAAACCCATTAGTACCACACTCTACTGAAGGCCTGCTACCTGTACCACAGTCTAGTATCAACAACACTCTTCAAAACCAGAATAACCTACTAGAAAGTAACCCCTACTGAGCACTAAAAGAAAACTAAGTACCTTATAATCTTTTGCAATATCCTTATTGAATTAACTCAACCTCACACAATAATGATTTTAATGTTTTGGTACTTGTACATGGCGGGAGACTGAATTATATCCTTAATAGCTTCGACAATAAATAAGTGAAACTTATAGCGTAGTGTCAATCGTAAGTAATTATCTCAATTTCTCGATCAAATCCCTAAAGGCTGGCCTAGCTCACCTATGAAAATTGCGGTAAATTTTTTAACCTAGACAGCGTATAGATGGGGGATTGAAAAATCAAAGAAGAGGATAAATCCAAGGTATGGTCATGGATAAATACCTAACCTAAAACTCACGGATAAATGTAGCCATGAAGCACTGCATAGAGAACGTCTCTAATGTACATCTCAACATGCATCAACAATGTACTTTGAAACACCATCGTCCGTTTTCTACTTTCGCTCTGTCGCCCATTTTGTACTTGTAATAATAATGGCAATCCCTATCACTTATCTTTTAATACTTTGGCTGTTAATCAGTTTTACAATTTGCATGTGTGTGCACTTTAGAGATATGTGAAGCAGGGGTGTGAAGGTGCAGGGTATGCTCTGTGTGTGAGTTCAATGTGTGTAAACAAAGGCGCGTGTAATTGTGCAATACTGTGTAATCACACAGTGTGTGTGTGTGTGTGTGCGCGCGCACGCGACGTGCGTGAGCGTGTCTATATGTGTGCGCGCGCGCGCGCCTTGGGGGTGTACGTGACAGGGCAGAATAGGTTGGTCTCAGTGAATGTAGAGGAGTTGACTTGACTTTACTGAACCAAGTTATTATGAAGGTGTCTAGTGTGTGCGAGTAAAAGCCTGTGTAATTTGTGCAGCTATGTGTGTCTGTGTGTCTGTGTGCGGGTGCGCTTTGTAGATATGTGAAGCAAAGGTGTGAAGGTGCAGAGTGTGCTATGTGTGTGAGTTCAGTGCTTGCGACCAAAGGCATGTGTAATTTATGCAGTTGTTTATAATTAGGCATCGTGTGTGTGCACGCGCGAGCGCATGTGTGGGAGGGATTCAGTGCAAGGGGATGGAGACGAGATAGTTTATTCATGTGCAAGTGTGTAAGTGTTTTGGTGAGTGTGAATAAAAGTTCTAGATGTGTAAGCGAAGGCCTTGGCTAAACTATTTCACATAAACAAGCTTTCATAACATATAACTTGTGAAACACTTTCATGCTAAGCTCATGGAAGTAGGAGCTACAGTCACTGTGTACAAGATATGGGGTGAACAAAATGCTAGAATCTTCAAGTAGCAAAGTCAATCCTTGAAAAGCCTATCTCAGGTGACCAAGCAGTGGATACATTAGAGTATTAGGAGCTAGAAAAAGCTGCTAATACAAAGCAATAAGAAACATTGTGCTAATTAACTGGGGACTAGATGTACGGATATTACTAGACTGATTTTGTTTTGTAAATTAAACCTTAAGTTGGGAATGTATAGCTTAGGGATAAACTTACTAGTGTACATCTGATATGGCAGGGATTAATTCAACTAACTTTAAAGCAAAAAATTTAAAAAAATAAAAGGCTATAGGACATCAATAGGCAGGTAGGTGTATCTACGCAAACACTCATGAAGATATCAAGAGAAAGATTAGGGAATCGAAAGGAACCTTTAATTATTCGTGGATGAGTGAAAAGATGGTGGTTGAGCCATTTGGAGATTCATCATAGCTTTCATCCGGTCAAATCGGGCTTGTTGTTCTTGCATGAGTGACTTGTACGTCGCTACCTCTAATTTTTGAGAATTGAGCTCCAATTGTTGCTCATGCATAAGAGCCTTGTACTCTTGTAGCTCATCTTCCAAAGCAGCACGACGCCGGGCTTCCTCCAAAACTGATTGTTGAGATAGGGACGTGGGGGGTCTTGGCCCAAACCCGAGACCCTTAATACGACATGGCTTTTTTCTCTTCTCTAGAATGGTCTTTGCAATCTCCGCTGGGTCCATTTGTGGATTCTCGGAAAGCATTTCTTCCATTTGTTTCTGAAATTGATAGTGAAATTAATCAAATAATGTGTGTCTTCTATCACGGAAAATTATCTCACATGGTAGTTTGTTACCTGGTTTGACTTAGCTTCATCCGTGATAAACTTATTGTGTTTCTTAGAGAAATATGTACGCTTGTGAAACACAATCTGATCTGGTTCTTTCTGAGTTTCAGGATCTTTCTGCAAATAATTAGATGATCTACATTCACATTAAGATGATTTAAACATTAAACCAAAAAGCTAAGGCTTAATCAAGTATCATCTCCGAGCGAGCAACCACAAACGACTGTGAACCAGTGACATGATGTGTCTTGAGTTCATCTCTGTTTTGTTTATTTTTACGACATATATCCTGAATTTTAATAAACAATTAGATGGCATTTAATTGGACACTCAAAGTTTCCCCTCAAGCATCATTGTAAATAGCAAAATGCAGTCAAACATACCGCATAATCTTCACGTTCCCATAAGTTACAGTACATCTCCCAGTCTTTGACTTCCATCCCTTCAGGAGGGTGAAGACGTGCCTGTGTGGCATGAAAAAGAAACCAAGTAAGGCCAATGAGGCAATGGTGGCATGGAAAGATATATGCATACGTAGATAGAAAGGTGGTTTAGGACTTACATTGTGAGGGATGTAAAAGTGTAAACAATTGTGTTGACTATGAAATGAAACACGACATTCCACCAAAAGCAAAAAAAAAAAAAACGTGCCTGTGCAGGTGTCAAACTTATGTTCAAGGGGCATTTCCCTTCAATTAGTGCATTCCACTTTGCCTTTAAAGAAAACTTGAAGTTCCTTAAGAAAGTCCTAAGTAATGTTTCGGTGTATCTCTTCACATGAGGACCATCATTAATCACTTCAAATTTTTCCTGCAAGTTAATGCCCATTTTATTCATACAAGTTGCATTTACATACTACAAAATTTTGATTGAACAAGCTGTGAAATGATTGTTACCCTAAGCCGCTCATGGATTAAATCTATCTGACTTTGTGGAATGGACTGCCATGACTTTACCCCAACAGGGATAAAACTCCTAACTATAATACCTATCTCATTAGCATACTTAGGTGATGCGAGTCGATCAACAGGTCTTCCCTTCTCAGCATCGACAACTAACTGAATTTTTCATGTGGTTTCGACCATCTTTGAGGTTTTTATTCCCTTAGTCTTACCGCGTACGTTCTTTATAGGAGCAGATCCTGAACTTACAAAACCATGTGACTTTAGGTAGCATTTAACATGTGGGCAAGGCTATTGTTAAAGGTCGACCATCTTAATTGCATATGATCATACCAACACTACTAGCAGGAGATTCGACTTGTGGGCTGACAGTTGCACGTGCCACATCACCGGGGGAAGCCATTTGAGCTGAAGTGATTGATCTAGCATTGATGCTGGTAGGTGTGGCTTCTCCCTGTACATCGAATGCTGAAGCCTCTCGAGGTGGAGTGACTACCTCATTTGGCATTTGTGATGCCAATCGCTTCTGTAAACGCGTTAGATTTCCTGGTCCACCGCTCTGGGGGACTCTGTTTGAGGAATTCATGCTAGCTACTCACCTGCTTACTTGACATATCAATGTAATGCAGCGTAAATGTAAAAGTCCGGCAGTTGATAGGCGTGTAGTATTGAAGGCTAGGTTACCTTAAATGTCATAATTTAGACTAGGAGCTACGGTTAGAAGAGAAATTAAGGCAACAATTAACATATATAGTAGTTTCACACGCAAAAAACACAGAGCATATACAACAGTTTCACATGTTCATTGATGTATTTGAAATATAAGAAGTTTATATATCTTCTGCATCACTATCATCATCCTCACTACATAATATGTCTTCTTCATCACCAGAATACTCCATAAGTGTATCATCCTCTTCGTCGTCTTTGATCTCTTGAGGACCCTCAACAGGCTCTGTGACTCTCTCAACAATGATTGGTTCAGCTTCGTGCCTAAGCAACTCACCCACTTCATTCTGATCAATCTGAACACTTCGCCGTACTGTTGGTGAGCCATTTTCTTGATAAACTTCTTCACTTTCAATGACCATGTCGATAGGCTCAGTTTCCGGTATATCCCACAAGTGTCTGTGTTTAAACATTTGCACCACTTGCCAATTTGCCCCTAACTTTGTGTCATTAACATAATAGACCTGGTTTGCCTGACTCGCTAACACATATGGCTGACTTTGGTACCAATGACCAGTATTTTAATGCTTGTGAAACCCTCAGTGATGTATATTCCTGTTTTAGGATTAGTGTTGAACCATTCACACTTAAATAAAACAACTATTTTGTCTCTGATGTATTTCAGCTCAATCACATCAGTCAAGACACCATAGTAGTCAATCGTCGCTCCCTTGTGCTCACCTTCAACAACCAGGCCATTATTTTGAGTCTTACAATGACTATCACGATCTTTTGTGTGAAACCTAACATTATTTACCATACAAGTAGGATATCACTTCCACCGTACGTCAGGCCCGCATGCAAGTGCATATATAACATCGGTAGCTTCATGTAGTTTCTCATTGTATGAATTCATTATCTAAACAAATGACATGAAACACTATAAGCAAATAAACTAGAGATCCTCGAAAAAAATAAAAAGGCAACCTGTTCAATAACTTACACGGTTCTTAAACCAGTTTGGAAACTCCTCTTGATGCCTCCTAGTTACATTAAGAGAACATTGGTTCTCTAACTCTGCCTTGTGCTCACTAAGCATTAAACATACAAGTATGAGACACCATAGCAATAAAAAACAGAATACTTACTGAAATGAATTGGTAAAATAACACCCAAAGTTGTGGACTTACGCTTTAAAGTCATCAACTTCCTCACAGTTATTAAGGATATACCACTGCATTTTTTCTAGTTCTTCGGATGGTATGAATTCAAGCTTTGAAGCGCCAAATAGACGAACCATTTGTGTGAAAGGAAATGTTTCATCCTGCTGATCCACTTCCCCGCCATCATAATTGCGCTCTTCTTGATTGAACCTAGTCTCCACATCATTAAGATACATCGAACAAAATGTTAAGCATTCGGTAATGGAGACGACCTCTGCAATTGAGCCTTCGGGACGGGCTTTATTGCTTACATACTGCTTCAAAGAGCCCAGGTGCCTCTCAATTGGATACATCCAACGGCAAGAACATGGCCCCCCAAGTAAGGCCTCACGTGGCAAGTGAACTACTAAGTGGACCATGACATCAAAAAATGCAGGTGGGAATATCCTTTCCAACTTACAGAGGATAAAGACAATGTCTTTCTCTAGCCTTTCTACCTCTTCCACTTCCAATGTCTTAGAGCATAAAGACTTGAAAAACTCTCCCAATTCAACCAATGGACCATGGACATCCTTGGGCAAGTATCCACGCATACCAACTGGGATCAACCGTTGTAGCATAACATGGCAATCATGACTTTTCATGTCGGATACCTTGCCATCACCAACATTTGCACATCGTGAGATGTTAGATGCATATCCATCTGGAAATTTCACTGCCTTTAAGAACTCACAATACCCTTGCTTTTCTTTCTTGGTCAAGATATAACGCGCAGGCGGCATTGTATACGTACCATTACTATTTGCATGTAGATGTAATTCTTTCCTTATATTCATGTCCTTCAGATCCTCTCTTGCCTTCACAATATCCTTTGTTTTCCCATCAATATCAAGTAAAGTCCCCAACACATTATGACAAACATTTTTCTTGATGTGCATAACATCGAGATTATGTCTTAACTTTAGAGTTGGCCAGTAAGGCAAATAAAAAAATATACTCCTCTTAATCCAATTTAGTTCATCAGCTATACGCTTTCTTTTCTTATTGCTTGGATGCTTCCCCGGTCTGTGATCTGGAACATGTACCAACTGCTCTAGTACATCATCGTCTGAATACTCCATAGGTCTCTTTCTTTTCTCAAGCTTACCATTGAATTCCTTGCTCCTCCGCCATGGATGATTCTCATCTAAGAGTCGACGATGTCCTGTGTAACCTATCTTACTCCTCAATTTCTGTGAACTTGTATCCTCATTGCATGTGGGACAAGCTAAGTACCCTTTCATACTCCACGATGAAAAATATGAATATGCCGGAAAGTCACTTATAGTCCAAATCACAGCTGCATGCATCTGAAAATACTCTTTAGTAGAAGCATCATATGTTGGGAGCCCATATTCCCAAAGCTCTTTTAACTCATCTATAAGTGGCTGCATGTAGACATCAAAGTCTTTCCCTGGCGCCTTAGGACCAGGAATAAGTAACGACATCATCATGTATTGCTCCTTCATGAGCATCCAAGGGGGCAGATTGTATGGTATCACAATTACCGGCCACATGCTATAAGATGTGCTCATGTCACCAAATGGATTAAAACCATCAGTTGCTAGTCCAAGCCTAATATTTCGAGCCTCTTGTGCGAACAACTCATGCTCTTTGTCAAATTCCTTCCATGTTATGCCATCGGCTGGGTGCCTTAAGACTTTCCCATCATGTAGCCGTTTATCTTTATGCCAGTTCATGTTAGCAGCTGTTTCCTTAGACATGTAGAATCTTTGGATCCTAGGTTTAATTGGAAAATGGTGAAGAATTTTGTGGGGAACTTTCTTGCCCTTACCATTGTCAGCTTGCCATCTAGATTCCCCACATTTTGGGCACTTATCTTTGTCAGCATTATCCTTCCAAAACAGAACACAATCATATTTACACGCGTGGATCCTTGTATATGACAATCCTAGTCCCCACAACATGTTTTTAGCCTCGTAATAGGACTTAGGAAGCTTTTTGCAATTGGGAAAAGCCGCACTCAATAAACCTAGCATCATGGTAACTGATTTCTAGCTCCATTTGTGTAAAACCTTTAAGTGAAGCATGTGAATGATAAAGGATAATGTTGTAAAAGAGGTGTAGCCAGGATATAGCTCACACTGTGCTTCGCTTAAGAGTTTATAGAACTTTCCTGCTTCATCTTCATTTAAGTTGTATGTATTACTTTCACTTTCATCCCTTGGTTCAATTCCTTCTTGAGGTTCCGTTTCAATAAAGTTTCCCTTGCATACATTATTAATCAGCTCATCTATCCTATCACCTTCTTGTTGACCATTGTCTCTGATGTCTTCATTATCATCATTCTCATTCTCATTATCATTATTATCAGAGGTCCTATATGATCTACTATCATACCTTTCCCCGTGATATACCTAATGTGTGTAACTCTGTTGAATCCCATTATCAAAAAGATGTTCCCTAACCACTGAGGGATATAATCTGTTAACGTTCAAGCATTTGCAACAAGGACACGCTAGCATAGCATTACTACCCATATTAGACACATCAAATTGCATAAACTGGTTTACTCCAAGCTTGTACTCTTCACAATATCTAAAATTCACTGACATCCAAGTCATATCCATCTTCAACACCCTATCACAATTTCACCATAAAATAAGAGAAAAGTGAAGTACAGGAAGAACTAAGACATTTCAAAAAGCAAACCAGTTTCATGTCATGACCAATTAGTTAAATGACCTATATCTTTCTAGCATTTTCATGTCACGCACAATCAATAAGATCAGACACATATCAAAATGCACAAGGTCTCTCATAAATACAAAAGACAATCTCACCATCCCTAATAAGGAAGTCTAGTAAGGAATAGAGAAAGAGGGTGAAAGAAAGCATACCGTTTATAGTTTTGCTTCAAATAACTATGAACCCTAATTAGTGATAGTGTAGAATCTTTTTAGATCAAGTTTTTTCTATTTTTACTTTTCAAGCATTGCAACAGTTTAGATATGACTAGATGAGGGATGGAAACTATCCCTTGAAACTGTGCTAGGTGGTCTATAAAGCAAAAGCAGTTGCTGAGATATTCAAGACAATAATCAATGGCATTTGCCACAGGCCAGATCACAAGCAATCAGCCTATGGCAGGAAGCAAATAAAACTTATGCTCAACCTCATGGTGACAGGGAAGATAAAATGCTCAGGAAAGAGTTTGGGGAATTCTAAAAATGTAACTGAGAATGAAACAAATGTTAAAGGTCCTGCACTAGTAGGTACTTTGGAGGATGTACAAAATGAATTCAGAATAAAAAAAGGACAGAGGACTGATAAGACAAAACATATTTCCATGAAGTACCACTACAGATGACTGATAAGGCAAAACACATTGTGTATGATGCTGCTAGTGCTTTGAATCTGAAAGTGAATGAAGCAGAGGAACAAGGGGGATGAAACATCCCTACAAGATCTTCAAGCTTAAGACTGTTGAACAACCAGCTCTCAGCATATCATATTGTGGGTGGAAGTGAAGATTACACAAAATGGTTGCCTAACCCTAATGGAAAGTTCAGCATTAATTCAGCTTGGAATGCATTAAGAACCAAAAGCCCTGCAGTGAAATGGTGGAAAATGGTATGGTTTTCTGGACACATACCAAAATGTGCCTTTATACTATGGCTTCTATGCAAAAGGAAATTAAGGACCAAGGACAAACTTAAAGCCTGGAATGTGGTGACTGAAGATCATTGCAGTGTATGCTCTGAGACTAGTGAAACAATTGAGTGCCTCTTTATGGAATGCACTATGGCAAAGGATATATGGAATCAGCTATGTAGGAAGCTACATACCTGATTGAGTAAACTAGCATTGGCTGTTACAGCTTACAGCATTTGGTAAAAGAGAAATCAGAGAATTTTCAGTGGCAATCAACAAAGGAGCTCTGAAATTATTGCAAAAATACAGAAATAGATGTTCTACAGAATCTTGAGCTGGCCAAAAAGCTGTAGCAACTAAAACCAATAAGCAGTTATGCTGCAATTGGGAGCTACCATTAACAGTGTTACAATCTAGCTTAAGCATTGTTGATGTAATTCTTTTAAAAAGCATAGAAACACACTGATGAAGATGTAAGATGATGTTGGTTTTCATTGGTAATAGAATGACATGTTACTAAAAAAAAAGGGAAGTACACTACATTCGGAGAATGGTGAAAAAATGTAAACTCGTCATTGAATATCTTTCAACTAAGTTAAACTGCTAGCATGTGGAAAAATATTAAAGACCACGAGACAAATGGGATTATTACCGATAATTTGAGGTCAATATGGTTTCATTTCTAGTGCAATAAAATCTGGAACTAGTGGGGGTTATCTACCCAGTTACTAACAAAATTCCATCGCTAATTAGCAATGTTGCTTTTGGCAATAGAGTAAGGCTGGACTATTTGTTATTAATGAACCCTTAGCAATTAGTGAAGCAAGAAGGAGATGTTGCAAAAGCTTCTGATGGCTTCTCCTTTACAAACGTGGAAGTCAAGGTCGCTTCCCACGAACAAGTTCTAGAGTATTTGCTAATCTAGGATAAGCAAATGACCTATAATGTGGTGCCTTAAAAGAGCCAATGAATTTGTATACAATGTGAGCAATATTCATGGAGTGTCATAACCTCAAGGTTTTATCTCCTCTGCCTTTATTTTGGACTTTGCGCACCATAGGTTCAGGATATCCATATATGCAATATGTTGTACAGATTGCCATGTTCTTTAGGTTTTCATATTCAATATTTAGAAAATATTGGGGAATGTTATTAATAATCAAATTAATTTATTTTTCTTACTTACATTGTACGTATTAGGCTGAGTAGCTGTGTTGTAGTCCCAGCTGTTACAAATTGATATTGGTGCCTCTTGGAAACTCTCTTCATGAGACACATTTCTTCATAGGTAGCAGCCATTTGGGTTCTACATAAATTCCAACTTATAACCTGCTACTAATACATCGATACTTCATCATATTCTTTCTATTAAATTTTTTTGCTTTTATCAAGAAAACAACAGAGTTCTAATTTGGTTGGCAAACATCAGAGTTCTAATTTGGTTCTTCTTTCTCTTAGTACGCAGACTTAAGATAGAGAATTAGAGTCAGGCATTGTAACCTATAGTCAATTTTTGGAGCAACAAGCGTACTGTTTCAGGGTTACAATGCAAGCGAAAATCAATGTCTTTAAGATAATATTATGAATACACCTTGCTCATTATTGTTCTCCATTTTTTTTAACTTTGTCATGTCAATTGCACACGAGGGTACCTGAATACCAACATTGTACCTGTCTACGATAAGTGAGCATACTAAAGGCATGCAACATTACAACACTTTTAAAGGCCTTTGAATCAAGGGGACCAAAATGTTACCAAATGCGGCCATAATTTTTATCTGGAAAAAGACTAGAAAGTAACTCCTGATTGTGAGAGTTACAATCCCAGCTAGCCAATGCTTTCTAGAAGTCAACTAATTAATCGAGTACAACTCTTAATTTACTGAGTTCAATATGGTAAAGTGAATGTTTACATAAAGGAAGGCATGCATAATCCAGCAAGTATGTATAAAAAAGACAGCAAAATCTACATGTTCAACTTGAAATTGAAATCATGTTGTCATCTGTCTTCATATAAGGTACCCTGTAACGATGTGTATTTCAGGGTTAGTAAGATTTAGAGCCAAGGTCAAAGGAGAAAAACTCCTACAGCTTTCGAACTACAGAAAAAAATTATAAAATATGCACACAGAGTTTCAAAGAAAGAATTACCTTCTGGTGCTTTAGAGATTCTTTAGTTTTTTATTTTCCCTAAAACATCAAACTGAAAAGATTTAGGGCTTTGTTGGGTCAATATAATAATCGTGGGAATCCTAGCTATGATGGCACCACAGAGCTTGTTCAATTTTTAGTGAAATCGTGAGATTGAAGTGTTGAAAATGATAAGAGTGGGGATATAAGCTAAACTTACCAAGAAAGTAACTTTAATCTTCCTTTCGTTGCCCCAAACTATGACGATTTTGGTGTAGAAATGTCTGCCCTTAGCGAGTAAGAGATACACAGAACCGATAGAGAAGAGATTGAGAGATACAGAGAAACGGTGACAGAGATGTGTAGAGATATATATATATATATATATATATATATATATATATATATATATATATATATATATATATAGAGAGAGAGAAATGAGATACAGACAACCATGAAGACAACGTTTAAGAGATACAGAGAAGAGAGTGAGGGAGTGAGAGTTACAGAGAGACGAAGACAGAGATATGGAGAGAGAGAGAAAGGAGGCGCGAAATTAAACATATTGCATGTCTTAATTTATTTTTTTTTGGCCTTTCTTGACGAAGTAAATTCGTCGTTGATGGTTAAAATTACTTCCAACCCCTCGCCAAAATCGATTTTCACTCCCGCGCCACTGTGCATTGAATATCTTGCGACGAAAATTTTAGTTCGTCAACAAAAATTTAGTTTTGTTGACGAATAATAGAACTTGTCAAGAAATATAATACTATTCTCGACGAACTTTGTATTCGTCGACATTTATCAGTCTTTGTTGACGAACTGGTGTTCGTCGAGAAAGTGTTTGTCGCTAAATGGCAAATTTCTTGTAGTGGTATAGCCTTTGACTGTTTGTATATAGGGGTATGACAATGTCTACATTCACACTCATAAGTTATCTCTTTCCAATATATCATACAGTCATTGGGGCATGCATGTATCTTCTCAAAATCAAGCCCTAAACTCCCAATTATCTTTCCAGCTTCATATAATGACTTTGGTAATGTTTCGCCTCTAGGGAATGCATCTTTCAATAACTTAAGCAATTGTAAATATCTTGTCACTCGTTGCACTAAGACACTTTATATTCAACAGAAAAATAAGGAACGAGAGTGTCGAACACTTCTCACAACCTGGATACAACTCTTTTTTAGCTTCCTTTACGAGATTGAAGAACTTCTTACTTGCATCATCGAGGCCATCACTATCTTCATTTCCTTCCCCATTATCTCTCTCATCTAGCTAATTAAAGAGAGGGAAACCAAAAGCATCACGTATCATTTCTTGTGTTTTGTCACCCACGGCTGGTTCAGGAACAGAACTTGAAGTCAACAATGATTCCCCATTAAAAATCCAATGTGTATGGCTACTTAGAAAACCATCAACGACAATAGGTTCTGCTACATCTACTTTCTTCACGAATCTCATGTTACGACACTTCGTGCATGGGCATAGTATCTCTGTCGTGTTAGGTCTATCCTTGGAGGCAAACTCAACAAAATCATGAGCACCTTTCTCATACAAAGGATCCAATCTATTTCTTATATTAATCCAAATCTTATTTTCATTGATTTTGAGCCTGAGAGTGTACAAATAAGCAAAATAATTATATCCTTAAATCACATAAATAATTATGTCCTAGGTACTTGAGAAGCCAAATTCTTGCTACCATCGTTATCGACCGTAGAGGCATCACCCTCACTGTTTGAAGCCTTGATTTTGGACTTGACCATATCTACCTTCTCAAAGTCGATCACACTATGAAATCAACCAAATCTTACTTGTAGTTTTTGTTGGCTCTTCATTTGTTTACTCAATTTTCTCAATCTGCCCAAAGACAGGCTTATGTCTAATTAGCCAGTTGGTGAGGCAATGGTCTGAGACTTGAGAATTAATTTTGAGGTAGTTTTTTAAACTTTTTAAGATATATGTGATTATTGGGTGGGATTCGAAGCGATTCTGTTGTATAAGAGTTATAGAAATTAGAAAGTGATAATTATAGTAACAAAAAAGAAGGGAAAGAGAAAAATTCTCAAGGAAAATAGCCAAGTCAATATATGCATGTTCTTAAAAGAAATATCTAGAAAATAACCATTTTACCAGCAAACCCGTTCTGATATAGGAAAGTAGTAGAATAATAATAATAATACGCGAGCCCGTTCCGATATAGTAAAGAACTACTGATTACTATCCGTCGATACCCGACCCCTACGGCAGCTAGATAATACTTTCCTACTGATTAATATTCATCCGTATGACTGTCGTTTAATATTCATCCATGCTTTCCTGCTGATTAATCCCAAACTTTGGGATCTGTTTAAATTAACTATACGTGACCCGAAAAATAAACCGGCGATAATTTTCGGCAAAGCTCGGTTATTAGTAGAGTATCGAAATTTAAAAGAATTTTGGGGCAAAAATATAATTTTCTAAATTTTTGGGGGGCCATTTGTAATTTTTGAAATTTTGAGTGGGTCATTTTGCAACTTTCGAAATTTGTACCTAGGTGTCAAATTTTTTAGAAAATTATCACACATGGAGCCACCTCCTACTTTATGTACCTGATGACTAATCCAATTAAATAAAAAATTAATGGTTTTGGATTAAATCTAAACAAAAGGAAAGAAAGAAAAATAGAGAGGGAAATTTGAAACAGTAAAAAAAAGGAGAGGAGCAAGGATTGAACAGGGAGAAGAAACAGAAAACAGGGGGGAAAAGAAGGGAAACAGAGGGAAATTCTGGGCTGAAAATTTGAGAAAGAGAAAGAGAGAGATTGAAGAGAAGCTCAAGGGTAATCTCCCCCCTCCTTCCTAGTATGCAATTCCAGCTTTGTATGTGCTCTACCGCTGTTCGAAGTGTTGGGAGTGTGTTCAGTGGGGGTCGGTTATAGGGCAAGGAATGGGTGTGCTCTTGAGTGTATAGATGAATTTATGTCGTAGATGCGAGAATTTTAGCATATGTGTGAGATTATTGAGGGACGTTGTGTACGTTGGTGTGTCAAGTGTGTGTGTGTGTGTCTATGCCGTGGAGGTAGTTTACAGTGTGTGTGAGTGATGTCTGTGCGTGCGTAGGTATTCTGTGTGTGGTGCAGTGCAGAATTAGTGTGTATAGTGAGTGTGTGTGTGTGTCGGTGGGGGGGTGATGTTTGTATGTGTGTTTAGGAGGATGTAAAGTGAAATTGTTGGTTTTCAGGTTGATTGAGAGAGGTGTGTGTGCATTTGAGTGTGTGGCAAAGTGTATGACAGTGTATGTGCTCGCGTGAGTGTGCGTGTGCGTGTAATTGTGTGCTAAAATGTGTGTTAAAGTGAGTTATAGCGGTATCAATGTGTATGTGAGTGTTCTAGTGTGTGCATTTGAGTGTAATAGTGAGTGTGTGAGAATTGAGAGTGCATGTGTCTCGGCAGATTATGGAGGAGGATGAACAGTGTACGCGTGTAGGTGAATTAGTGTGTAGGTGATTTGAATAGTGTTTGTTAGTGTCGCTAAAAAGGGGGGTTAGCATTAATAGTTTTCTCGAATTATTATAAATAGCTAGGTTCAAAATTTGACAAAGTGCAAAAAAGTAACCCCCATTATATGTACGCTGTGAAATTTTTCGGGGTTTTTGGGTGTCCGTAAAAGACGCTAAATTAGGGTATCGGTTAGAAGAAATTCGCGATTTATTTAGCATAGGAAACAAAATTATTTTAGTCTGAAAAATTTAGAAAAACCTTATTTTACTAATAGATTTGATTATCTAAACTTTTGTGTCATTCCGAGGCCGATTGGTATTTTTAGGGAAATTGGTTTCTGAGCACTCGGTCCGGACACCGATTTGGGATTTTTGGGCGAAAATTTTCTAAAATATTTTTTAACCCATAAATGATTTTCAGGATGCTTAAAATAGTGTTTCAAACTATTTTTGTAATTTTTTAGGAGCCGGGAACCCCCAGGGGGTACAAAATGTATTTTGAGGTAAATTCACATACAGTAAGGTTGTTTGAGTGATTTACTTGTAGAAAGGCTGCTTTTGTGATTCAATTGTGAGAGGGGAGATTTTGGTAATTTGACCTAATAAGGGTATTTTTTGGTAAATTCACATATAGGAAGATTATTTGAGTGATTTTACTTACGGGAATGTTGTTTTGGTGATTGAAGGGGGCGAGGGGTGTGTTTTTGGTGGCATTTTGGTAATTTTACATACTTGGTGAGGGGCTGTTCTGGGTGTATGTGCGTGAGTCCGCATTAATTTATAATATCGTAGTGTAGACTGCATTCTAATCAGGTTATTGTGCCGTTTAGGGTAAAGTTAGAGACTTTCTGGTTAGATAGCGTAGCTTCTGATCCATGTAAGGGTTTCTATCCGAACCTTGGGTAAGGACTACTATCCGAACCTTGGGTAAGGACTACTGTCCGAACCCTAATTGCGATAACTGTTATTTGTAAGTATTCTTTAATTTGTGTATAGCTATTGTCAAACACTGAGATATGCATTTGATATCAGAATGTTATTGCCAAGAAAACCTTAGTATTGAACCTGGAACGGTCATTTAGAAATCTTATCAATGCTCACGTTGTACCACATGCTGAGCAAAATCGATAATTATTTGTATTCGTTCTTCTGAATTGTTTGCCTAATTCGATAATTGTTTGTGAATGTTCTTGCTACTCGTTGTGGTTATTCTAGAATTCTGAGTAACAAATTATATAAGTAGGCTTAATTGTTATTGAAACTATAATTGTTCAGATTATTTGTATTCATCTTGGTTCTCATTTTATTGTGTGTTAAGCAGTGAATTTCTTGATGATTCTGTGACTGTTGTTTTTGTGTTGATCCTGAAAATATGTTCTGTGGGGAGGCGTTATAAGGCTGGTTTGAATCCTACGTGGAAAGCAGGTTAGTACCCAGTGGGATTAGTATTCTGGTACATCATGCATGTGTAGATCTGCGCATTGCTTGAATGGCATTGCTTCGGCCCAGGATCAACATATCTTATCTGTTACATTGTATCTTAATGATTGTTTGAGAATGATATTCAAGTGGATGCATGGTTATCTGATTGAAGGGGATCGAGTAAAACTCCTCCTTGTATTGTAATTGATGTTCAAATGATGTCTTGATATCTGAATGAAGGGGATTGAGCTGAAACTCTTTCCCATACTGTGATCAATTTGTTTTTGATTGTCCGAAACCCCTTCCCTTATTTCCCCTGAAGTATCTCTTTTCATTTTGAAACCCTTTGGGAAAATTATCATTGTATTTTGAAATGATGGCTTCGAAATGATATTAAAATGATTGTGTTGGCATTTGGTTATATTGTTAATAATGTTTGTTTCGAAACTGGGATGATTGTCAATGTTTGTTCTGGTGTCTGTTTAGAACTGTCGTTTGTCATTTTTGGTATATAGTTATGACTGATTATTGATCATTTTGGAATTTATGAGACTGTTCATGACTGTCAAAATGTTTTAAAACATTATTATTTGATGGATTATTTTGAATTGTTTTGTAATACCTTTGGTTGTCCTTGTACGAACTTACTGAGCTCTTAAAAACTCACATTTCATTTGATTCCTTTCTGCATGTTATGATCAACAGTAGATTGCTCGGGAATGGGTTAGAGATCATGTGAGATTTCGGTGAGCCCACCACTACTGTATAGTAAGACCCCTACGTGGATCAGTACGGTTAACTTGTCCTACGAGAGCTTGAGTTGGAAAGAACCTAAGCTTTAACAGTTTAAGCAGTTTTAAAATCTTGTATTTTGAGGAATTTGAGTTGATGTGTTGTTAAACACTTTGAACTATGTGTCGGTAAAAAGGATTTGACAGGTTTAAGATGATGTGGTTGGTTAACGTTCTAGGTGTTCGGGGAGATGGAGCTCCGAATTTTCGGGGCGTTACAGTTGGTATCAGAGCAGTTCGGTCTTGTGATATTAAGCGTATAAGTATATGATTATGTAGGCATAGAGACCGAGTATAAGTATATAATTCTGCAGGCCTAGAACCAGAAAGTATAGGTAATTCGATTTTGTAGAACCATATCCGGGTAATGAGAGTAAGGCATGATAAGGGTAGAGTTAAGATGTATGTCTTTATGGTTAAGAAGTCTGCCTTTAACTCGTAATTGTACTGTTCTTTAGACATGTATAGTATAACCCTGATAACTGTACAATATATCAGTATGGCTTGCACTCGGAGCACTGGGAGTGGAGATGGTACGGAGGACCTAGAGGTCCCCGGGAGATGAGATTTCAACAGGTTTGTATAAGATGAGCAAGTATCTTATCCCCGGTACTGGAAAGACTTGATCAGACAATCTTTAGATTGGGTAATGTACTATATGGAGGTTTATAATTGTAGAGAGGTATCTCGACCTAATAAAGAGGAACAGTGGAACCCAGATCCAATGGTTGCAGTTCTAAACACTATGAACCAAAATTTGATCGTGACGACATAGAATCTGGTTAACCAGCAGTAAGGAGTACATAATACGGTTCAACAGCAGCCACAACCTCAAGATGAGAGTACCTTAGGTGAATTTCCCAAACAAGATGCTCCTAGTTTTAAGGGGTCATTGGACCCTATGGAAGTAGAGAACTAGATTGATGAAATGGAGAAAATATTTCGAGCCATTAACTGCAGTGAGAGGCAAAAGGTTGAATTTGGTCTTTATAAACTTAGAGATGAGTCTGAACAGTGGTGGAAAGGAGTTCGACTCGCCAACAATTGGATGAGAAGACTTGCAACGAATTATCGTGAATGAATGTTGAGAGAATTTGTCGTTGTGATGTAAGGAGATCAAGATTTTGAGGATGCCCAAAGAACATTTTTGAACATTTGTAACTACTTTAAAACCCGAGGGTGACTAAACACTACAAGAAAAATAACAATTAGCGACGGAAATTTTTTGTCGCTAAATGTCCTTATTCTCTCGGTAATTCCTTTAGCGATGGAAATTCCGTTGCTAATATTCCGTTACCTAAACCCTCGTCATTAAAGGTTTTATCGATAGAATTAGTGTTATATCAGTAATGTCTTTTTCATTAGCGAGGAATTGGTAACACTTTAGCGATGGAATTTCCGTCACTAAAAATATTTTCAAATTTAACTTTTTTAAAAATAAATAATTGAAATATATATGTATTTGAAAAAAATTATCATTTAAAAACCATATTTAGGAGCTAAATAAAATTTTCGTCACTAATTCTATTGCCAAAAAGACATATTTAGGAATTTGTTCCATCGCTAATTCCGTCCCAAAAACCATATTTAGGTGATAAATGATTTCTTTGTCCCTAATTTCGTCGCAAAAATCATATTTAGGAACAAAATAAAATTTGTGGTTACTAATTTCGTCGCAAAATTCATATTTAAGAACTAAAAATTTTGAAAACAAAAATCTATTAAATATGCATAATAGATTATCCTGCTCTTAGTAGTGATACCATAACTTGTGAAAATAATAATTCAACATCCCACAAATAAACCGAAGATAACAAGTATTCTGCATTTGTTGACTACCACTAAAAGTTAAGAATTAAGTTAATGCATCTAAATCAACCAATTGCTTGGTCACCAAAATGAACAAATATCCCAACAAACGTAGCGTCTAATCTGGTCAGATAAGGCAATCATCCACCAAGCTCATCGAAGATTTCATCATTGACATCCTCAGTAGCATCAGTCGCGGTAACTTCGGCCTATGACAAAACAATTAAAGGCATGTTAAAAGGATGTGGGTAATAAGAACTTCAAGGAGTCTGCATCGATGTACTTGTATAACGAAGCCTAACCATGAATCCAACCTAAAATATGTGGGTCAAACAAACTATACATAACATTTAAAAGATTGCTCATGTATCAGTACACTTTGATGACCAAGTACACACCAAACTGTGAACATACATGCATACCAAAAGCCCATCTCAAATCAACTCCCTCCATTACTCACCAACTATTTCAACCCCACAACTAATTATCGCAAAAGCATTCAGCCTACACCCCAAACACCACCCAAAAAAAAAAAAAAATTACATATTGTACTCAGTTCCTTGAATACATTATCAATTCGATCTGCTTATGGGGGAGCAATAATTCACCATAAATATGAAGATTCTACCATTTGATGGCTGAAGAAATATACTGAGAATGCAGTGGCTTAAGGCCGTAGGGAATGTTAATATCAATAATGACATCTTATTGACAGGCAACAGTGATCTTACTGACAGAAAACAGTGACATATCATACATTCAAAAGGCTGAAGTTAACAAAATAATCAAGCACCTAGTAGAGGTATGCAGCATTCAACCAAGCAATACCCCAACCCCTTTGGCCTCGCATGTTTTGCTAGTCAAGAAGAAGGATGGAACATGAAGGATGTTTGTGGACTATAGAGAGCTTAATATTGAGTTGATTGCAAGACAACTATTCAACTTATACCAATCTTTAATGATATTACTGTCATTTCCTTCCAAAACTAATCCAAACTATACTCTACCAGATGGCCTTAAAGATGAATGAAGCATGAGGTTTGTTAAAAAATATGAAATACCTATAGCATGTCTTTCTCTTTCATCCATTTTTTCACCTCAAGCTCTACCAGCTTAGGAATTTCACTCTCTTTCATCTTCTGCACCTCAAGCTCCACAATCTTAGCAAAATCACATGTTAAGGCAAAATCCACACTGCAAGCCTGGTATAGTTATCTCAGCAGTCTTTATTCTACGTGGTATTGACTCATCAAATAAACACCATGAGTCACTCACAGTTGACCCCACTCCGTGCCATAAAGGGAGAATAGTGGAACAGGGTTTTCAATGCAACACAATTCAATCACAATAGTCTTGTGTAGCATTTATAGACTAATTTGCAGTCCCAAATCAAATAGATCTATATCTAAAGACAAGGAGATGTAACCTTGCTTCATACGCTAGGTACGAGACTCCCAATGTGATAGAATATCCACCGTCGAATAATCAAATTAAAGGAACTCTCCGACAAATATTTGAGCTTGCACACAGTCCCTAAATATTACCAAAACAACAAATCATGAACAAGAGATAGGGCAAGTTCCCTACTCTAAAAGCCGCATACCTCTGGCCAGCAAGCAAGCTAATTTGTGAAGCAATTTTTGGTGCAGGATTTATACGAGTTGTCAGGATGCATAGAAACTGGACACATGCTAAGCATATCTATACCTTTCAACTACAAGTTAACTAAAGAACGAATACCAACACATCAGAGTAATGACCCCGTGATGAGTTCATTAGAGTAATAATCCCGTGATTGATCCAATAAAAAATAATTACATACAAACTCCAGAATAATCAACTACCCTTTGCATTTCTATTTTTGTTTAGGAGAAGTCTAACCCAAACAGTATAAAATGATGTGGAGAGTGCTTATGAAGGTGATGCCTACCAGTAATTGACTACAAGGTTCAGAAAGTTGAAGCCTTACAGTTAAAGGAGTTGAATAAGTCCTATTATAGCAATATTTCCCAGAACACTACCTCTACATATTCAAGAACTTCAGGTTGCTATTAAGCATTTTTCTCAGTTCCTTGGTGATCTTGTGCCTAGGCAATTTCACACTAGACAGAGCTAAGTAATGATATGCATAGCTTAATGCTATGCATAGTTTAATGCATAAACAAGCTCTGTAAACATGCATAGTTAATGATATATGCATAGTTCACTAGTTAATGATATATGTATAGTTTACAGATAATGATATATGCACAGTTCATTAAGGTGGTTTCAAAACCGCGTTTGTCGCTTTAAAAGAGACTTAAGCAAAAGTGTAGAAGTTTAAGAACAACTAGCAATATATATACAATAGATTGGGTCGCCTGGAGATGATCTAAGTCTGCTATAGGTCACTCAATTCAGCAGGCAGTAAGCAAATACTGATAAATCAAAACTTCATAAGAGCGACTCACTTAATTTTAAAAAGTAGCTGTGTTTTTTTGGCATACGAAAGACAAAAGCAATGGAGTGTCAGGGGGAATATAGTTCAATATACTCCTAGTAGGTAGCAGAACTCAAACGAGTACACTAATACAAGAGTTAAACTGAAAGACTGCTAGTGCAATAAGTAAACCCCCGGTCGTATATGTGCTAGCTCTTTGAAAGTTCTATTAGAACAACAAGAACTATGAGAAATACTTGTTTATTTCTATATAGCAGCTTAAAGTTATGGGCTAGAACAAATATCAGCTTAAGGAGTTAATGTCACCTGCATCCAAAGTGGGTGCTAGGTTCTGGCGGAGGGACTACCACTTGAACCAGAAGGTTTTAAGGGGGAATTGGGATTGGGGCTGCAGTAGCTGTTCTACTTAAAACATAAGGTTTTAGACAAGAGCAAGCTCAGAGATGCATGGTGATTACCTGATAGAACCACATTTAACATATTTTGTGACGTCAAATCTTTAAGTTAGTTTGTAACACCCAGAATATAATAAGACCTAAGTCTATAGAAATACAATAACACAAGCTCCTAGTATATACAACATTTCTTGTGCGCATAAACACCAAACCCCAAGAATAGAAGGAACCGCAACAATGTAAACATCATTTTAAAAGCAAAATAAGAACAACCAAGTTCATGAGAATCCGTAATAAGAAAAACCGAGAAGTAGAATCATAGCTTATGCCGTAAAGTTATAATTACGCAGGCCTCAATCTATCCAATATCCTCTAATGTGCATAAATCCCAAAATATTCAAGTTGAAGGAGTCTTAAACAAGAGTAACCATCATTGCAACAACAAAAAAGAGAAATCCACTTCATAAGAATGTCTTATAATCTAAAGGCAAATGTTAAGGCATCCAATATTAAGGACTTATAATCTAAAAGTTCTGCTTGACTTATAAAAAAGCTAAATGAAGCCATGGCTATGGTTTTGTAATATAATCCACATATTGATGCCACAAGATGGAACTGCTATTAAGGTGATATCAATCGACTTCTGTAATTCGAAGGACATACACAAGTGCATGCGGTAAGCAGGAATTTGAGCAAACCATCAAGGATTATAATTACTTGATTGAGACATCTCCGACTCAATTGATTCCTAGACACTTTTGAAAATACGTAAATATGTCAAGAACTAAGTCTGATTGTCTGAGGCCTTTAAATCCCCAAGGGAAAAAATTGTCAAGTAACCCAAGAAGTAAAATATTTGAACCCATAATAGCAATGTAGAGCTTATTTATGAAAACCCACATTGACAAAATGTCAAACATGTGCAGTGCAAACTACAAAAGCATGGTACAATTTCACAAATGTAAACTGAGATCTTAAAATGAGCCACTTAAATCCCCTAAAGAAATGGCAAAAAGGTAATTCGGACGAAACAATATTCAAAACCACAACAGTGTAATTGAAAAATGTAAAGATTATTTTTGGAAACCCACATAGACATAAGATTGAATATTGTCTACAAATTACAAAATCATAGTACAAGGTGAAACATATCTGTAAATTTTAAAATGATATCTTATTCGACAAATCATATGGAAATCCACAATACCAAAATGGATTGTTACACAATCAGAAGCTTATTTATGCAAACGCATCAGATAGGCATTTTGTCGAACACACACAGTGCAAACACAAAAAGTATGTACACACACTGGTAAAGGAGAGAGACAGAGAATATGATAAATCCCGAGCTTATTTATCAAAACCCACACAAACATTATATCAAATATGTGCAATGCAAACTATAAAGGCACAGTACAAGTGAAAATATATTGTGAATTGCCAACCAAGATCTTGTATAAATGGTCTCAAACAAACAAAACCACCATACCAAAAAAGGATTATCATAAAATCTAGAGCTCATATATTTTACATTCCGAATGTTGACAGCAAGCTACAAAAGCATGTTAAGGAAATGGTCCGAAGCAAATCGACAATTCAATATGCAAACCCAAAACATCAAAAGGGATTATCACAAGATCTAGAATTAAAACTAGAGAAAGAGTTCAGACGCGGGAGTGAGAGTGAGAGGAAGAAATTACCTGGCAAGAAGATGAAACTCAGAGGAAGATCGGAATATTGAGGACCCAAACGATTGAAAGAAGAACCCTAATTTGATTATACCAAAAATCAAAGCCGTAACAGTTAGTAAAAAGACGATTCAGCTTTACAGAAAACTTCTATCAGTTGTGAGTTAAGGGGCTTTGCACAAACCTTCAGAGTGGGAGTGATGGTGGCGCGCGCGACGGGTTTCTCCACAACGGTGATGGGGTTGGGAGGGATGGTGGCGCCAAACTCTCTTTTGTTCTGTTCTTATAGCTGAAAACCATTTATTTATGTTATTTATGTTTATTATATGTATATTCTTCTCTTTTTAATAATTAGTAAAAGCATTTTTCTGTAATTAAAAATTAAAATAATACCTTTACCGATGGAAATAA
>JAVXUO010001443.1:0-110659 GCA_033065855.1 Escallonia rubra
TCTGTTGGATGGGTTTAACTAGTACCTAGATGGACTAGTCAGTGTACATATGCATATGTAAAGCGATCGAGCACTGCCGGGGTGGCTTTGCTTCTGTACTGCTCATGTTCAACGTTTCCTGTCTATGTTTTATTACAGTTGAACTGCTTTGAATGTTATCCATTCATGCTTTATTATATCCGAAGTGTTTCAAATGCCTATTATTTAAGGGATTGAGTTGAATACTCATCCCTGTGTTTATATCGTATTGTAGTGATTTCATTGAAAGCAAAATCCCTCAAAAAGTTTTTATTGTACTTGATTGTAAAAATCGTTCGTTTTGTTCATCTTTGTCTAAGCGTTGTATTTCATTGAAAATACTCTTCAAAAGTTTTATATGAAAAATCGTCCGAATCATTTTGTGATTTTTATATCTTTGTTCGACATTACTGGGCTCTCAAAAGCTCAATCCCCTTTGACTTCCTTTCTGCAGGTAGTAACCAGCGTTAGATTTCTTGAGATTGGACTAGAGGCAAGCAAACAAGTGAATCTAAGTTTAATATTAGTCATTAGAACCCCTGCGCGGGTAAAGAGTATTGTTTAAATTTTATAGGATATCAGTTTGGTATTTTATTTCTGAAATAAATTGAGAGTATGATTATTTTGAAGGTTAGTTGCTCTGATGATGGTTGACCATAGGTACTTGAGAAGCCAAATTCTTGCTACCATCGTTATCGACCGTAGAGGCATCACCCTCGCTTTTTGAAGCCTTGATTTTGGACTTGACCATATCTACCTTCTCAAAGTTGATCACACTATCAAATCAACCAAATCTTCCTTGTAGTTTTTGTTGGCTCTTCATTTGTTTACTCAATTTTCTCAATCTGCTCGAAGACGGGCTTACGTCTAATTAGCCAGTTGGTGAGGCAATGGTTTGAGACTTGAGAAGTAATTTTGAGGTAGTTTTTTAAACTTTTTAAGATATATGTGATTATTGGGTGGGATTCGAAGCGATTTTGTTGTATAAGAGTTATAGAAATTAGAAAGTGATAATTATAGTAACAAAAAAGAAGGGAAAGAGAAAAATTCTCAAGGAATAGCCAGGTCAATATATGCATGTTCTTAAAAGAAATATCTAAAAAATAACCATTTTACCAGCAAACCCGTTCTGACATAGGAAAGTAGTAGAATAATAATAATAATACGCAAGCCCGTTCCGATATAGTAAAGAACTACTGATTACTATTCGTCGATACCCGACCCCTACAGCTGGATAACACTTTCCTACTGATTAATATTCATCCGTATGACTGTCGTTTAATATTCATCCATGCTTTCTTACTGATTAATCCCAAACTTTGGGATCTGTTTAAATTAACTATACGTGACCCGGAAAATAAACGGGCTATAATTTTCGGCAAAGCTCGGTTATTAGTAGAGTATTGAAATTTAAAAGAATTTTGGGGCAAAAATATAATTTTCTAAATTTTTGGGGGGCCATTTGTAATTTTTGAAATTTTGAGTGGGTCATTTTGCAACTTTCGAAATTTGTACCTAGGTGTCAAATTTTTTAGAAAATTATCACACATGGAGCCACCTCCTACTTTATGTACCTGATGACTAATCCAATTAAATAAAAAATTAATGGTTTTGGATTAAATCTAAACAAAAGGAAAGAAAGAAAAATAGAGAGGGAAATTTGAAACAGTAAAAAAAAGGAGAGGAGCAAGAATTGAACAGGGAGAAGAAACAGAAAACAGGGGGAAAAAGAAGGGAAACAGAGGGAAATTCTGGGCTGAAAATTTGAGAAAGAGAGAGAGAGATTGAAGAGAAGCTGAAGGGTAATCTCCCCCCTCCTTCCTAGTATGCAATTCCAGCTTTGTGTGTGCTCTACCGCTGTTCAAAGTGTTGGGAGTGTGTTCAGTGGGGGTCGGTTATTGGGCAAGGAATGGGTGTGCTCTTGAGTGTATAGATGAATTTATGTCGTAGCTGTGAGAATTTTAGCATATGTGTGAGATTATTGAGGGACGTTGTGTACGTTGGTGTGTCAAGTGTGTGTGTGTGTGTCTATGCCGTGGAGGTAGTTTACAGTGTGTGTGAGTGATGTCTGTGCGTGCGTAGGTATTCTGTGTGTGGTGCAGTGAAGAATTAGTGTGTATAGTGTGTGTGTGTGTGTGTGGGGGGGGGGGTGATGTTTGTATGTGTGTTTAGGAGGATGTAAAGTGAAATTGTTGGTTTTCAGGTTGATTGAGAGAGGTGTGTGTGCATTTGAGTGTGTGGCAAAGTGTATGACAGTGTATGTGCTCGCGTGAGTGTGCGTGTAATTGTGTGCTAAAATGTGTGTTAAAGTGAGTTATAGCGGTATCAATGTGTATGTGAGTGTTCTAGTGTGTGCATTTGAGTGTAATAGTGAGTGTGTGAGAATTGAGAGTGCATGTGTCTCGGCAGATTATGGAGGAGGATGAACAGTGTACGCGTGTAGGTGAATTAGTGTGTAGGTGATTTGAATAGTGTTTGTTATTGTCGCTAAAAAGGGGGGTTAGCATTAATAGTTTTCTCAAATTATTATAAATAGCTAGGTTCAAAATTTGACAAAGTGCAAAAAAGTAACCCCCATTATATGTACGCTGTGAAATTTTTCGGGGTTTTTGGGTGTCCGTAAAAGACGCTAAATTAGGGTATCGGTTAGAAGAAATTCGCGATTTATTTAGCATAGGAAACAAAATTATTTTAGTCTGAAAAATTTAGAAAAACCTTATTTTACTAATATATTTGATTATCTAAAATTTTGTGTCATTCCGAGGCCGATTGGTATTTTTAGGGAAATTGGTTTCTGAGCACTCGGTCCAGACACCGATTTGGGATTTTTGGGTGAAAATTTTCTAAATATTTTTTAACCCATAAATGATTTTCAGGATGCTTAAAATAGTGTTTCAAAGTATTTTTGTAATTTTTTAGGAGCCGGGAACCCTCAGGGGTTACAAAATGTATTTTGAGGTAAATTCACATACAGTAAGGTTGTTTGAGTGATTTACTTGTAGAAAGGCTGTTTTTGTGATTCAATTGTGAGAGGGGAGATTTTGGTAATTTGACCTAATAAGGGTATTTTTTGGTAAATTCACATATAGGAAGATTATTTGAGTGATTTTACTTACGGGAATGTTGTTTTGGTGATTGAAGGGCGCGAGGGGTGTGTTTTTGGTGGCATTTTGGTAATTTTACATACTTGGTGAGGGGCTGTTCTGGGTGTATGTGCGTGAGTCCGCATTAATTTATAATATCGTAGTGTAGACTGCATTCTAATCAGGTTATTGTGCCGTTTAGGGTAAAGTTAGAGACTTTCTGGTTAGATAGCGTAGCTTCTGATCCATGTAAGGGTTTCTATCCAAACCTTGGGTAAGGACTACTGTCCGAACCCTAATTGCGATAACTGTTATTTGTAAGTATTCTTTAATTTGTGTATAGCTATTGTCAAACACTGAGATATGCATTTGATATCAGAATGTTATTGCCAAGAAAACCTTAGTATTGAACCTGGAACGGTCATTTAGAAATCTTATCAATGCTCACGTTGTACCACATGCTGAGCAAAATCGATAATTATTTGTATTCGTTCTTCTGAATTGTTTGCCTAATTCGATAATTGTTTGTGAATGTTCTTGCTACTCGTTGTGGTTATTCTGGAATTCTGAGTAACAAATTATATAAGTAGGCTTAATTGTTATTGAAACTGTAATTGTTCAGATTATTTGTATTCATCTTGGTGCTCATTTTATTGCATGTTAAGCAGTGAATGTCTTGTTGATTCTGTGACTGTTGTTTCTGTGTTGATCATGAGAATCTATTTTTGTGGGGAGGTGTTATAAGACTGGTTTGAATCATGCGTGGAACGTAGGCTTGTACCCAGTGGAATTAGTATTCTGGTACATCATGCATGTGTAGATCTGCGCATTGCTTGAATGGCATTGCTTCGGCCCCGGATCAACATCTCTTATCTGTTACATTGTATCTTAATGATTGTTTGAGAATGATATTCAAGTGAATGCATGATTATCTGATTGAAGGGGATCGAGTAAAACTTCTCCTTGTATTGTGATTGATGTTCAAATGAATGTCTTCATATCTAAATAGAGGGGCTTGAGTTGAAACTATTTCCCATACTGTGATCAAATTGTTTTTGATTGTCCGAAACCCCTTTCATTATTTCCCCTGAAGTATCTGTGTTCGTTTTGAAACCCTTTGGAAAAATCATCAATGTATATTGAAATGATGGATTCGAAATAATCTTCAAATGATTGTGTTGGCATTTGGTTATTATTGTTAATAATGTTTGTTTCGAAACTGGGATGATTCTCAATGTTTGTTCTGGTGTCTGTCTAGAACTCTCGTTTGTCGTTTTTGGTATATAGTTATGACTGATTATTGATCATTTTGGAATTTATGAGACTGTTCATGACTGTCAAAAATGTTTTAAAACATTATTATTTAATGGATTATTTTGAATCGTTTTGTAATACCTTTGGTTGTCCTTGTACGAACTTACTGAGCTCTTAAAAACTCACATTTTATTTGATTCCTTTCTGCAGGTTATGATCAACAGTAGATTGCGCGTGAATGGGTTAGAGATTGTGTGAGATTTCGGTGAGCCCGCCACTACTATATAGTAAGACCTCTGTGCGGGTCAGTACCGTTAACTTGTCCTACAAGAGCTTAAGTTGGAAAGAACCTAAGCTTTAACAGTTTAAGCTGTTTTAAAATCTTGTATTTTGAGGAATTTGAGTTGATGTGTTGTTAAACACTTTGAACTATGTGTCTGTAAAAAGGATTTGACAGATTTAAGGTGACGTGGTTGGTTAACGTTCTAAGAGTTCGGGGAGATGGAGCTCCGAATTTTCGGGGCGTTACAGTTGGTATCAGAGCAGTTCGGTCGTGTGATATTAAGCGTAAAAGTATATGATTCTGTAGGCATAGAGACCGAGTATAAGTATATGATTCTGCAAGCCTAGAACCAGAAAGTATAGGTAATTCTATTTTGTAGAACCGTATCCGGGTAATGAGAGTAGGGCATGATAAGGGTAGAGTTAAGATGTCTGTCTTTATGGTTAAGAAGTCTGCCTTTAACTCATAATTGTACTGTTCTTTAGACATGCATAGTATAACCCTGATAACTGTACAATATATTAGTATGGCCTGCACACGGAGCACTGGTAGTGGTGGTGGTACGGAGGACCTAGAGGTCCCCGACAGACGAGATTCCAACAAGTTTATATAAGATGAGCAAGTATCTTATCCCCGGTACTAGAAAGACTTGATCAGACAATCTTTAGATTGGGTACTGTACTGTATGGAGGTTTATAATTGTAGAGAGGTATCTCGACCTAATAAAGAGGAACAGCGGAACCCAGATCCAATGGTTGCAGTTCTAAACACTATGAACCAGAATTTGATCGCGAGGGCATATAATCTGGTTAACCAGCAGTAAGGAGTACATAATACGGTTCAACAGTAGCCACAACTCAAGATGAGAGTACCTTAGGTGAATTTTCCAAACAAGATGCTCCTAGTTTTAAGGGGTCATTAGACCCTATGGAAGTAGAGAACTAGATTGATGAAATGGAGAAAATATTTCGAGCCATTAACTGCAGTGAGAGGCAAAAGGTTGAATTTGGTCTTTATAAACTTAGAGATAAGTCTGAACAGTGGGGGAAAGGAGTTCGACTCGCCAACAATTGGATGAGAAGACTTGCAACGAATGATCGTGAATGAATGTTGAGAGAATTTGTCGTTGTGATGTTAGGAGATCAAGATTTTGAGGATGCCCAAAGAACATTTTTGAACATTTGTAACTACTTTAAAACTCGAGGGTGACTAAAAACTACAAGAAAAATAACAATTAGCGACGGAAAATTTTTGTCGCTAAATGTCCTTATGCTGTTGGTAATTCCTTTAGCGATGGAACTTCCGTCGCTAATATTCCGTTACCTAAACCCTCGTCATTAAAGGTTTTATCGACAGAATTAGTGTTACATCAGTAATGTCTTTTTCATTAGCGAGGAATTGGTAACACTTTAGCGACGGAATTTCCGTCGCTAAAAATATTTTCAAATTTAACGTTTTTAAAAATAAATAATTGAATTATATATGTATTTTTAAAAAATTATCATTAGCGACGGAAATTCCATCGCAAAAACCATATTTAGGAGCAAAATAAATTTTTCGTCACCAATTCTATCTCCAAAAAGACATATTTAGGAATTTGTTCCATCGCTAATTCCGTCCCAAAAACCATATTTAGGTGATAAATGATTTCTTTGTCCCTAATTTCGTCGCAAAAATCATATTTAAGAAGAAAATAAAATTTGTGGTTACTAATTTTGTCGCAAAATTCATATTTAAGTACTAAAAATTTTGAAAACAAAAATCTATTAAATCTGCATAATAGATTATCCTGCTCTTAGTAGTGATACCATAACTTGTGAAAATAATAATTCAACATCCCACAAATAAACCGAAGATAACAAGTATTCTGCATTTGTTGACTACCACTAAAAGTTAAGAATTAAGTTAATGCGTCTAAATCAACCAGTTGCTTGGTCACCAAAATGAACAAATATCCCAACAAACGTAACGTCAAATCTGGTCAGATAAGGCAATCATCCACCAAGCTCATCGAAGATTTCATCATTGACATCCTCAGTAGCATCAGTCGCGGTAACTTCGGCCTATGACAAAACAATTAAAGGCATTTTAAAAGGATGTGGGTAATAAGAACTTCAAGGAGTATGCATCGATGTACTTGTATAACCAAGCCTAACCATGAATCCAACCTAAAATATGTGGGTCAAACAAACTATACATAACATTTAAAAGATTGCTCATGTATCGATACACATTGATGATCAAGTACACACCAAACTGTGAACATACATGCATACCAAAAGCCCATCTCAAATCAACTCCCTCCATTATCGCAAAAGCATTCAGCCTACACCCCAAACACCACCAATATATATATAAATCTATATATAAATATACATATATATATATACATATATATATATATATATACATATTGTACTCAGTTCCTTGAATACATTATCAATTCGATCTGCTTATGGGGGAGCAATAATTCACCATAAATATGAAGATTCTACCCTTTGATGGCTGAAGAAATGTACTGAGAATGCTGCGGCATAAGGCCTTAGGGAAAGTGAATNTCAACCATGACATCTTATTGACAGGCAACAGTGATCTTACTGACAGAAAACAGTGACATATCATACATTAAAAAGGCTGAAGTTAACAAAATAATCAAGCAACTATTAGAGGTAAGCAGCATTCAACCAAGCAATACCCCAACCCCTTTGGCCTCGCATGTTTTGCTAGTCAAGAAGAAGGATGGAACATGAAGGATGTTTGTGGACTATAGAGAGCTTAATATTGAGTTGATTGCAAGACAACTATTCAACTTATACCAATCTTTAATGATATTACTGTCATTTCCTTGCAAAACTAATCCAAACTATATTCTACCAGATGGCCCTAAAGATGAATGAAGCATGAGGTTTGATAAAAAAAATATGAATTACATGTAGCATGTCTTTCTCTTTCATCCATTTTTCCACCTCAAGCTCTACCTGCTTAGGAATTTCACTCTCTTTCATGTTCTGCACCTCAGGCTCCACAATCTTATCAAAATCACATGTCAAGGCAAAATCCCACACTCCAAGCCTGGTATAGTTATCTCAGCGGTCTTTATTCTACCTGGTATTGACTCGGCAAATAAACACCATGAGTCACTCACAGTTGACCCCACTCCATGCCATAAAGGGAGAATAATGGAACAGGGTTTTCAATGCAACACAATTCAATCACAATAGTCTTGTGTAGCATTTATAGACTAATTTGCAGTCCCAAATCAAATAGATCTATATCTAAAGACAAGGAGATGTAACCTTGCTTCATACGCTAGGTACGAGACTCCCAATGTGATAGAATATCCACCGTTGAATAATCAAATTAAAGGAACTCTCCGACAAATATTTGAGCGTGTACACAGTCCCTAAATATTACCAAAACAACAAATCATGAACAAGAGAGAGGGAAAGTTCCCTACTCTAAAGCCGCATACCTCTGGCCAGCAAGCAAGCTAATTTGTGAAGCAATTTTTGGTGCAGGATTTATACGAGTTGTCAGGATGCATTGAAACTGGACACATGTTAAGCATATCTATACCTTTCAACTACAAGTTAACTAAAGTACGAATACCAACACATCAGAGTAATGACCCCGTGATGAGTTCATCAGAATAATAATCACGTGATCGATCCAATAAAAAATAATTACATACAAACTCCAGAATAATCAACTACCCTTTGCATTTCTATTTTTGTTTAGGAGAAGCCTAACCCAAACAGTATAAAATGATGGGGAGAGTGCTTATGAAGGTGATGCCTACCAGTAATTGACTACAAGGTTCAGAAAGTTGAAGCCTTACGGTTAAAGGAGTTAAATAAGTCCTATTATAGCAATATTTCCCAGAACACTACCTCTACATATTCAAGAACTTCAGGTTGCTATTAAGCATTTTTCTCAGTTCCTTGCTGATCTTGTGCCTAGGCAATTGCACACTAGACAGAGCTAAGTAATGATATGCATAGCTTAATGCTATGCATAGTTTAATGCATAAACAAGCTCTGGAAACATGCATAGCTAATGACATATGCATAGTTCACTAGTTAATGATATATGTATAGTTTACAGATAATGATATATGCACAGTTCATTAAGGTGGTTTCAAAACCGCGTTTGTCGCTTTAAGAGAGACTTAGGCAGAAGTGTAGAAGTTTAAGAACAACTAGCAATATATATACAATAGATTGGGTCACCCGGAGATGATCTAAGTCTGCTATAGGTCACTCAATTTAGCAGGCAGTAAGCAAATACTGATAAATCAAAACTTCATAAGCGCGACTCACTTAATTTTAAAACGTAGCTGTGTTTTTTTGGCATACGAAAGACAAAAGCAATGGAGTGTCAGGGGGAATATAGTTCAATATACTCCTAGTAGGTAGCAGAACTCAAACGAGTACACTAATACAAGAGTTAAACTGAAAGACTGCTAGTGCAATAAGTAAACCCCCGGCCATATATGTGCTAGCTCTTTGAAATTTCTATTAGAACAACAAGAACTATGAGAAATACTTGTTTATTGCTATATAGCAGCTTAAAGTTATGGGCTAGAACAAACATCAGCTTAAGAAGTTAATGTCACCTGCACCAAAAGAGGGTGCTAGGTTATGGAGGAGGGACTGCCACTTGAACCAGAAGGTTTTAAGGGGGAATTGGGATTGGGGCTGCAGTAGTTGTTCCACTTGAAATATAAGGTTTTAGACAAGAGCATGCTCAGAGATGCATGGTGATTACCTGATAGAACCACAGTTAACATATTTTGTGACGTCAAATCTTTAAGTTAGTTTGTAACACCCAGAATATAATAAGACCTAAGTCTATAGAAATACAATAACACAAGCTCCTAGTATATACAACATTTCTGGTGTGCATAAACACCAAACCCCAAGAATAGAAGGAACCGCAACAATGTAAACATCATTTTAAAAGCAAAATAAGAACAACCAAGTTCATGAAAATCCGTAATAAGAAAAACCGAGAAGTAGAATCATAGCTTATGTCGTAAAGTTATAATTACGCAGACCTCAATCTATCCAATATCCTCTAATGCGCATAAATCCCAAAATATTCAAGTTGAAGGAGTCTTAAACATGAGTAACCATCATTGCAACAACAAAAAAGAGAAATCCACTTCATAAGAGTGTCTTATAATCTAAGGGCAAATGTTAAGGCATACAATATTAAAGACTTATAATCTAAAAGTTCTGCTTGACTTATAAAAAAAGCTAAATGAAGCCATGGCTATGGTTTTGTAATATAATCCACATATTGATGCCACAAGATGGAACTGCTATTAAGGTGACAACAATCGACTTCCGTAATTCGAAGGACATACACAAGTGCATGCGGTAAGCTGGAATTTGAGCAAACCATCAAGGATTATAATTACTTGATTGAGACATCTCCGACTCAATTGATTCCTAGACACTTTTGAAAATACGTAAATATGTCAAGAACTAAGTCTGATTGTCTAAGGCCTTTATATCCCCAAGGGAAAAAATTGTCAAGTAACCCAATAAGGAAAATATTTGAACCCATAATAGCAATGTAGAGTTTATTTATGAAAACCCACATTGACAAAATGTAAAACATGTGCAGTGCAAACTACAAAAGCATGGTACAATTTCACAAATGTAAACTGAGATCTTAAAATGAGCCACTTAAATCCCCTAAAGAAATGGCAAAAAGGTAATTCGGACGAAACAATATTCAAAACCACAACAGTGTAATTGAAAAATGTAAAGATTATTTTTGAAAACCCACATAGACATAAGATTGAATATTGTCTACAAAAACTACAAAAGACCGAATTAGTTGACGCATTAGATATTAGTTTACATGTGTGGCATATGTTGTTGATAATATGGCAAATATGACTTGAGAGGGGATTAAACCTCTTTTTATGTACTTGATTACTTTTTATTGACATATGTGCATGATTATGCATGTCACGTGAAGGAGGAGGAAAAAGTGAGTTGAGGGTGGTATTTGTCGGGGTTAGAAGTTATCTGGCCTGGGCTCTCGCTGTCGTTCATGTCTCGATAGTACGCACTAACTATGCGTACTACTTCTCGAAAGGAATTATTGGCGTGCCTGTGATGACGTTGGACTTCTTCTATAGAACCCGCTATATTAGTTGGTGGCGATACGAAAAGTCTCTCGCAATTAGGGAATGTTGGCTCGTGCATGAGGGGCATATTTGCATATTGTGTAATACCCCATATTTTAATAATTTTCTATCACTTTAAAATGAATAGTTAAGTAAATAACTAATTAAACAAGTTTGTGGTCTTTTAATGATATTAGAAAAGTTTTGGTGCATTTTGAATAAGTGGATAAAGTTCAAGGGGGTTTTGGGTAATTTTCCAATTAGGGCTTTAATATAAATAGTTCTTCTTCTTCTTCTTCAAGCCCTCTTTCGATCCTCTTGCTGCCTCCTTTGGTTCTTCTTAATTTCAGCCCCTAATCTTGCGTTTTTTTAAGAATTTTGGTGTAAATCGAGTTTCGTAGCACTGGGGGATTGAGCTTTTGCCGAATTGCTTGTATAAGGTAAGGGATTTTAACGCTTTTTGCTGTGGCTTGGGTTTCATTCTTTAAATCTGAAAAAAAAATATATATCATCAGACTCGGTCAATCTTGCTGTGTAAGGTTTTCCCATATTTTTGGTCTAAAACGATGTTAACTCCTGTTCTGCAACTATCCTACTCTGTTCGGATTTTTGGTGGCCATACGTGGTATCACTGTGTGGGCTTCATTCTCCTTGCTGGCATGGTGACATTATGCAAGTCCCTGCAAATTTCATGCCATTCATATGCAAATTGATTGGTCACCATTTGTTTGTTTGTGTAATCATTCTTTTAAGAATGGATCTATTTATTCAAACCCACACTTGTTGGGTGGATTGGTCTTCCTTTTGTCCTTTCTGAAGGTTTTGAGCCATGTTTAGAGTGTTGGTACAGCTGAAATTCAGCTTGGTGTAGATTGGGGATGGACTATCTTTTCCTGCTCATAGTGTCTTTCTTACGTGGCCATGGTGTACCTGCTTGGTCATACCTGCACATAAGAATGCTGGTAGTTACGACTAGTTTTTCAGCATTTGCTTATTCTCTTACCAACTGAAATCCAAGACCAAGCTGTGTGCTCAAATGATATTCGGCCTCCTTGCCATTTGAGGCATCTCCCAACCATTTTGTTCCATGGTGGCTTTGCCATATTTTCTCTTTTTATTGGCATGAACCTGATTCACTATAGGGGTGTTGTTTCACTATCAAAATTGAAATCGGTCCTCTATCCTATGTGTTTGTACAGTGTTACCATCTAATTCATCACATCATCAGTAACATTTGTGGTTTGGTATTAAATGACTAAATCCCTTCGTACATGTTCTACTTTGTGTCCATTTTGTTAAGAGTTGCCAAATCGCGTACTTGCTTAGGTGGCTTGTCGCGTGTCTCAGCTTGTTGGGCTTTGTTGTTGCTATCGTTATTATTTTCTTCCACTACCTTGTACACCAAGTTTTTCTGATCTATTATCTTGAGCTCACACAAAATTCGAGTTAAGAGTTTTGAAATTCCACTCAATAATTATTTCTTTGGTGCTTGTCAATTCGATACAATAACGGCTATGTTTGAACAACTCTCAAATTTGAGAGGGTCCTTTGGACACACGTTTGATTATATGCTGGCGATTAATAGATGCTTAGCATGCTACCGGTAGCACACGTTTGATGTTTGTACGTTTGGTTCAACGTTTGGGTCTTATGACCAACATAGTCATCGTATATTTTTGTTGTGCAACATTCCCGACATATTATATATATGCTTAGGGTTAATGCTAAATCACGTTTGTTTTGGTATTTGAATAACAATTTGGTTTGCCAATTTCCATCAAGTCTTGTCGTTCGACTCTGTTAGTTTTTGCATTCATATCTTGTCATTTTTGTACCTTACTGAGCTATTTGAGCTCACCCTTTCACTCTGCCTTGCCCCTTGCCACATGTTAAAGAAAGTGACTAAGGATCTTTGTAACAGCGTTGGAGTTTGAGACTTTTGTTTTAGTTAGTTCAACTTTGTAGCTTTAGTTTGAGAACTTTACCCGGATGTGGGTAATTTGATAGAATTGACTCGGTGTAATTTGTTTTAGCCGCTGCGTTTTGTAGATGGTTTTGTAAGGGATTATTCAGATAATGGATTGTACCAGACTTTTGTTTTATGGAGATATCTTATTTTAAAGGATTTAGTTGCTCTGTTATACCGTTATCACTAGCATTACAACGGTATATCAGGAAATTTGATTTCAGTCACGGCTTCCGTTTTTTGGGGCATGACATATTGATATTCTCGTACTTGGCTCATATTGGTCTTGAACTCGTTTATACTGTTTCGTAACACTTAGCAAGATCATGCTAATATTTAGGTCTTGCTTGCCATTCTCGTAAATATGTTCTACAAGATTTCAAATCTTGCTCGATATGCTATTCCCGTTTTTTGAAGGCAAGTGTGAGCAGATGGTTGCACGTGTTACTCGATATGTTCAATTATTATTAAGAATGTAGGCATCATCTGTTCTTATACTAACTACGCATAATATAATCAATTCATGTTTGGACTTAAAAGCACCGGATACCCTACTGAGCCATTCGGCTGACCTATTCCCGATACTTTTTTTTCTAGGTTCAGAGTCAGAGTCAGAGTATTTGCCAGGGGGCGAAGAGTATTACCTTGGGGAGACTCAAGAGCCGTACGCTGGGTGAGCAAAGTTTTAGTTGTTCCTTTTATTTTGGAGTGTAGTACTGGTATAGGAGAGAGGTGGTCTGGAATATAATGTTATGTTTAGTACTTATGGACAACTGTAACGTTTAAACCATACTTCCGCTGTTTATCTTTGAGGTTTGTAGTAAAACTCTGTTTATCTTTGAGGTATATATGTTAACCAACTTGTTTAGCATTGCACCCCTTCCGGAGGGTGTGACATTTAGTGGTATCAAAGCTATAGTTGCTTAAAAGCCAGGTTAAGATCTTTGGAATTGATTAGTTTATTTGATTTGAAATTCGATATGGCCTAAACATATTTTTTCACCTGTTCAGGTGTTATATATGGAGGGCCAGAGAGAGGAAAGTATTGTGGGGCAGGGTACACAAGGAACTGATCCTAATTTGTGGGAGATAATTGGTTTAGTTGGACGTATAGCTAATGCCTTAGAATCTTCGCAAAATAATCAGCAGCACAGTCAGGTTGGTGAGAGTTCTCAGGTGAGGTACGCTATAGCTACTGATGATCTGACCTTACTTGAAAGATTTGTTAAGCTTAAGCCTATTGTATTCGCGAGCGGCGCTAATTCAGATGAGGCAGAGGAATGGATAAGCAATAAGGAGAAATTATTTGAGAGAATGCAATTAACTCCTTCACATAAATTTTCTTTGGCTACTTTTTATTTGAGTGAGGATGCGAGGTTTTGGTGGAAGACGATTGATGCAAAATGGACACCCGGTAATGTGATAAGAACTTGGGATTTGTTTATTACTGAATTTAATAACAAGTATATTCTAGCAATTGTTAGAATAGATAGGGAATTGGCTTTCCTATAACTTGAACAGAAAACAAGATTGTACAAGAATATGAAAAGGAATTTACTGCTTTAGCTCAACATGATTCTTATTTGATTGAGGGTGGTGATAGGAAAGCTAGAAATTTTGAGACCGGCAGGAAGCTATAGCACCTCTTAATATCTTTGATTATCACGAGATTATAGATCGGGCACTTACTATTGAGAGGACTTTGAGGTTTACACGGGTAAAGAGGGCACATATGAGTTTATCTACGCGACCGGTGCCACAGTGGCAGGCATGAAGATTTCCTTCTACATCTGGTGATAGGAAATTTTTGAGAATAGATATGAGGAGTATGGCATATACACCTAGACCCCAGACACAGGGATTTATGCCCCGACCATTTATAACTGGACCACAACCTCAGCCTAGGCTTGGAGTGAGGCCTGGTCAATATATACCACATCAACAGCAGCATGTACAAGCAGTTAGTCGATATTGCACATTTTGTGGTATGACTGGGCATACAGAAGAGGTTTGTAGAAAGAGAAAGGGTGTCACGCCCCGGAAGGGGCGCCACGCCAAACAGGTTAGTTAACACATATACCTCAAGGAAAAACAGAGCTTTACTACAACCTAAAATAGAAACAGCTGAAGTATGCTTAAACATTACAGTCGTCCATAAGTGGAAAGACTGAACATAACATTATATTACAGACCACCTCTCTTCTATACAAGTACTACACTCCAAAATAAACGAAGAACAACGAAAACGTTGCTCACCCAGCGTAATACTCTTGAGTCTCCCCGAGGTAATCCTCTTCGTCCCTTGGCAGATACTCCGACTCCGAACCTAAGAAAAAAAAAAAGTATCGGGAATGGGTCAGCCTAATGGCTCAGTAGGGTATCCGGTGCTTTTAAGTCTAAACATGACTTGATCATATTATGTATAGTTAGTATGAACATGCAAGTCACTTGAACAGATGATACCTACGTACTTAAGAATAATTTAACATATCGAGTAACACATGCAAGCATCTGCTCACACTTGCCTTCAAAAGAAACGAGAATAACATATCGAGCAAGATTTGAAATCTTGTAGAACATACACGAGAATGACAAGCAAGACCTAAATATTAACTTGATCTTGCCAAGAATAACCAAACAGTACAAAAAGTTCAAGACAAATATAAGCCAAGTACGAGAATATCAATATGCAAATATGCCCCTCATGCACGAGCCAACCTTCCCTGAGTGCGAGAGACTTTTCGTATCGCAACCAACTGATGTAGCGGGTTTGATAGAAGAAGTCCAACGTCATCACAGGCACACCAATAATTCCTTTCGAGAATTAGTACGCGTAGCTAGTGCGCACTATCAAGACATGAACGAGAATGAGAACCCTGGCCAGATAACTTCCAACCCCGGCAAATAACACCCTCAACTCACTTTTTTCCTCCTCCTTCACGTGATATGCATAATCATGTACATACGTCAACATGAATGTCATCAAGTACCTCAAAAGAGGTTTAATCCCCTGTCGAGTCATAATTATCGTACTATCAACAATACATGCCAAACATGTAACCTAATCTGCCCAGTATTTCAAATGGCAGCAGGAGTAGTCTGTACTCCGAAAATCATAACAATTTAATTACAAGGCTTCGACAGTAACAATATATATTCATGAAAACTAGACTTAAAGGGTTACAGCCCAGTATGTCACTTGACACGAAAAGATTGTTTTAAGATCATATTAAGCCCTTTAAAAGACAAACTTCAGAATCTGCCTAGCAACAGTTTCACAAGATAGGTTCCAAGCCACGAATTTTAAACCATAGCAATAGTACTTGAAATAATCTGAAATTTGGTATGTATACTCTATACATGTACTAGTATAACATATAAAATAACCAATTCCATATATTAACTAAAATTATACATTTCTAAGCATCAAAAGTACTATAATTCCATGACTGTACAGTTTCACAGAATAGGTTTCAATCCACGAATTTTAAACCATAGTAATAGTGCTTGAAATAATCTGATATTTGGTGTGTATACTCTACACATGTATTAGTACAACATATAAAATAACCAAACCCATATCTCAACTAAAACCAAACATTTCTAGGCACCAAAGTTATTTCATTTTCATGACTGTTTTGCAGGTTTTGAACATATCTCTCTCTCTTAAGACAATTACACGCAAGTTTATAAGTATTTCACTACTCATAATACTTCTCTAACATGCTTTAAAACCTAAAAGAACAAGATAACCTACCAAGAAAATTAAGCTCAAGCCAATAGGAGAAAGTTGATGCAAATCCCCCTCCTTTACTCTTCCTTTTCTTCTTCTCTTCTTCCTTTCTCTCTTTTCTTTTCTTCCTTCTTCTTTCTCTCTTTTCTTTTCTTCCTTCTTCTTTCTCTCTTTTCTTTTCCCACTCTTTCCCTTCTCTTTGTTTCTCTTGGCCGAATGGTGCTCTTCCCTTCCACCTTCTCTTTTGTTTCTAAATTATCCACTTAACTTCTTTCCATTTTTTATTAGTTTCTTTTGCTTACTCACCCCCAATAATTAAGCCTAAGGCAACCCATGGCATGCCACTAATACCAACTTTTCATATTTGCATATTGGCCCCCCAAGGTTTTGCACAATTACTTTTAAACCCCCAATGTTTTACATAATTATATTTTGGGCCCACAATTAATTTCAATATTCATTTTATTTATAACACGATTACATTATTTCAATCAAATTTAAATATGTGTTAAACTTAATAAAATGATTAGAAGCTAAATAAGATCGGGGTCTCACACTCTCCCCTCCTTAAAAGAATGTAGTCCCTAAATTCATACCTGATCATGTGAACAAGTGCGGGTACTTAGACCTAATCTCATATTCACGCTCCCAGGTAGCTTCTTCAATATCATGATATTGTCATCTAATCTTAACCAATGGAATCACCTTATTCCTCAATACCTGATCCCGACGATCCAAAATCTCCACCGGCTGCTCAATATAAGTCATATGTGCTTGTACGTTAACCGACTGATCATGCAACACATGTGATGGATCTGACTGATATTTACGCAACATAGATACATGAAAGATATTATGTACTCGAGATATTGAAGGCGGTAAAGCAACCCGATACGCTAGATCACCAACCCGTTCCAAAATCTCATAAGGCCCAACAAACCTTGAAGATAGCTTACCTTTCTTACCAAATCTCATGACTCATTTCGTTGGAAAATTTTTAATAAAAACAAAGTCTCCCACCATAAATTCCAAACCACGTCAATGAGTGTCAGCGTAGCTTTTTTGTCTGCTTTGTGCTGTACGGATATGTTGTTGAATTACTTGTATCTTATCAGTGGTTTCACGAATAATATCAGATTTAATAAGCTTAACTTCCCCAATATCTGATCAACAAACCGAAGATCTGCATTTTCTTCCATATAACGCCTCATAAGGAGCCATATCAATACTAGAATGGTAGATGTTATTATAAGAGAATTCAACAAGTGGTAAATGTGAATCCCAACTACCTTTCAAGTCTATTACACAAGCTCTTAACATATCCTCTAAGGTTTGTATTGTATGGTACGCTCACACTGACCATCTGTATGAGGGTGAAAGGTTGTACTCAATGCCAATTGTGTACCCATAGCCCTTTAAAAATCTTGCCAACATTGAGAAGTAAAATGTGGATCCCTGTTAGAAACAATAACGGGAACTCCATGCCAACAAACTATCCCATCGATATACAACTTAGCCAGTATTTCCATGGAAAATTTCAAATACAGAGTAAGAAAATGTGCAGACTTAGTAAGACGATATATTATTACCCAGATGGCATCATTTCCATCCCGAGTCCGCGGTAAACTTTTCAGAAAATACATGGTTATGTGCTCCCATTTCCACACAGAAATGAATAGAGGCTGTAAATAATCACTGGACTTTTGATGTTCTGCCTTTACTAGCTGACATTTTAGGCACTTGGAAACAAATTTGGCTATATCACCTTTCATACCATTCCACCAATAATGTGATTTCAAATCTCTGTACATTTTAGTGCCACCCGGATGAATACTGTACTTACTAGGATGTGCTTCTTTCAAAATCTCTTGTTTAACCTCAACATTATTTGGTACACAAACACGATCTCTAAATCTCAATATACCTTCAGAAGATAATGAAAATTCATATTGCAATCCTTGCTCCATCTCTGTTCTAATTTTCTGCAACTCTGGGTCCTTACCCTGAGCTTCCCGTATCAATTGCATTAATGCTGGCCAAACTTTAATATTAGCAAATAGAAATCCCGTCCTAGTGGCGCGCGGCCTCCAATCACACACATCAGTTAACATATGCCATTCCTTAAGCATTAAACTAGCAATCATATTCTTTCGGCTTAAGGCATCAGCAACCACATTAGCCTTACCTGGGTGATATGAAATAGAACAACTGTAATCGTTTAATAATTCCATCCATCTACGTTGTCTCATATTCAATTCCTTCTGTGAAAATAAATATTTCAAACTCTTATGATCAGTGTAGACCTCAAATACTGCTCCATACAGATAATGTCTCCACTTATGTAAGGCAAAAACAATAGCTGCTAATTCTAGATCATGAGTAGGATAATTCTCTTCATATGGCTTCAATTTACGTGATGCATAAGCGATTACCTTACCCCTTTGCATAAGCACACAACCCAAACCTTTGTGAGATGCATCACTGTATATTACAAAATCATCATTCCCGTTAGGCAGAACCAAAATAGGTGCACTGACCAATCTATGTTTCAACTCTTGAAAACTATTCTCACATTTATCATCCCAAATAAAAGTTACTTTCTTCTGAGTCAAACGGGATAATGGACCAGCAATTTTAGAGAATCCCTTAACAAATCTACGGTAATATCCGGCTAGCCCTAAGAAACTACGTATCTCCGATACTGTTGAAGGCGTTTTCCAACTCTGTATAGCCTCAATCTTAGCCGGATCCACTGATATTCCTGCACCTGATATTATATGCCCCAGAAAAGCAACTTGTTCCAACCAAAACATACACTTTTCAAATTTGGCATACAACTTTTTATCCCGTAAAGTTTGCAAAACAAGTCTAAGATGCTGAGCATGTTGTTGGGTATCCCGAGAATAAACCAAAATATCATCAATAAAGACTACCACAAAACTATCCAAGTATGGTTTGAATATGCGATTCATCAAATCCATAAACGCTGCGGGTGCATTAGTAACCCCAAATGGCATAACTAAAAATTCGTAATGACCATACCTAGTCCTGAAAGCAGTCTTAGGGACATCCTCCTCCCCCACCTTTAACTGATGATAACCTGACCTCAAATCCAATTTGGAAAATATCTTAGCTCCTTGCAATTGATCAAATAAATCCTCGATATGGGGTAATGGATATTTATTCTTTATGGTTACCTGATTTAACTGTCTGTAGTCGATACATAAACGTAAGGTACCATCCTTTTTCTTAACAAATAAGACAGGCGAACCCCAAGGTGAAGTACTTGGTCTAATAAAACCTTTATCAAGTAAATCTTGTAATTGCACCTTTAACTCTTTCAACTCAGCAGGAGCCATTCTGTAGGGAGCTTTGGATATAGGTGCAGTGCCTGGAACAAGTTCAATAACAAATTCTATCTCCCTATCAGGTGGTAGAGTAATCAAGTCCTGAGAAAATACATCCGAATATTCTTGAACAATAGGGATGTCCTCCAGCCTAGTCACTGTCTTTGAACAGTCTATAGCATACACAATATATCCCACACAACCCTTATCAAGTAACTTTTGAGCACGTACGGCAGAAATAATAGGGACAACAGTTGGACTTTTATCACCCATGTACATGAATACCGACTGATCAGGTAAAGTAAACGTAACAGTCTTGGCAAAACAGTCAACACTAGCACGATTGTGGGATAACCAATCCATACCCAAAATAAAATCCAACTCCCGCATAGGCAGTGCAATCAAATTAGCATGCAGTACATGGTTATTCATGTTAATCTCATAGGCTTTGTACACTCTATCTGTATATAAAGAATCACCCACATGGGTACTGACTTTGACCATAAAAGGTAAAGACTCTGACATCATAGGCAAATGATGTAAGAAATGTGATGCGACATATGAATGTGTAGAGCCAGGATCAATCAATACTCTAGCCAAAGTACCAGAAATTAGAACAGTACCTCCAACAACTGCAGGCGATCCCTGTACTTCATCCTGTCCCAGTGCAAATGCTCTAGCCTTTATTGTCAGTTTATTCACCCTTCTACAGGTACCAATACCAGTACCCGATTCTTCCCCAGCCGTAATAGCCACAGATCCTTTATTCTTAGGACAATCCCTCATATGATGCCCCTGTGTCCCACATGCAAAACATGTTCCTTTTCTCTTCCTACAAACCTCTTCTGTATGCCCAGTCATACCACAAAATGTGCAATATCGACTCACTGCTTGTACAAGCTGCTGTTGAGGTGGTATATACTGAGTAGGCCTCACTCCAGGCCTAGGCTGAGGTCGTGGTCCAGTTATAAATGGTCGGGGCATAAATCCTTGTGTCTGGGGTCTAGGTGTATACGCCATACTCCTCATATCTATTCTAAAAAATTTCCTATCACCAGATGTTGAAGGAAATCTTCCTGCCTGCCACCGTGGCACCGGTCGCGTAGATAAACTCATATGTGCCCTCTTTGCCCCTGTACACCTCAAAGTCCTCTCAATAGGGAGTGCCCGATCTACGATCTCATGATAATCAGAGTTATTAAGAGGTGCTATAGCTTCATGTATGTCAGGATTCAAGCCAATCTCAAACTTCTAGCTTTCCTATCACCGCCATCAACCAAATAAGAAGCATGTCGAGCTAAAGCAGTAAATTCCTTTTCATATTCTTGTACAGTCTTGGTTTTCTGTTCAAGTTGTAGGAAAGTCAATTCCCTATCTCTTCTAACACTTGCCGGAATATACTTGTTATTAAACTCAGTAATAAACAAATCACAAGTTCTTATCACATTACCGGATGTCCACTTTGCATCAATCGTCTTCCACCAAAACCCCGCATCCTCACTCAAATAAAAAGTAGCCAAAGAAACTTTCTGTGAAGGAGTTAATTGCATTCTCTCAAATAATTTCTCCTTATTGCTTATCCATTCCTCTGCCTCATCTGAATTAGCGCCACCCGCGAATACAGTAGGCTTAAGCTTAACAAATCTTTCGAGTAAGGTCAGATCATCAGTAGCTATAGCGTACCTCACCTGAGAACTCTCGCCAACCTGACTGTGCTGCTGATTATTTTGCGAAGATTCTAGGGCATTAGCTATACGTCCAACTAATCCAATTATCTCCCGCAAATTAGGATCAGTTCCTTGTATACCCTGCCCCACAGTACTTTCATCTCTCTGGCCCGCCATATATAACACCTGAATAGGTGAAAAAATATGTTTAGGCCATACTGAATTTCAAATTAAAGAAACTAATCAATTCCGAAGATCTTAGCCTGGCTTCCAAGCAACTACAGCTCTGATACCACTAAATGTCACGCCCCCGGAAGGGGCGCAACGCTAAACAGGCTAGTTAACACATATACCTCAAGGATAAACAGAGCTTTACTACAACCTCAAATAGAAACAGCGGAAGTATGCTTAAACATTACAGTCGTCCATAAGTGGAAAGACTAAACATAACATTATATTACAGACCACCTCTCTTCTATACAAGTACTACACTCCAAAATAAACGAAGAACAACGAAAACGTTGCTCACCCAGCGTAATACTCTTGAGTCTCCCCGAGGTAATCCTCTTCGTCCCTTGGCAGATACTCCGACTCCGAACCTAGGAAAAAAAAGTATCGGGAATGGGTCAGCCTAATGGCTCAGTAGGGTATCCGGTGCTTTTAAGTCTAAACATGACTTGATCATATTATGTATAGTTAGTATGAACATGCAAGTCACTTGAACAGATGATACCTACGTACTTAAGAATAATTTAACATATCGAGTAACACATGCAAGCATCTGCTCACACTTGCCTTCAAAAGAAACGAGAATAACATATCGAGCAAGATTTGAAATCTTGTAGAACATACACGAGAATGACAAGCAAGACCTAAATATTAACTTGATCTTGCCAAGAATAACCAAACAGTACAAAAAGTTCAAGACAAATATAAGCCAAGTACGAGAATATCAATATGCAAATATGCCCCTCATGCACGAGCCAACCTTCCCTGAGTGCGAGAGACTTTTCGTATCGCAACCAACTGATGTAGCGGGTTTGATAGAAGAAGTCCAACGTCATCACAGGCACACCAATAATTCCTTTCGAGAATTAGTACGCATAGCTAGTGCGCACTATCAAGACATGAACGAGAATGAGAACCCTGGCCGGATAACTTCCAACCCCGGCAAATAACACCCTCAACTCACTTTTTTCCTCCTCCTTCACGTGATATGCATAATCATGTACATACGTCAACATGAATGTCATCAAGTACCTCAAAAGAGGTACAATCCCCTGTCGAGTCATAATTACCGTATTATCAACCATACATGCCAAACATGTAACCTAATCTGCCCAGTATTTCAAATGGCAGCAGGAGTAGTCTGTACTCCGAAAATCATAACAATTTAATTACAAGGCCTCTACAGTAAAAATATATATTCATGAAAACTAGACTTAAAGGGCTACATCCCAGTATTTTACTTGACACGAAAATATTGTTTTAGGATCATATTAAGCCCTTTAAAAAACAAACTTCAGAATCTGCCTATCAACAGTTTCACAAGATAGGTTCCAAGCCACGAATTTTAAACCATAGCAATAGTACTTGAAATAATCTGAAATTTGGTATGTATACTCTATACATGTACTAGTGTAACATATAAAATAACCAAGTCCATATATTAACTAAAAGTATACATTTCTAAGCATCAAAAGTACTCTAATTCCATGACTGTACAGTTTCACAGAATAGGTTTCAATCCACGAATTTTAAACCATAGTAATAGTGCTTGAAATAATCTGATATTTGGTGTGTATACTCTACACATGTATTAGTACAACATATAAAATAACCAAACCCATATCTCAACTAAAACCAAACATTTCTAGGCACCAAAGTTATTTCATTTTCATGACTGTTTTGCAGGTTTTGAACATATCTCTCTCTTAAGACCATTACAAGCAAGTTTATAAGTATTCCACTACTCATAATACTTCTCTAACATGCTTTAAAACCTAAAAGAACAAGATAACCTACCAAGAAAATTAAGCTCAAGCCAATAGGAGAAAGTTGATGCAAATCCCCCTCCTTTACTCTTCCTTTTCTTCTTCTCTTCTTCCTTTCTCTCTTTTCTTTTCTTCCTTCTTCTTTCTCTCTTTTCTTTTCCCACTCTTTCCCTTCTCTTTGTTTCTCTTGGCCGAATGGTGCTCTTCCCTTCCACCTTCTCTTTTGTTTCTAAATTATCCACTTAAGCTTCGATCTTTCCATTTTTTTATTAGTTTCTTTTGCTTACTCACCACCAAATAATTAATCCTAAGGCAACACATGGCATGCCACTAATACCAACTTTTCATATTTGCATATTGGCCCCCCAAGGTTTTGCACCATTACTCTTAAATACCCAAGGTTTTACATAATTGTATTTTGGGCCCACAATTAATTTCAATATTCATTTTATTTATAACACGATTACATTATTTCAACCAAATTTAAATATGTTTAAACTTAATAAAATGATTAGAAGCTAATTAAGATCGGGGGCTCACAAAGGGGACATGTTTTGCACGTGGGGCACAGGGGCATCAGATGAAGGATTGTCCTAAAAATAGAGGATCAGTGGCTACTACTGTTGGGAACGCATCTGGTACTGGTATTAGTACCAGTAGAAGGGTGAATAAACCGACGATAAAGGCTAGAGCATTTGCACTGGGACATGATGAGGTACAGGGATCGCCTGCAGTGGTTGGAGGTACTGTTCTAATTTCTGGCTAGAATATTGATTGATCCTGGCTCTACACATTCATATGTCGCATCACATTTCTTACATCATTTGCCTATGCTGTCAGAGTCTTTAACTTTTGTGGTCAAAGTCAGTACCCCTGTGGGTGATTCTTTATATACAGATAGAGTGTACAAATCCTGTAAGATTAACATGAATAACCATGTACTGCATGCTAATTTGATTGCACTACCTATGCGGGAGTTGGATGTTATTTTGGGTATGGATTGGATATCCCACAATCATGCTAGTGTTGACTGTTTTGCCAAGATTGTTACGCTTACTTTACCTGATCAGTCGGTATTCATGTACATGGGTGATAAAAGTCCAACTGTTGTCCCTAATATTTCTGCCTTACGTGCTCAAAAGTTACTCGATAAGGGTTGTGTGGGATATATTGTGTATGCTATTGACTGTTCAAAGACAGTGACTAGGCTGAAGGACATCCATATTTTTCAAGAATATTCGGATGTATTTTCTCAGGACTTGATTACTCTACCACCTAATAGGGAGATAGAATTCGTCATTGAACTTGTTCCAGGCACTGTAACTATATCTAAAGCTCCCTACAGAATGGCTCCTGCTGAATTGAAGGAGTTAAAGGTGCAATTACAAGATTTACTTGATAAAGGCTTTATTAGACTAAGTACTTCACCGGGGTTTGCCTGTCTTATTTGTTAAGAAAAAAGATGGGACCTTACGTTTATGTATCGACTACAGACAGTTAAAGTTAAATCAGGTAACCATAAAGAATAAATATCCATTACCCCATATCGAGGATTTGTTTGATCAATTGCAAGGAGCTAAGATATTTTCCAAATTGAATTTGAGGTCAGGTTATCATCAGTTAAAGGTGAGGGAGGATGATGTCCCTAAGACTGCTTTCAGGACTATGTATGGTCATTACGAATTTCTAGTTATGCCATTTGGGGTTACTAATGCACCCGCGGCGTTTATGGATTTGATGAATCGCATATTCAAACCATACTTGGATAGTTACGTGGTAGTCTTTATTGATGATATTTTGATATATTCAGGGGATAGCCAACAGCATGCTCAGCATCTCAGAATTGTCTTGCAAACCTTACGGGATACAAAGTTGTATGCCAAATTTGAAAGTTGTATGTTTTGGCTGGAACAAGTTGCTTTTCGGGGGCATATAATATCAGGTACAGGAATATCAGTGGATCTGGCTAAGATTAAGGCTATAAAAAATTGAAAAACACCTTCAACAGTATCAGAGATACGTAGTTTTCTGGGATTAGCCGGATATTACCGTAAATTTGTTAAGGGATTTTCCAAAATTTCTGGTCCATTGTCCCGCTTGACTCAGAAGAAAGTAACTTTTATTTGGGATGATAAATATGAGAACCGTTTTCAGGAGTCGAAACATAGATTGGTCAGTGCACCTATCTTGGTTCCGCCTAACGGGGAATGATGATTTTGTAATATACAGTGATGCAACTCACAAAGGTTTGGGTTGTGTGCTTATGCAAAGAGGTAAGGTAATTGCTTATGCATCACGTAAATTGAAGCCATATGAAGAGAATTATCCTACTCATGATCTAGAGTTAGCAGCTATTGTTTTTGCCTTACACAAGTGGAGACATTAATTATCTGTATGGAGCAGTATTTGAAGTTTAAACTGATCATAAGAACTTGAAATATTTATTTTCACAGAAGGAATTGAATACGAGACAACATAGATGGATGGAATTATTAAACGATTATAGTTGTTCTATTTCATATCACCCCGGTAAGGCTAATGTGGTGGCTGATGCCTTAAGCCAGAAGAATGTGATTGCTAGTTTAATGCTTAAGGAATGTGATATGTTGACTGATGTGTGTGATTGGATGCCGCGCGCCACTAGGACGAGATTTCTATTTGCTAATATTAAAGTTTGGCATGCATTAATGCAATTGATACGGGAAGCTCAAGAAAAGGACCCAGAGTTGCAGAAAATTAGAATGGAGGTGGATCAAGGGTTGCAACCTGAATTTTCATTATCTTCTGAAGATATATTGAGATTTAGAGATCGTGTTTATGTATCAAATGATGCTGCGGTTAAACAGGAGATTTTGAAAGAAGCACATCAGAGTAAGTACAATATTCATCCGGGTAGCACTAAAATGTATAGAGATTTGAAATCACATTATTACTGGAATGGTATGAAAGGTGATATAGACAAATTTTTTTCCAAGTGCCTAACATGTCAGCTGGTAAAGGCTGAACATCAAAAGTCGGGTGGTTATTTACAGCCTCTATCTATTCCTGAGTGGAAATAGGAGCACATAACCATGGACTTTGTGACAGGTTTACCGTGGACACGGGACGAAAATGATGCCATTTGGGTAATAGTAGACTGTCTTACTAAATCTGCACATTTTCTTCCTCTGAATATGAAATATTCCATGGAAAAACTGGCTAAGTTGTATATCGAAGAGATAGTTCGCTTGCATGGGGTTCCTGTTAGTATTGTATCTGACAGGGATCCACATTTTACTTCTCGATTTTGGCAAGCTTTTCAGAAGGCTATGGGTACACAGTGGGCCTTGAGTACAGCCTTTCACCCTCAAACAGATGGTCAGAGTGAGCGTACTGTTCAGACCTTGGACGTTATGTTACGAGCTTGTGTGATAGACTTGAAAGGTAGTTGGGATTCACATTTACCACTTGTTGAATTTTCTTATAACAACATGCACCATTCTAGTATTAATATGGCTCCTTATGAGGCGTTATACGGAAGAAAATGTTGATCTCCAGTTTGTTGGTCAGAAGTTGGGGAAGGTAAGTTTATCAAATCTGATATTATTCGTGAAACCATCGATAAGATACAGTTAATTCAACAACGTATCCACACAGCACATAGTAGACAAAAGAGCTATGCTGACACTCATCGACATGGTTTGGAATTTTCGGTGGGCGACTTTGTTTTCATTAAAATTTCTCCTACGAAAGGAGTCATGAGATTTGGTAAGAAAGGTAAGCTGTCTCCGAGGTTTGTTGGGCCTTATGAAATTTTGGAACGGGTTGGTGATCTAGTGTATCGGGTTGCTTTGCCGCCTTCATTGTCTGGGGTACATAATGTCTTTCATGTATCTATGGTGCGTAAATATCAACCAAATCCATCACATGTGTTGCATGATCAACCGGTTCACATAGAAGCAGATATGACTTACGTTGAGCAGCCAGTGGAGATTTTGGATCGTCGGGATCAGGTATTGAGGAATAAGGTGATTCCCCTAGTTAAGATTAGATGGCAATATCATGTTATTGAAGAGGCTACCTGGGAGCGTGAAGATGAGATTAGGTCAAAGTACCCGCACTTGTTCACGTGATCAGGTACGAATTTAGGGACTAAATTCAGGTTTATAATATAGTAGTGTGGATAGTGTTCTGATAAGTGATTTGTCAACTTAGGTTAATTCAGAGGATTTTGATCGAGAATGTTGTAGCTTCGTTTCGCTTGGATCGAGGTAAGGTATTTCTATCCGAAACTCAATTTCATCTATTTGTCCTTATAAATATTTTTTTGAATTGTTATCGAATTTTGTTTGAACTCCGTTATAGTTGATATATGCTTCGTTTGCCTTTAATGCCCTGTTTTGAGCCTTACACGGTTATTGAAAATCTTCATCGATGCTCAGTATTTGTTACTCATCCGGCATCGATTTATTTATTGTATTTGTGATTATTGCATTATGTATATTGACATGAGATTCTGCATTGGTGTGTTTTGGCAGGAGTTGGTGTGTATTGGAGGATTTGGTGTTCATCGGTGTGGGCTAGTATCTTGATGAACTAGCCGGTGTATTGGTGTGGACTACTACCTTGTTGGACTAGCTGATGCATATGTAGTTATCAATGTTAGTGAGTTTCGCCTTTGTGGTTTTGCTAAGTGATTTCCTTGCACTGCATGTGTGGCTTTACAATTGCTCATGTTGAATAGAATTTGTGATTATTTGCATCATATCTGAAAGTCATATCGATATCTGATCGAACTAGTTATAATCTTTGTGAAAGCTCTGGAAACTATCATCGAATTGTATCTGTGAACTAAACCATCATCATATTGCATTTGTAAATTATTTATAATTCTTCGTTTCAGCAACCTTACTGAGCTCTCAAAAGCTCACTCCCGTTTGACTTTCTTTCCGCAGGTGATAACCAACAATAGATCGCACTGGGTGAGAATTAGATTTGAGCCAAGGGAAAGAACTCGCCCTTGTAAGCTGATTAGTTGACTTTTTGAAGGGATGGGAGTGCTAACAGAGTTCGCACTTTGCATGTTGAATTACATAAGTAACTCCTCAGTGTACCTTTTTTTATTAATAAATATGCCACTCGAGTCTCAAGATGCTTCAAGACCTAGAAAATAATGCAAGTTGCCAATGTCTTTCATATAAAATTGGGAAGAGAGTTGTTGGATAAAACAAGCTATTTGGGAGGATTTACTTCCTGTAAGAACAATGTCATCAACATACAAAAGTAGCACAAGAATGCCTACTGGTGTCTTTTGGACAAATACAGAGTTATCAGATTTACTGCAAATAAAGCCCTCACTAATTAAAACGGAGCTGAACCTTTGAAACGAGGCTCGAGGGGCTTGTTTGAGGCCGTAAATTGCACGCATCAATTTTCACACATAAGTAGGACGAAGAGGGTCAATAAAACCTTGAGATTGTTTCATGTGTACTTCTTTAGTCAAATGACCATGTAGAAAGGCATGACATCAAGTTGTCGGATAACCCAATTTTCAGCGACGACGAGAGTTAAGACTCTACGAATTGAAGTGGGCTTTACAACATAATTAAAAGTTTCATTGAAATCTAGACCAACTTGTTGATTGAAACCTTGGGCAACCAATCGAGCTTTATACCTTTCCACAGAGCCATCAGAATTATTCTTAACCTTATATATCCATTTACAGCCTATTAAATTTTTGGATGGGTCGTAAGGTAAAAGAGTCCAGGTTTTATTGGATAGCAATGCATTAAATTCATCCGCCATGGCAACACGCCATCGAGGATCCTTAACGGCCTTAGAAAAACATGTTGGTTCTGCAGGCAAGGTTTGAGAAGTTAGAGACAAAATTTGTCTAGCTTTACGAGTACCGTCATGCAAGCGTGCAACCATAGGATGTGAGGTAGATGGCGAATTTGCTTGAGGTAAAGATGTAGTGGTGGTAACTATCGGAGAGTCAAAATCTGAAGTAGTACTCCCCAATGAAGTAGAAGGCATGTAAGATGAAGGCCGATACTCATTTGATTGGGAAGATGTTTTATTTTGAGGTTGGGATAAAGACTCAATTCTCGCATGACATGGCGACTCCGTTTGGGACCGTGGCACAGGCGAAATTGCAGAATGAGTGTATAAAGGAAAGGAAATGTTAGTAAAATATTGGGCGACTCAATACCGGGAGAGGGTGATTGATTAGAGAGAGAAGTAGTAAATTCAGTGTAAGGAAATGAAAGTTCATGAAAATGAACATGTTTGCTAGTATATACACGCCCAGTAAGAGGATCTAAGCACCGATAACCTTTGTAGTTAAAGGCATAGCCAATGAAAATACACTTAATTGACCGGGGAGCTAACTTGTAAGGAGCTTGAGGTGTTAAATTCGGGTAACATTCACACCCAAAAACATGCATTAGACTATAATTAGGACATTTTGAAAATAACAACTCAGATGGTGAAGAATTATTAAGTGAATGATTGGGTAACCAATTTATTAAAAACACAGAATATAAACAGCGTCAACCCAGTTTCTTGAATAGATTGTGTAACCCACTTCGTTCTGGTCCAAATTGACACCGTCCCGAGCTGATCGCTCCCACCATTGTCGGTATCTGCCGTGATTGATGCTTGGTCACCCACTTACACCATCCCACAACCGACATTCATCGGAGCTGCTGTCATTTCCATTGACATCACCTTTTGCCGAATCCACCACTACACCTTGTCTCCACATGGTTGCTCCCGCAGCCGAAGGAGTTCATCGAGGCCACCACTGCTAGATCAGCACAAGCTGGTTAATCATGATGTCGTTGATCGCAGAGGCCACCTCGGCACGATGTAGATGCCACCACCGCTAGATCCTGTTGCTACATGGCTGCTCCCGCCACCAGCTAAGTTCACCAAGGTTACCGTTTCTAGATCGGCGCATGCAGATTACTCCTGCCACTCAGATTCTATTTCACTTCTCGTTGAATTGTTTTAAAAATTTTAAGTTCATTATGAGAAGCAGGTGATTATACGTTCCATATTGGTGAATTGAAACGACTTTTAACTCATCGAAATTACAAGGGTCCTAGAAGAGACAATAATCCTTTTATATTATAGAAACATGAAAGATCTTTTCCCCGATGCTCATAATCTTTCAAAGTACAAGTGCATCTCTAAGTAAGCTTATATCTGACCCTTACTTCTTGCTTGTTCACTATCAAAGATCAACAGATGTATCGAGTCTCTTTATCCAAAAATATGTATATAGATCTCCAACCCCCCGATCTTACTCCGGTTTCCCGTGTATAAAGCTCTACTTCAAATAAAGCTTGTCTTGACTTCCGTGAGCAACGGGCACTTATGTTGTCAAAACCAACAATATATCAAAAAATACCTTTTTGTTTACAATGTCAATCCAGCAAGTATGGATTTTATTAATATGAGATTATCCTTATAAGACCTTGCAGATGAACTTCGAAGTATCTACTAGGATAGCCCTTTTGAAGGAAGCAACGCCTTGTGGTGTGCCCGTGGACCAGGTCTTTCAGAAATCCTAAGGCAGAATGGTTTTTGTTGCAGGATTTTCCTCATTTTGTACCGCTTCTAGTCAATCTGTTAATTAGATGACCTCTTACCCACTCAGAACATCTAATTATTGGTTTCTCTCTTGCATCTAGGATTCTCCCATTAAAGCTCTCACACAAATTATTATATAGAATGTCACACTTAGAATAAATACGCTAAAGTTTGACCTAGACTAGCGACGAGAAGTCTTGTCTGGGAACCACTTAAATGCTTTTTTAAAAGTGTATTTCATCTTAACCAGAATCCCTTAAGAAAGAAACCATCTGAAGCAATGTTGGCCTTCTAAAAACCCCTCTTAAGTCCCCCTAAGGCAAATGTAGATCCCTTCCCACTGTTATCATTTTGTATCTCAACATTGGTACTCAAATATGATCCCTTTAACTCCTTACATTTTCCCACAACTGAGAGTATTAGTCTTCAAAATCACCATTAATAAAAAAAATAGAGCCCTCTTCTGGCCCTATATGCCTGTTACCTGGAAATATCTACCCCAAACCCCTGCACTAATGTGGATTTAATAGCTTGCATTGGCCATGTTAGGTTGCTCCTTGATTTGTTCTTGCAATGGTCACCCAAAAAAAAATTGAGGATGCATGATTCACATTATGACTTCTTGGGCTCGTGTGCGTTGGATTCAACCTCTTAATCTGAAACCCTCCTCACCAGGCTTGAGGGATGGATATGTTTCCCACATACAATTCCATTCCGACTTTGCATCTTCGTCTCTCTCGGGTTGCAAACTACTAAATCATTTCTTATCTCATATGTTTTGAACATTATATGTTGTTTATCATGCTTGATTCCGTGTAGCTTAATAACCTCGGTAAATTGATTAGCATCCTAAAAACCATACCAACCTCAAACCTAATATATTTCTTTTTATAAGCATCTTTGAATTTCAAACAACTATTTCAAAAATATGGGAACAAGGGCTTACTAGTTTTCCACTGATTATCTGATTCTTCCATACTAGTCATTTCATCACACTCACACTTATTATTCACACATTATTCTCACCAAAATTCAGCTTCGCTGTAGCGGCAGGCTCTATGGCAGTAGCCTCTCTAGCATCATCCTCGGATTCTTTATTTATCTCATACTCGCTTTCACAAAATTCTCCCTCAGATTCTTCGTCCCTTAGATTTACCCCACTAGGCTCATTCAAACCATCCATGTTCACTACTCTTAGCTGTACATTCTAATCCATATTCCTACTCCTAGGTTTATACAATCATCACCCATATTCCCTGCATCAGGTTCATTTTCATCACCATTCAAGTAACCCATGTCAAATAAATCTGCCCGTGTTTGGTTAACAAGATCTGGCTTGAGTTAGGTCAGAATTAGGTTCACTTCAAGGTTGTGAAGCCGGTGGCTGAGCAAAAATCCCTTTAGGTTTTATCAGGAAAAAAAAAACCTCAGCTACCCTACTAGGATCCATTAGCTCACACATGGTCATTTCGTTCAAGTCACTTCTTACATGCACTAACCGGTCACATATAGTAAACCTAAGGATTAGATATAGGAAATCATTTGACTCTGTATATCCTAATCGTTCTCTGATCTTATTCAACAGTATCATCCCTGCTTTGTCCTCGTCAATATTGTCAAAGCAACTGATTTTGCCCGCCACATAAGCCCCCCCCCCCCAGCATTACGTTGCTGTCCTCTATGGCGCATTTTTAGAATAAAACATATGTCATGTGCTCGTAAAAAAATAAATTAAACTTAGAGTGTAGAATAACGCAAAAAATCTAATTTTGGTCAGACAACTATCCAAACCCTAAAAACTGAGATTTGAAGTAAGGTATACAGAAACAAATTAGACTACACAATAATATACGAGAATGATTAAAGCATGATCCGATAATATAACATGCATGGTGTTGCTGCTAAAAATATGCTCCGCGCAAATTTCAGAACCCGAGCCTTGACCGATGACCTACAAGACAGAAAACAAGTGACTGCCGGGTGGGGTTCCCGGTAGAGAACTCTCCGATGCCTAAGTCAGAGCACAGCTACAGAATAATAACTCTGAAAAAGCATGAATTGTCTAATTGTCCTCATACCTGGGGGGTAAACCTCTTTATATAGTTGTAGGAGGAGAGCCCTAGTAGGACTGGGGCGTGGGCTAGATGTGTTAGGATCGCGTTAGGATCCTCGAGGATCGCATCATAATCTCTAAGGACTCTTTTAGAATCCTGATCATAAATTTCCCAGTTTGACTGGGATTCACCGGGTGTCCCTCAATTATTGGGAGTTATATGATAAGCCCCCCACTTCCTTAGCCAAAATGTTTGGCTAAGGAAGTTTATATCTGGTGTCTCGAGACACGCGTCAGATTTATAAGGGATTATCCATCCACTTGTAGAGGTAATAATATTTATGTCCTCCATGTGCTCCGACCTAAGCCGAAGCTTTAAGCTTTGCCTAAGTAGGGAGCTAGAACCCTAGCTCTTGAGAGCTAAGTCGTTAGAATTTTGCCTAAATAGGCTATTCGGAATCATCTTTGGGAAGACGAATCATGCGATCTCGAGATCCTTTAGAGGTTGTGCCCCACGATATCCTCTCTTGGGAGAGGGCACAAAGCTGTGCATGCAAGTTGTTGCATGTGCGAAGTGTTTGAATGTCCCCTCGAGGGGTCACCTCTCCTTGGAGGGTGTTCATTTTGTGCAAGTGTGTGTTCTTTAGCTCGAGCCGACCACATCATGCTTGCATTATACTTTGTCACGAACTCTTATCATCAGCTAAGAGCTGGCAAAGAAGCCTCGCACTCACGTTTGGCTGGGTTTTGAATTGACAAAGAATGGTGGGGGGATAAAGTCCCATAGTCCTTTGCCGTTTCACGGGTTAGAACTGTAGCTAAACCATTCAGATAGAGCTCGAGCTCTATCCTGTCACCATTGGGGGTGTTCGTCCCTCGAGGGACTGCCCTAGAGGGCTAGTGGAACGAAGAGTTCTGGTAAGCGCCCTTGAGGACTGATGGAGCAAAGAGCTCATGTAAATACCCTTTGGGGTTTGACGGAACTTAAGCTTTTTCGTCGTACGCGCCCTCGGAGTCAGATGGAGCAGTAAGCTCACGTAAATACCCTAGAGGGTTTGACGAAACTTAAGAGTTTCTCATCGTACACGCCCTTAGGGGCGGATGGAGCGTAAAGCTCATGAAAATACCCTCAAGGGTTCGACAGAACTTAGAGCTCTCGATGCTCCCTTGAGGGCGAATGGAGCGCGGAGCTCATGCAAATACCCTCGAGGGTTTGACGAAACTTAAGAGTTCTTGTCGTACGCGCCCTCGGGGCAGATAGAGCACCAAGCTCATGAAAATATCCTCAAGGGTTTGACGGAACTTAAGGTTCTCGTCTTACGCACCCTTGGGGCGGATGGAGCTCAAAGCTCATGAAAATACCCTTGAGCGTTGACAAAACTTAAAGTTTTCGTTTTACGCACCCTCGGGGGCGGATGGAACTCGAGCTCATGAAAGTTTAACGGAACTTAAAGTTCTCATCGTACGCGCCCTCGGGGCGGATGGAGCTCGAGCTCATGAAAGTTTGACGAAACTTAAATTTCACGTCGTACACGCCCTCGGGGGCGGATGGAGCTCAAAGCTCATGAAAGTACCCTTGAGGGTTGACGAAACTTAAAGTTCTCGTCTTACGCGCCCTCGGGGTCAGATGGAGCTCGAGCTCATGAAAGTTTGACGGAACTTAAAGTTCTCGTCGTACACGCCCTCGGGGGCGAATTGAGCTTGAGCTCATGTAAATACCCTCGAGTGTTTGACCGAACTTAAGAGTTCTCGTCATACAAGCCTTCGGGGGCGGATGGATCGTGGAGCTCATGCAAATACCCTCGAGGGTTTGACAGAAGTTAAGAGTTATCGTCGTATGCGCCCTCGGGGGTTTGACGAAACTTAGAGTTCTCTTCATAGGCGCCCTAGAGGGTTTCTCGCCTTGTTGCCGTGGGTTCAAATAAGAAGGCGCGGGTCATGGAGCCCGTAATATGGTCGATGTGGCGAACCTCCCTGTCTGTGAGCATATAAAGCTAGATGACGCGGAGTTCGTCTGAGAAAGATGTCACTGATGATCGAAAAAGAAGTATCGCAGTTTATTGATGTATTGAGAAAGAATTAGATTCAATTTACTGGTTGCATGCTTGAGCTTGCAGTTGTACCAGACATATTAGATACTGTTAGCAGAGGCTGGCGATGAATTCTGATTTCACTAGATGTGGTGGCAGCATGTGTACTTCCATCATTGTTGAACTAGCTTCTCAACGAGCAGAGATGTGAATACGCCAGAGATAAAGCCAATGTATGACCATGAAACGATATATAATGCCGTGATGGCAAGATACTGCAGCAGAAACCCTAGGCGTGACTTTTAACTCGCCGGGTGCTGTGAATTTGTTCCTTGCTTAAGAAGTGGTTTATACGTCACTGTTGATGCTTGCATGCATTGTTTAAACCCTTTTTTTCATTCTGCCAATTCTTTTCATCCACCGAACAGATTCTATCTCCGATGACAGAGTTGATCATCGCAGGGAGGCGACGGCGCCACGGCAAGGAGCGATGGTAGATCTGATAGTCGCTGTCAGCGGCGACGTCGGGGCTTTGCCAGTGTAACCACAACAATGTCAGGGAGCTGCTCGGTGAAGCCGTGGCATCGTCGTCATTTAAGTGCAGTGGATGGCGCGACGTCGGGAAAGATGGCTGTCGGTGGCAACGTCGCAATACTGACGCCGATGCTCTTTTATGGTGGCTGCACGGCGCGATGTTGGCCGTGTTTTTCCCATTGCCGTAGTGGTGTAGATCTGGAGCAAGGATGGCTGCTGTGGCAACTGGGTAGATCGCGGCAGTGTTTCTCGCGACATCACCCCCGGCTGGGTATCGCCACGGTGAGGCGGCGATCTCTTGGAGCTGGTAGCGATTTGGCACTGTCACCGTTTTCACGCGGTGGATTGCACAACGTCGAAGAAGGTCGCAGGGTGCGGCGCCGGCGCTTTGCCAGAGAAGACGACATAGCGGCGACGATCCGCTTCTTCTTTCCCTCATTTTTTGTTTCCTGAGATGTTGTCACTGCTTCAGCAGCTTTGTGGGGCTGTGTAGCTGACTTCGGTGGCCGTGGTTGTGGCGGCGTTGGCCTTTTTCACGGAGACCGTTGTGTGTTGGAGTTAGCCGAAGTTGTGCAACGACGAATCTGGCAGCCCTTGGTTGCGAGGCTAAGACAGTGACGACACTGCCAGTCGCAGTGGTGTCAACTAAACGAATGGGTGGCTGCTGCAATAGTGGACCGAACCTGGCGGCAATGCGCCTCAGAAAATTACGATGATGACGAATAGTTGGTGTTTGACCCTTTGATGCGGCAGCGATTTCAGCTGGTGTAGCGGTTGCCTGGCAGCGCCGCTACTACTAGTCGTAGTAAACGAAGCAGTGTTGGCAATTGCGCTTATTGGTTCTGCCATCGGCGGTTGTGAGGCAGATTGCAGCACCGATTATTCCGATAGGGACGGTTGTGTGGCCATGGAGGCTGTCTGAAGGCGGTCGGGTTTAGAGACCCACAGTAGCAGTGTTGTCGGTTGGCTGCCGGCGGCATGTTCCAAAACGTATGACCAGAGTTTTTTTTTTTGATGTGATTGCTGTTTTTGCTCCGGCAATTTCACGCCGACAGTATGTGACGCCGGAGACTGAAGTGGTTGCGTCGGTGAGAATCTTGGAGGTGGTTGCGCCGGTGCCGTCGGTGGCTCGGCGGCACTTTGCTAGTTCTGAATTTTCTTCGAACAATGCCTTTGTATTTTTGCGACTGTGAGGATAATTCAATCTAGAAATTTGTGGCGACGACGGTTCTGTTGGTGGTTCCGACACGTTGTCGCCGGTAATTTGGGATAAACTGCTGAATTTTCTTGAGGTCAAACGGCTAGGCTGGCGAGTCCCACGGATGGCGCCAATTTGTTGCTGCTAAAAATATGCTCCGCGCAAATTTCGGAACCCAAGCCTTGACCGATGACCTGCAAGACAAAAAACAAGTGACCGCCGGGTGGGGTTCCCAGCGGAGAACTCTTCGATGCCTAAGTCAGAGCGCAGCTACAAAATAATAATTCTGAAAAAGCATGAATTGTCTAATTGTCCTCATACCTGGGGGTAGACCCCTTTATATAGTTGTAGGAGTAGAGTCCTAGTAGGATTGGGTCGTGGACTAGATGTGTTAGGATCGCGTTAGGATCCTCGATGATCGTGTCACAATCTCTAAGGACTCTTTTAGAATCCTGATCATAAATCTCCCAGTTTGACTGGGATTCGCCAGGTGTCCATCAATTATTGAGAGTTATATTTGAGTTATATCACATGGAAAAATTAAACGGAGGAAGGATGGAACCCTAAACCCAGCACCCAAACTGATTATCTAAGTGTATACATATCCTTAATTAACATTATGCCCAAAATAAATGCTGAAAATAAACATCGAACGCTTTGGACAGAGTTCTTACGAAAGTCCGATGGTAACAATCTTCATTGAACGCTTCATCCCTCGTCTCCACGTCGTCCATATATCTCTTTTACTGATCTTTGATCGGTCTCCACACGTGGTGCTGTGATGAAAGTGTAGAGGGAGTGGAGACGGTGTGACTGTTTGATTGATCAGAGAGAGAGAGAGCGAGCGAAAGAAAGGGCTTTGGCTGTATTGGCAGTTCACGTTCGGATGCTTCGAGCGGTGGAAACTAAATATTAAATCTTTGGGTGTTTCGTGTACGCGGGCTCACAGTAAGGGTTCGATGGGCCTTTAATCCCTTGTTTACCCATGCCTCAAATCGCTGGTCTTTAATACCGAACACGACACGTAGTCGGCCATTATATCAACACGCCACTTGGTTAAACCCAAAGCCAGATCCGACTTCCATCAGCTGTTCTCTCTCGTACACGCGTCCACGGTCTTGCCTCGTTCTGCGCCAACCGGCCGGGACCCTGACTGAGGCTTTCTCAAGCGCAGCTCCATCAGAATCTGATTTAAGGTATTTGTGCACATTGATACATGCACATTGATATTGCTCCGGATGGTATTTTCCACTGTAATTTTCCACAGATTTATATTGATCTCCTTTTCAAAACGCCTTCTTTTGCTTCTGATATTCGTTTTCATAGATGCTATCCATGGACCTGGCAGCATCCTCTAGGTTGTTTGTCTGTTTCAAGATTGGTTCTTTTTATAAATCATGTAATTATCCCCATGAATTAGGCACGTTTATTCTTTATTTTAGCGTGATCTCTCGTAACTACCTCTCTCATCTGTTTGCCAGTTTGCTACTGTAGAGAATCTTAGATCCATAAGGAAAGGAAACAAAACCAGTTTTGAATCAAACAAATCTACCTTGAGTTTAAAAATAAAATAAAATATGACTACCTAGAGTGTTTGATTAATAAATATTGATGATGTTCATAATTGAAGTTTTTTATGTGAAGTAGGCGATTATACGCTTCCGTATTCGTGAATTCCATATTCAGCAACTTTTGACTCATCGAAAATACAAAGGATCCTCGAAGAGACATGGAAGCTCTTTTCTCCGATGTGGATATACTGTTTGAGATTCTGTGTCGTTTACCGGTCATAGATCTTTCAAGGTACAAGTGCATCTCTAAGCAGTGGAATAAACTCATATCTGACCCTTACTTCTTGCTTGTTCACCATCAAAGGTCAACAGATGTATCGTGTCTCTTCATCCAAAAGTATATGTATCGAGCTCCAACCCACAACTCTTACTCCTACTGCCCAATCAGTTTGATGCTCTCCGAACGCGTGTATAAAGCTCTACTTGGAATGAACTTTATCTTGACTTCCGTGAGCAATGGACTTTTATGTTGTCGAAATCATCAACGTACTGGAAACGATTTCTTCGTTTACGTTGTCAATCCAGCAAGTATGGATTGGTTCAGAATCAGTTCTCCTGAAGATTGTTGTAATGAAAGTCTGGCAATTGCCTTCTATCCATTTGGTTATTCAGATAATACAACCCCAAGTTTCAAGTTAGTGAACATGCGGCGACCGGAGGGTGGTGGAAGTTTTTACTACTTTTGGGTGTACTCATCGGAAACAGGAACTTGGAACAAGTCGAAAGAAATCTGCTACTGCAACTATGACCTTCCTAAGGCGAAAAAAGTTTTTGCGAACGGAAGGTTTAATTGGTTGACCTTGGGGCATTACGTTATAACTTTTGATGCCGAAGAGGATAAGTCCAGTGTTATTAAATTACCAGGAGTTGAGATTCTAGATCCATATATTATACATCAGATGTGTATAGGGGAGTCTGATGGGTACCTGAATTTTCTTTATGTGAACTGGTCGGAACTTAAGGTTTGGAGCTTGCAGGATTATAGCGGGCCTTTGTGGGTTTTGAAATATCGTGTGAACTTGGTTGATTCTTTTGGAGAGTACGTAAGCGTGAAAGGTCTCAAGTCGTGGAGGGAATCCGAGTGCCATGAAGAGGTCAGCAATAATTGCTGGATGCAGCCACTGACTCTCAATTCTGATGTCCTCTTTCTCAGATTGGAGGAAAAGTGGATACAATGTTACGATTTTAAAACCGGTGGGCTGGAGTCCATTGGCTGTAGTGTCTCGATGGTGCAGTATTTAGATGGTTATCACACGCCAGCCGCATTTCCATATACCATCACCTTGGCCGCAGCTAGTGCCCTTAAATATTTTATCTCTGCCCTCCCAGATGATATTGCAAGTTCGAGAAGTGAAGCAGAAGAAATGGATCGCAAGTTTCTCCGTGACTCACCAACGTTACGTCCCTGCTGTTTCCAAAAATACCGCTCCAGCAAAGAGAATGCCCCTGTACTAGCCGAGTTCCCAAGTCGTGTTTCCAAATTTACCGCTCCAGCAAAGAGAAGGAAATGAATTTCAAATTATATTCTTCATCTTTTCCTGTACTTACTAAATCTGACTATTTTCCCTGCTGTTTTATCTGCGAGTTGGACAAGCTATTTGAATTACTTTGCTTCACATCATTACTTTGTTTTTCTGTTGACGAGTTTTAGACTTTTAGCTGTAATTCTTAAAAGTATTTTTTTAATGTAACTAAATAAAAGTCACCATAAGCATTTAAAGACGTTACTTTTGTACTAATTGAAAAGTTGTAGCTATCTTCTTACAATTCGGGAATGAGTCAAAATTTGTCTATACGGAAATATGAAGTGGCTATCTAGGGAAGGAATAACGTACTATTCAAGAACAACTATGTCTTATTAACTGAAATCATCTAAATCGTGATGCACGAAACATATCGAGCTTCCAACCAAAATCATGTTTTTGTTTGTTGGATGAAAGTTGAAAAGTTTGTTGAATGGAAGTTGAAAAGTATGCCGAGGAAAGACAACAAATGAGATAGCCAAAATCTAATTGATTTTAAAAAGTCTATACGCCAATGCAACCACCTATCCGTTTAGATCTTAGATTCTTGCTCAAGATTCAAATTTAACTAACATATTAATTTCAAAAAGTATGTTTGCCAATTAGACGACCGTTTATAAGTCTCTGAGAGAGAGGCAAAAAATAGCGATAACCATTCTCTTTCAAACATCTCATTTAATACCTCTGTTTTCATCACGTGGCAGTGTAGATCGCTATTTACTTAGGGCTTTTAGTGGGGGATCTTGGTGGCTCCGATGAGTTGGACGGCCTCGTCACGGCGACTTGCAATTGGTCATGTGAGTTTCTCCATGTATTACGGCGCCGGGGTTTCGATGTAGATTGATGAGGGGTTAAGCTGTGGGGGTCCTAGGGTGCTTCACCATTACGTCATCAATCATGACCATCTTTCATTCTAATTTAGGCTCTTAGTGATACTAAAGAAATGGATTCGCAGTACACATAGATGTGCCACAAAGACTGCAGTCTAAGTTTGATGTAAGCATGATGGTGCGGGAGAGGGCACAAATATGCGCCCGGGCGAAGATCGACGCAAACTAGATAGATCCTCATGATTGGCAGGCATCTCTTCTAAGGCAAAGGTGGAGAGTGAGTACGAGAGACACACAAGTCCAACAGTGAGGTCCAATTGTTAAGGTCCAGAGAGAGAGTCTAAAGTCGTTATCCAATGTCAGAGTCTAATGCTTAAGTTCTTCCTCTCTCTAGAATTTTTGTGTTACGACGTTTTAGAGTAAGGAAGTGAAAGCATGCGAACGATTCAATTAATAAAATCTTGTGAATTATCCTGAAAATGGGTTCCCAAGTTAACTACTTATAAGCAGCTGAAAATGCCTTGTGATCAAGAGATACTTGCCGCACTTCACAAGTGCCACCTCGTCGAGGGCCTGCTATGTGCCAATGTTCTGTTAGACCATTAGATTGTCATACTCACTCGATCTGCCCCTTACACCTTTGCTTTGTCTTTTAGGGAACACCGAGTCACACAATGTTGGTGTGGCCACAAAACGCCCTCGATCTTGACACTTGTCAATACCCTTGCAAAGTCCCATAAGGGCATAGACAGATGTAGGGAACTTGGCTATGGTCGAGAAAGCCCAATGCAAGATTACCAGATTGAATAGGCACAATGCCCTCTAAAAAACTTGCTCATATCTCGAAATGAATTGCGTTGATGATTATTAGCCTCAGTGCCGATGAAGAGCCCCAATGTATTGGAGGGGTCACTAACTTCGCACTGAGCCGAAGTGTCTGAGCGTTTGGGCCACACGATGGTAGTGTCCTTGAGGAGTCGCTTATGCAACTGATGGAGGTCATGTCTCAGAGGAGTCACCTACCTCTAGAAGATGAGTACTCGTGCTGGTGCTTGGGGCTCCTTCAGGAAGATATTGTCCCTGGGAGTTGCCTATCCTACGATGAGTTCTTGTGCCGAAACACTAGGAGTGTGTTGAGGTAGAGTCCCGATGGAGTCACCTATATAACTGGGCAAGGTAGTATCGTGAATGAGTCACCTACTTGGCAGAAGAGGAATTTTATTTCCAAAGCACTTGGAGCACCCTGAGCAGTGTCCCAGAGGAGTTTGCTTACCCTGAGTAGTGTTGCACACTCCAGAGAGCGGGTCAAAGAAATTTTATTAGCTACACAGAAGATGCATATAGTACAGTGAAAAGATGGACTAAGACGAAGGAAGTGTAGTAGGTCAGAGTGTTGAGGGCATGTCTATAGAACTGGCGCATCATAAGTGATGTGGGTTGTATGTGATGCTAGGGGCACGCTCAATAGAGCTTGTGCATGAGCGCGTTTAACAAGTTTTTTATTGAGGTGTTAACATGGAAGAGCACAAATAAATACAGTGTCAGGGGCACGTAGCTTGGGGACATCGTTTGGATGCAGTCAGGCACTGCTATATGGAGGCACAACGATAATTGTCATTGAGCATATATTGCAGAATGAGAAAATGAGCTAATCACATAAACTGTCATCAATTGTTGTTGCTAGAAAGATCAGAGGGGAAGTGGTTGAGATGAGGTTTACCAAAGAATTGCCCCAGTTCCTAAGGGGAGGTAGTCAAGGTGGGGTTCCTAAAGGGTGCCCAAGTCCCTAAGTAGAAGAGGTAAGGACCTCCAAGGTAGGTCTAGTAAATGAGAGGAATAAGGAAAAGAGAGTGGGTGAAGATCCCTAAGGGAGGTGAAGACATGAGGAGAAAGAGAAAACCCCAAGGGAGTTGATAATGTCGATAGATAGTAGTGACCCCATGAAGTAGGAAAGACCCTTCCATTAAGGGAGATAAGAAGGGCTGTAAGGAAGGAAAAAGTATCTCTCCCCTAAGGGAGTGGAGAAAGCCCTCAAGGAAGAGAAGAAGGCCCCTTACGAAGATGAAAGATGCTTGCCTGTATTGCAAGGAAGAAGACCTCAAGGAAGAGAAGAAACCATCTCTTCTAAAGGCAAAGATTAGGGGTGGGAATGCTCAAGGAAGGAAAAAGAGACCTCAAAGAAGAGGAGAGACCTTTTGCCTAGGGGGAAGAGAACCTTAAGGAAGGGAGAGATTCCTCCCCAAGGAGAGGAGGAGGAGGACTTCAAGAAAGAGAAGTGAACCATTCCCTAACGGGAGGTAAGGGAAGGAGCTCAAGGAAGTGGAACAAGATCTTAAGAGGGGAGAAACCTCTCTCTCCGGGGCGCCAGGGGGGAAGACTTTAAGGAAAGAGGGAGACACCCTTCCCCAAAGATAAGATGGTGAATGAACACTAGGAAGAGAAGGGACCCTTTAGTTGGCGGGAGGTTGGGATAACAGTGAGACGATGAGAGACCCATCCCTCGGTCAACCCCTAGGAGGGTTCATGCCAACCTATAGGACTTGGGGTGAACCTAGGGAAAGGGCCAAGCCGATCCCTAGAGGGTGCAGGATAAAAAGCTGGACTGACCCCCAAAAGGCCAAGGGGGATGTGCCATCAATCCTTGTTTCATATAGGGCACACAAAATTCAACTTGCATGTATCTTGGACAAAAAAAGCGGCACCTGACTTAAAGCATGCTCTCCGGGCTAACTGCGTTCTATTGAACTTTGATCGTCGAATACTAGCTTGTCTAGGATGGTGTTTTGAATGTGGCCAAATGTGCATAGTCAAGATGGTATCTCTTGAAAAGAGCTTTCTTTCCACTAAAAGAGACAATATTAACCTTCATTCAAGCTACATGGGACACATAATTATTGAAACAAAGTTGGATGAATGTTATCGCAACAATGTCAGCAATGTGAAGGAAGAAGATTGTAATTTTTGGAATAACTAATATGAATCACGTGCTTTGCAATAATTATTTGAATAAAATGTTGTAGACTTAAGTAAGAAATACAATTAAACTTAAGTAGTATGACTATTTTAATTGAGCTATAATAAGTAAATCAATTTCCAACACGTCCTTGTCATCTTAGAGTCACCACCAAGAATGCCTCTGTACTAACTGAGTTCTCAAGTCATGTTTCCAAATGTATAGCTCCAACAAAGAGAAGGAAATGAATTTCGAACGATCGAAGTGTTTTAAGCATACTTATAAAAGAAAGGTGGTATATTCTGCATCTTTTCATGTACTTACTAAATCGATTATTTCCCCTGTTGTTTTATGTATGAGTTGGACAAGAAAATTTGGTTATCAATAGTAGGATTTTGCTTTGCATCGTTACTTTACTTTTGTTAACACTTTTCGCAATAATTCTTAACCGTATTTTTTTAATGTAACTAAATAAAAGTCACTAAAAATATTTAGAGACAGTCATTTGTCGCTATATGGAGAGTTGTAGCTATCTTTTACAACATGAAAATGAGTCAAAAAAATTTCATATGTAAATATGAATTGGCTTTCTAGAGGATGAATAATGTACCGTGTATATTTGTAGTCTTAGTAGCACATCATCTTGATCATGGTGTGTGATGAACCCAGGAACACAGTTTTACAACAATGGTGAAATGAATAGTATCAGTATATTATGAAAGAAGAATTTGAGAAGAATAAGAGTAACAAGCAAGGAAAAACAGAGAAAGATAGAAAGGCCAGAAAGAAGCAGAAGAAATGTTCCTGAAAATGTTGATCACGATGATTTTCTCTTCACGTGTCCTTCACATATATGAGCTGTTACAACCATTTCTCCAGCTCACCCCATCCTACTAATTACTTCTGACTAACAATTAAAGTAAAAGAAGTAAAGATAATTAAAACTATAATGTCATTATGGCATTAACAACCATTAACCACTTGTCCTTAACACTTTAATTGAAAGAATCTACATAAATGCTAGTGCTTGGAGTGCTGATCACGCGCCATAATGGTTCCTAGTCATCATTAGCCACGTGCTTCCCATTCTGTTAGTTCATTCCTTATTGTCCTTCACGTGTTGCATTTGTTTCATTCCAAACCAATTCCTTATGTTGCTGCAATTCCTTGGCCTACTCAGCTGCTGCCTGATTTTATCTTGATTTTCAGGGGTGGCCTGGACCTGTCCTTGACATTCCCACCCTCTTTAAATTGTGCTTCCTCCTTTGCAGTGAATGCTGGAAATCTTTGTTGCATAACTGCCCAGTCCTCCTAAGTAGCATCTTCTTCACTCATATTTGACCGTCCTAAGGCGAAAAAAGTTTTTGCAGACGGAAGGTTTAATTGGTTGACCTTGGGGCATTACGTTATAACTTTTGATGCCGAAGAGGATAAGTCCAGTGTTATTAAATTACCAGGAGTTGAGATTCTAGATCCATATATTATACATCAGATGTGTATAGGGGAGTCTGATGGGTACCTGAATTTTCTTTATGTGAACTGGTCGGAACTTAAGGTTTGGAGCTTGCAGGATTATAGCGGGCCTTTGTGGGTTTTGAAATATCGTGTGAACTTGGTTGATTCTTTTGGAGAGTACGTAAGCGTGAAAGGTCTCAAGTCGTGGAGGGAATCCGAGTGCCATGAAGAGGTCAGCAATAATTGCTGGATGCAGCCACTGACTCTCAATTCTGATGTCCTCTTTCTCAGATTGGAGGAAAAGTGGATACAATCTTACGATTTTAAAACCGGTGGGCTGGAGTCCATTGGCTGTAGTGTCTCGATGGTGCAGTATTTAGATGGTTATCACACGCCAGCCGCATTTCCATATACCATCACCTTGGCCGCAGCTAGTGCCCTTAAATATTTTATCTCTGCCCTCCCAGATGATATTGCAAGTTCGAGAAGTGAAGCAGAAGAAATGGATCGCGAGTTTCTCCGTGACTCAACAACGCTACGTCCCTGCCGTTCCCTAATATACCGCGCCAGCAAAGAGAATGCCCCTGTACTAGCCGAGTTCTCAAGTCGTGTTTCCAAATTTACCGCTCCAGCAAAGAGAAGGAAATGAATTTCAAATTATCTGAGTGTTTTAAGCGGACTGATAAAAGAAAGTTGGTATATTCTTCATCTTTTCCTGTACTTACTAAATCGACTATTTTCCCTGCTGTTTTATCTGCGAGTTGGACAAGCTATATTTTAATTATGAATTGCAGAATTTTGCTTCACATCATCACTATGCTTTGTCTGTGTCATTGTTGGTATTTTCTCTTGGATACTTCCTCAAAGGCTTCTATGTTTTTTTTCTCGGATGCGAGGAATATGTTGAAGAGGCTTATTAGTTCCATCCAGTAGTGGTAGATTCTGAGATGTGGCAGGTACAGTTCCTTGAGATGTATTGGCATATTCATGATCTTGTCTACAAAATTTACGCTATTGGTGAGGTGCCTCCATTGGAAGTGTCCACAGTTTTATGATTTCCACTGATATGGAGGCCGATTTTAGCCGAAATAACTTTCGCTTAAATGTTCATGCTATCTCTTTTGATGAACGGACTACAATAACTTTCGCCGAAATGCTCATGCTCTATCTTTTGATGAGCGAATTCTAATAACTATTCATGTTTCTCTTGTATAAATAAATATGAACTATTTTTCTAGGGAATGAATCACGTATTATTCAAGAACAACTTTGAATATCTGTAGTCTTAGTTGCACGTCATGTTGATTGTCCTCCATGAAATATTAGAGTGTCCAAGTTAAAATAAAAAAAAAAACCATATTTTTGTTTATTTGATGAAAGTAGAAAAAATATGCGGAGAAAAATCAAATAGACAATAGGCATAATACATGCATTCAGATGAAAGGTAAACCATAGAAGTCAGATGACATCCTCAAATGAGTAGGTAGAGTTGTCAAACGGGCCGGGCGGCCCGCGGGCTGGCCCGAGGGCTGGCCCGACCCGGCCCGGTTCTGGCCCGGGCCCGTCCATGAACAGTAGCGGCCCAGCACAAGCGGGCTTGGGGCCTGGGCCTGGACCAGGCCTTCAGATTCTGCGAAAAAGCACGGCCCGGTTTTGGCCCGGCCCGAAGGCGGCCCGGTTTTGCCCCGGGCTTGGCCCGGTTCTGCGGCCCGGGTCTGGCCCGGTTTTGGCCCCACCACTTGTTTGAATTTTTTGCTTTTCCCCCCCCTTTCTTCCACCCCTTTTCCAAAATTCCACTTTTACCCCCCCAACAGCAATATAACGGCTAGTTTGGGGGTATTTTAGTCTAACCTATATTTTTCAACTCCTCTACGGTCTGACCCTCCCCAACAACTATAAACGGATAGTTTGTAGGGGTATTTTGGTCTTTTGTGAAGTTTCTAAAATCTATAAATTCACACTATTTCTCTCTAATTTTTCACACCAATCTTCTTACTCTCTCTTACCTAAACATTCTATATTTCTACAAGCTTTGCTACTATTTTCCTCTCCAATTACTACTCTTGCTAATTACTACTAGTATTTACTAATTAGTACTCTTGTTTATTAATTACTAGTCTTGCTAAATTCTTTTTAATTACTAACTCTCTAATATTTGTTACTCGTTCATTCTTTTAATTGTTATTTCTTATTACTACTCTTATACTTGTGTATTTAGTTACTCTTACAAAGTTTAGCGTGAAATACGTCTGGATTAATTAAGAGAATTAAGCGTGCATCGTCATCACGAAAAACATCATCATCATCGCAAGCACCACCACCAGCACAAGCGCCAGCGCCACGGCCATCACAAACACCAATCCGAGCACCAACACAACCATTCGTTCCTGGACGAATGAGTACAGGCTGTATGATAGATACCCAAGCCAATTGGGAGTTCAATCAAAACATTCCAGATTTTGAATACACGCCTGATGAAGACCCCCCCCCCGCATTATAGTCAAGGACGCAGCTCGGTTGGCGAAGCTACTACTCCGTGGCATAATCTCAACCCTATGCCTGGTCATGATGAAGAAGGGCCGAGCAATGCCTCCGATAACGTGCCAGAAGTCCAAAAGGGGAAAAAAAAGAAAGCCGAGTGTTGGAATCATTTCGACGTAGTTACGGTGGACGGCATCCGAAAAGCTCGATGTAAGTACTGTCTTAAATTATTTTCGTCTGGTAGTGGTAATGGACATCTTAACAGGCATTACCCTCAGTGTGCACCTCGACAAGGCCACGTCGAACCTACCCAAACGCAGTTATCTTTTGATGGTAAGTTATTTGTTTATAATCAGCGAGAGCAAAGAGACGGTCTCGCTGAATTTGTTATTCATGATGAACAAGCCTTTTCTTTTGCCGATAATCCTAAGCACTCTAGATATATGAACACATACGTTCAACCTTTGTACAAAAAGGTTCATAGAAACACAACTAGATCCGATGCACTCCGACAGTACAAGGCTGCTAAAGCACGCCGTATCGATTATTTCGATAAATTTGACGGTAAAGTTAGTCTTACTTCTGATATTTGGCAATCTCCTTATACTTTTGTTAGTTATTCTTGTGTGACCGCTCATTGGATTGATGCAGATTGGGTTATGCACAAGAGAATCATCGCTTTCGAGCACTTCCCTTATCCGCACGATAGAATGAACATTGCTATTCTTATATTAAAAGCATGCACCACATTTAAAATTAAGGATAAGATTATGAGTGTTAGTTTTGATAATGCTTCTAATAATAAAGCTGCTGTTGTAGCTTTAAAGGAGACGCTTCAACCTGTACTTCATGGTGAATTATTTCATGTTCGCTGTGTTTGTCACATTATTAATTTAATTGTTCAAGATGGTTTAGCTGCTGCAGGAGATATTCTGCTCAAAATGAGGGGGATGACAGCGTATGTTAATGGCTCGAGTTTGAGAACACAACAATTTAAAACGTTGTGTGTTCAATATAATATGCCTCGCAGGAGAGCAGTTACAGATGTGGTCCACAGGTGGAACTCTACATACCACATGCTTTTACACATTCTGGCATACCGAGAAGTCTATACGCATTTTCTACTGACCCAGTTCCCAGCCGGCTTGCCAACTCAAGAGGAATGGCAGATGGCCACATACCTAGCTGAATTTTTGGAGGTATTCTACCCATCTACCAATTTATTGTCTGGTACGTACTATCCCACCTCTCCTCTCGCTGTAATAGAAATTCTGAAGATTGCTACAATGTTAACAAAATGGAGATATATAGGACCCTTTAAGGAAATAGTAAAAGTGATGGATCAAAAATTTAATAAATATTGGAGTAAACTGCCTACTATTTTTACTGTGGCTACTTGTTTAGATCCTAGGTTAAAGTTGCATGGCGTGAACGCCTCGATACAAGAGATATCGAAATTAATGTGCTACACAGCAGAGGACACAACCTTGCTCATAGCAAAAGTGAGCAAGAGGTTTGAGGACTTGTTCAACCTCTATCGTAATTCTGCTGACATGCGCGGGCGAGCTACATCATCATCCACTGCTGAGAGGTATTATGCGCCATACCTTCAAGGCTTTGAACATCTAGTAGCAAGACAACTACCAGGTGAAGGTACTTCTAATTCGGGAGGTTCGTATACTTTTTCCTCTTTTAATGAGATTGGTGTTTGTGCAAATACTGATCATTATTCTGATTTATCAAGGCAAGAACAGGTTAATTTTAATTTGTTAAATTTTTGGAAACAAAATCAAAACATGTATAAAACTTTATCCCAAATTGCACGGGATGTACTGCCAGTGCAAGCCTCCACGGTTGCTTCAGAGTCGGCATTTTCAGCAAGCGGGAGGGTTTTGGATGACAGGAGGAGTCGTCTTAACCCCGAGTCGCTCGAGCTATGTGTATGTTGGAAGGATTATCTTGATGCGAAATACCGCGAGCAAGATAAACCGATTGATGATAGGAAGAGCAGTGACTCGGATATTGAAGTACTTCCGGATGATTAGGTAATTTGTTTTTATTTTCCTCTTTTGATCCTTTTGGTTGACGTTGCAGATTTCTTGATCTTTGATTGCTGATATTTTGGATAGACATGCATTATTATTTTGATTGTTAGAGTTTTAAGAATAAATTTTTTCACAAAATATACTTCTTTTCCATATATATAAAAGAAATTATTACAAGAAAGATATCTATTGCTTCGTATATATAAAAAAATAGGTAACTTCGCCTGTTTGTTTACAAGCAGCCGGTCCAAGCCCGGATAAAAGGAGGAGGGCCTATGAACACATTTATTATTTTTCTATATAAATTGTTATGTGTTAAGATTTTATTAATAAAGCTCACCAAGAAGAGTATGAAAATGTTTAACATATAATAAAAAATATAATGGCTAACAAATAAATATGTATATACATACATACATATATATGTATATTACTTATAATGAAATAAAAGGATAAAGATTAGGTTCGTTAAATTGTGAATATTGCCTAGAGATGAAATTTAAAATTGAATAACAAGAAAAAAAAAAAAAAGGGCCCGGGCCCGGCCCTAGATATTGGGCCTAGGGCCAGGGCCTGGACTGGGCCTAGGTTTGCCTTCGGCAGGCCCGGCCCGGTTGGCAGCCCCACTGGCCCGGCCCCGGCCCGGCCCCACAGCAGGCCCGATGGGCTTGGGCTGGGTCGGCCCAAGCCCGGCCCTTTGACAACTCTATGAGTAGGGAACTATATTTCATCAATCTGACTAATACCTACTTACCAAAGAACCCATCACAAGTATACGCGCGATAGATGTTCGAGGTGGTTGATTTTGATGATTTATTGTGATTTTCACCTATTTGTTTACTTTTTGAATTCTTCTTGAAATTTGCATATGATACTTTATACCTGCCAGAACCATTGCCACCACCCAACCCACCATTCAAAGTTCTCAAAACCGTAACAGCACTAGTCGTACCGGCCTGTACGTACTTTTACTGGTATCCCTTTATATTTCGTATCAGTACTGGCACGTACGTACTTTTACTGGTATCCCTTTATATTTCGTATCAATAAAAAAGTCATTCTATACCAGCCTGTATAGGTTACACCTTCTAAGAGCCACGTGTTTGCCTAAATATGTATTGTACCGATTCCTTAAACAATGTGAACATTACAAATTTTGTTGGAAATTAGTAAATTGACCCGCAAAATACTTAAAAAAAATTCCTAGGTTCTATTATATAATCGAACTCCGTACCCTCTTCTTCACAACATTCTTTATTATTTGAAAAAATTTTCTCGATAAGTTTTCAAACTTCAATGCAATTTTTAGTTTATTTTTACTTTTTCTCCTAACTTTGATTTACTCATCATATCTTTTATTTATATAATCTATTGCTTTACAAAGACAAAAACAAACACACAAAAAAATTACTCTTGAAGCTAAAGACGTTATTCTTGAACAAATAACTTATTCTTCTATAATAATTTGCTAATGAGATACATACTTGAAAAATAGGGTCATTTTAGATGAGGTAATTCAATATAATAAGATTTTGTTCCTAATGACTCCTTATAGGAACAAATAGTTTATTTGAGAAAAAATAGCTTATTTGAAAAATGAAATGATTCAAGCTTTAGAGAAGCTATATGGAGGATGCAATATATGTTTATAATTTTAGTTTGCTAATGACGGGTACTATATATATGTTTATAATTGATGAAAAATTCAAGACGTATCGAGACAATACCCGTGTCGATAAGAATCATTTCATGGTGAAACTCGGTATGCATTCAAGATGGTATTTATTGCTATACGTCCATTATCTCACTCTTCAATCAACCACCAAACACCCCCGTTAAACGCCACTTGAAGACATCTTATTTTGTGCTCTTTTATTTGTAAAATAATTATTGGGCTTTATTGTTAAGGTTTATTATGATGGATAAAAGCCTAATAATGTATCAAACTTAATTGATTTAATCAGGACCATTAGTTAGTTCCGTCCAGCAGTGCAGTCCAATCTGGTTTTCCAGTCCAGTCCGTTAATTGGGCCCAGTTCAGTCCATTTAGTTGGGTTGGAACACGATACAAGATTGTGATTTATTTAGAAGATTTCAGATTTTTTATGATTTATCCTTGATGCAAGTCATTAATCTTTGATTTATGTGAATTATGAAGATAATAATTCTTGAACCTGATATATCAAATATGATTAAATCAGAGACAATTACCAAATTGGGGACAAATAATGTTCCAACGTTCGAAAAAAAATTAAAAAAAATTATAGTATCAACCGACCAGTTTTTGACAAACCGGTCAATTTGTTACCTTTTTCAGAGTTTGTGATTTCTATGAAATATTTTGTTTTATCTTCTGATCACAGATTGAAATGGTCATCGTTATCATTTCTGACGTCCTAGACTTCTCTAAATGGAGTCCTTAGGCTAAATTTTCAAGGATCAGTCTTTTCGCCCTAGAGCTATTATACAATTTCTCCCACAGAACTCATAGAATATCTCTTATGAGAATTTTGCATTTTTAAAATCATTTTTCTATTTTTTGAAGTCATTTACATTGTGGATCCTTTACAAAGTAATCCTAAGTTTTCTAGGCAAACGTACTTGCGAGGTATATGTATTGGTTTCTAGGCTAGTGTATAGTATAATTTTCTAGAGTGTTTCCCTTACTCGCAATCACATTTTCATTGCACAAAAATTATCAAAAGGAGTCTTTTCAGGTCCTTTCATATTCAAATCTAAGATCGAAATATAGTTTGTCACATGTATGGCTTAGTTGAACTATGATGATTTTGATTCTGGTTTGTTCGACCAGATATGCAGGCCATTTGACTCTTGCTGTCGAATTCAAACCAATAAAGTAGGATTGGAATTAGAGGTTGTTTTTATTGCATATTCATATATTTAAGGCAAAAAATCAATAGAAATAAAGTAGACACCGAAAGGATATAATGGGCGCTTAACCCCTTCCCGTCCTATGACTTCGTTCCCGAACCCATTTTTTTGTTTTTGGTGAACTAGTTAGTCTTTGGACCTTTTGTTGTCACTTTTAGGGTTTTTCTTATTCATCCCTAGCTTCTTGGGCGCACTGAATCTTCTTTGCCAACTCTGTTGTCACGAATGCCTCGTGTGTGTAAGATTTATTCAGCTACCTCGGAGAGGATACCCTAATCCTCTTTGTCAAGCTCTACCATAGCCCCTAGTCTAACGTCCCAGTCTGATACATCTCCATAGTTAGAGCAGCCGGGAACCGGATCTTGACCATCGAATAGTGCTGGGATAACACCCGCTCGCGCATGTAAATTCTTCCTGGGAATACCTCACTAGTGAAATCCGTCACCGGTGAGCTCTTGCTCCTTCGGATATAGTGCCTCTCCCTCCATTTGGATAGGAATCCCTAGAAAGGAAAAGATGTGTATCGATAGATAGAATAAACACTAATGTGAAAATCTAGAAGTTAAAATTATCGGGTGCTGAGTCAAGCTGTTGAAGTTATCCCCATACGCTCCCATAGAAGTCCCAAACCGCTCATCTAAAAAATTCTAGCAGTACACAGCTAGTCTTGTCTTATCCATATGGCTCTCTTTAAGCCAAGTACGATAAGCGCGTCCTGAACAGCTCAAAGCCAAAACCTATGATCAAGATAAGCAGTGAGCCATACATCATCGAGGGCATACAGATTGACCCTTGGACATTGAGCCCATCAAGTGGTTCAAATAGGCGATGGCCAAAGTACCCCAGTCATACTACCCGATCTCTCCTACAATCTCTAATGCCCTCAAGCACCATTATTGAACTGAGTCATTCCCATTGCTAATGTCTCTCCCAACACATATAGCAAAAAAATCCCCATATATTGATCAATTGTCGCCTCATCGGCATCCTTCAAATTCATATGCTCGTAGTGAGACCGGAGGGTAGCAAGCAAAATTACCGCCTTTCTTGTAAGATGGCTCAAATTTTAACAACAGCACCACAAGGCCGCGGTTCTAGTCGAGATCATAGGCTCATTAGATAGGCCTCTCGCACATGAATACTTGTGATATTTGTGAAGTTGTACGAGGTAAATGTGGTCTCCCTGAAGAGTATATGGAAAGAAGGGGATAGACGATAAACCCCGCCCCTAAGGGGTGGGGGTGAACTCAAGGAAAAAAGGAGACACCCTCCCCCATGGGGGAGAATAAACACAAGGAAGAAAGGACCCCAAACTGAGGGGAGGGCGTTAAAGAGAGGAAGGCCTCGGTCGGCCTTTATAAACATTTAAGCGAACCATAAAGAGTTTGAGTTAAACTTGAAGGATGGGCCAGGCCGATCCCCGGGAGGGGAATGGGGGGGGGGGACCATGCCAACCCCTTAGCCCAAATGAGACATGTCAGCAATCCTTTTTTCAAGAGGGTTATACCATATTGTGGATAAAAACAAGTTGGCACCTGACTTGAAGAGTGCTCTCCGGGTTAATCGGGTTGCATTGAACTTTGACCATTAAATATCCTAGTGTGTCTAGGATAATTGGTCGTGAACGTGGCCAAATGTTCATGGTCAGGATGGGCTAGCAACAATAGGGTATCTCTTGAAAAGAACTTTCTTTTCCACAAGAAGAGATGATGTTGACCTTCATTCAAATTACATGTAATACAGAATTATCGGAACAGAATGATGAATGATATTGCAACGATATCCGCAATGTAAAGGAAGAAGATTGCAATTTTTTGAACAATATTCCATTATTTCAGTGGTTGGAGGTAAGATGGATACTTGCGCTATTTAAGCTTACTAACTGTGACGAGTTTATTAGGGAAAAAGGATAAGTGCAGAAGCTATCTTCATCAGGAGTGATGCCAAAATGATTGACGAGGCACTTTGATGGTCTTGCAACTACCACCATTCTATATAGAAGTGGCACTTTTGGAGATACACAAGGAATCCACACATTTACTCTAAATTGTTTAGTTTGTTAGGTTCCTAGATCTAGATCTGCTAATGTGCTAGCCCATAAACTAGCCCGCTCAGAAATGTCAAAAGATTCTATAATCTTTTTGAATATTGAATACAATTGTTAATACAAATTTCTTGCTTTCTGATAAAAGAGAAAAAGAACTATTTGCAAATTAGTGTGAAAGGTGGAGGAAGAAATTTGCAATTAATCCTAAGTGTTTCCTAAAGTTGGAAACTTTTTTTCTTTTTTTTTCTTAATGAACACTATTAACTCCAAGAAGCTATTTGATGGAGATGAATAAGTAAAGTGCACCAGAAAATATTCTTTTTAGGAGATGCAGCATATACACGACATCTTATACAGTTAAATATGCCAATGACCTTTGGATTTTACTCCTAATTATTTTATTTTGATCACTGGACTTACATTTGTGTCAAATTAATTAACCATTGGCATTATTGATGTGCCCAATCATGACATTATGTTACCTTTAGTATGTGTTAGGCAGATAAAGCATAAAGAATAAGCAAAATCGTCAAACCACGTCATGTTGATAAAAGGAAACCACCACATTCTTTTTTATTTGCTATAATATTTTTCATATTTCTCTTTGAGTTAACTACTCAATTGATTATTGTACTGTTAGATAAATTTAAATTTGGTCACCGGATATCGATTTGGTGTCAAAGTGGCCACTGAAATTTTTTATTCAGTTTCAATCAGACACCACTCCATCAAATTAAGCTTGACGCCATTAGGTTACTCAGAAGTATATATTGGTTTTTTTATGCTACTATTTCTCAATTTTCCTATTTCCCCCTATCTTCTTTCCATCTCCATCTCACACAAAAAAAATCCCCCATTCCACCCCAACCCCCCCACATGCACACACACTGCCTCCCACACGCACGTACGCACGCACGCACACACACACATTCTCTCTTTCTCTCTCTCTCTCTCTCTCTCTCTCTCTCTCTCTCTCTCTCTCTCTCACACACACACACACACACAATATCACACACTTACATACCACCACACCCACCCCAAACACGCACAAGACACACAAAACATGCATAGCACACTATCATGACAGTGTGCTGTGTGTGTTGTGTGTGTAGGGTAAGGGTGGGAAGGCGTGTCTCTACCATTTTTAGGGGTTGAGGGTAGGGGGTGTATGGGATGTGGGTAGTGGGGGGGCTGGTGTTGTGTGTGTCAGCTGGAAGTGGAGGGTGTCACGATAATTTGTAAGGGGGAGAAGGGATAGGGTGGGGGTGTATGGGTGTGTTGTGCGTGTAGGGTAAGGGTGGGAAGGCGTGTCTCTACCATTTTTAGGGGTTGAGGGTAGGGGGTGTATGGGATGTGGATAGTGGGGGCTGGTGTTGTGTGTGTTGGCTGGAAGTGGAGGGTGTCACGATAATTTGTAAGGGGGGGGGGGAAGAGGGATATGGTAGGGGTGTATGGGTGTGCGTATGGTTGTGGATGTGTGTATGAAAGTGTGTTATGTTTGTTGTGCCCTGGGGGAGAAGGGGCAGGGGGCACCGTGTCACGTCTCTATAGAGGGGTGAAGGTTGGGGGGGGGGGGTAAGGGGGTTGTGTGTGATAGTGTGTTATGCGTCATTATGCAAAGTTGAATTTTCCTAACAATACAGAGGTCAACCGAGTAGTTAACTCTTCCTCTTTTAAATAAGATATTCTTCTTCTGTTACATTTGTAGAATTCTTTGGGAGCATGTAATGAAACACATATTCCAATAATTATTGTCTCTATGGAAGCACAACCACGATTGAAATAGAAAATGTGGTATAAGTAAAAATGTGCTAAGGGTGTGTGCCTCTGACTTTAAAAGCATATACTTACTACCGGGTTCGAAAGAATCTGCATCTAATTTGCGAGTTTTAAGGGACTCTTTACATAGGTGCAGTTGCTTTCGTATTCCTAATGGTGCTTATGTATTTTTTATTCGATTAAAGCTTTAACATGTCTTCTCTCTATTATTTCTCATTATTGTTTTCATGATGTAGATGATTAGTATCTTATGCATGCGGGATATACTAATTGATGCCAAGAAAACTGGGTTCGCAATCGACGTCGAGGTGCCACACAGAACGCAGTCCGAGTCAGATGCCAAGTATACTTATGTGGGACACAGCAAGGGTGGAGCAAGGGCAGGGAGCAAGGACAAAGACCAAGGGCTTCCCGGACAGAGCCTGAGGGCAGCAGTGCTGCGAGAGTGACGACACAGGGCAAATATGCGACGACAGTCACAGTCTGATGCTTAGGTCCAGAGTCGAGGTCCTGTATGTTTCTCTCTCTAGAATTCCAGAGGATTTAGATTCTAGAGTGAGAAAGTGAAAATGTCAAATGAGGGAAGTCTGTTCAGAATGGGTCCAAAAGTCCACTATTTATAGGCACAAATATGCTTGTGTCATCAATTGCCACGTGGCATCCCATGTCACAAGATACCGGTTCTCTGCGGACTGTCGTATCGCATATTCACCTGGCCTGCTCCTCACAGCGTCGCTCTGTCTGTCTAGAAAGATTGGCTACCACAACATCAGTGTGGCCAGTGAACCCTCTTGATCTAGCCACCAATCCAAGCCCTTGCAGTGTCCCACAGGCCTGGCAGCTGTGGGGAAGACCCGACGCCCACTGCCAGGCAGACTAGACGCGATGCCCTCCGGAGACCTGCTCCCGTCCCGGAGTGACCCGGGGGTCATAGTCCCTAGGGGTGATGATGAAGTTCCCAGTGCCGGAGCACGTAGGCCAGTCACGCAGACACCCTGGTGGAGATAGTGTCCCAGAGGAGTTGCCTATTCTACAGGCCGAGGTAGCCTCTCGGCAGAGCCGTTTACCTGGCCGGCCGAGGTAGCATCCTGGAAGAGCCGTCTACCTGGCAGAAGGAGAGTCTTCGTGCCGAAGCACATTACACTACAAGAAAACAGATTTTTAGTGACAGAATTTGGCTCCGTCATTAATTCCGTCACCTAAACTAACCAATGTTAAGAAAACAGGTTTTTAATGATGGAATTTAGTTCCGTCACTAAAATTCCGTCACCTAAAAGGCTTTTAGTGACGGAATTTGCTCCGTCACTAAAATTCCGTCACCTAAAACTAACCAATGTTAAGATGTAAAAACTAATATAAATTTAGTGACCAAATAATTCGTTGCTAGAAGTTTTAGCGACTGAAACTTCCAAAATAATTCCAATTTTGATTATTTTTTTGAGTTTTGGAGAAAACCCCCAAATGTATAATTTAGGGCTTTTTTTATTTTCATTTCCCTCTCCCTCTCTTTGCGCTTCTGCCCCGCACGCCGCACAGCGCCTGTGCGCTCCTTCCCCGCAAGCCCCCGCACGCCTGTGCGCAGCGCCTGTGTGCTCCTGCCGTGAAGATAAGATCCATCCACCAAATCAAAACGGGTACGGCAACCTCTACAGCCAAGGCTACGGCATGAGCACGGTGCTGTTCAACAGCGGACTGAGCTGCGGCGCCTGCTTCGAGATCAAGTGCGCCAACGACCCCAGGTGGTGTCACTCCGGCAGCCCCTCCATCCTCGTCACGGCGACCAACTTCTGCCCGCCTAACTACGCGTTTCCCAACGACAACGGCGGGTGGTGCAACCCTCCTTGCACCCACTTCGACCTCGCCATGCCCATGTTCCTCAAGATCGCCGAGTACCGGGCCGGAATCGTCCCGGTCTCCTACCGCCGGTAAGTCCTGAAGCCATTTTCTCCTCTTTTCATGTCATCAACGCTCCTCAAAGCTTTGTTGGGAGACACACTAATTAAATAACACGTTAAAATTTTCAATACTATATTGGCAAAGCGTGTATAAATAGTGTGAAAACATTAGTGTTTTAAAGAATAAAATACGAAAATTGTTACCAAACAACATAACTCAAAACAGAGAAGATGCTAGCCAAAGAGAGCCTTAGTACTACTATGTTCTCTCTCATGCTCTGTTTTTCATCTGTTGGGGTCCTTGTTGGTCATTTTCTGGTTCTTCTTGGCGCAGCGCCTGTGCGCTCCTGCCTCTCTAGATCGGCCGTGGAAATCCCCTTATTTTCAGTTTTTCTGTTAAATCGCCAAATCACTACCCCCCACCCCACCGCTCAACCATTTATCACACCTCTGCTTCTCCCTTTGATTTGAGTTTCAACTTTTTTTATCGATTTGCACAGGTTTACTTGTTGTCAAGCTTATGTGGCTACTCCTACTGATGGACGAATGACTTGGTAAATCTTATACTTCAAGGTTTGTGGCTTGGTTAAAATGGAGGCTGCATGAAAAAATCCATCTAACTTTTATTTCTAGTTTATGGTTAATTTCTGGTGTTTGGTTGTTTTTGGCAGATTGAAATTTTATTTGGGGTTTTGAGAGAACCAAGAAGCTATTGCATCAAGTTCTTTCAAAGGTACTTCCTGAGATCTGTTTACATTATTCCATGAGTAATTAGGTTTTTTATGGTTTATGCAGTTTTACTGAAGATTCTGAGTTGCTCAGGATGTAATTAAAATCAATCTGGAACTTGATAAAAGAAATTTAGCAAAAGGTATTTATAAAGGTGTATGATTCACTACAAGAAAAATGCCCTATAGCAGCGGTCAAACACCGCTGCCATAGGTTGGATAGCCACTGCCAAACGCTATAGGCCTCGCTGCAATAGACGTACAACATCGGTCAAACGCCTTTTCCGCAGCGGTCAACCGCTGGTATATTGGTTTGAAAATTCGCGCTCTAAAGCCCTCCTTTGGCAGCGGTCAGTCTATGGCAGCGGTCTTTGACCGCTGCTATAGGTGGCCACGTGAATTTAAATTTGAAACTATGGAAGCGGATCGCCCCGCTGCTGTAGTATTTTTATATGATTCATTTATTCTTTATTTACATAATGCAAAACTTAACATGTTTTACATCTCAATTTAGTCTTCCCTTTTATGTATTGGATGTGCGCAATCGTGGTTGTATCGCATGCATAACATTTAATATTTTCATTGAAACAAAAATTCAGTACGTGTCTAGCATTACCCCTCACCAAAAAGAGCACACAGTTATATGCTGCATTTTTCTCAAAAGGGGGAGGGAGATGACTGCCTTAGAGGTTTAAGAAGAGAAAATATCCATATGCAATCACTATGTTGCAGTTGGGATTCACATAGGAAATCACAATGTTGTGTGCGTGTACCTGACTAGAACCAGTGGCATGGTCTGTGAAACTATTCCCTGTAAGTCGTTCAAGAGCCTCTTCCATCTTCGCCATTCGTGCCTTCATTTCATTCATTCCGGCCAGCTGTTCCTTAAGAGAACAAAGTTGTTCTTGCATTTTCATAGTGTTGGAAGGACCCCACGTGTTTGAAATATTGGCCATAGGCCCCATTGCCCTCACCCTACCATGCCGGTCCTTACCCATAACCTGGGAAAGAATATCATTTCGACCGCTATCATCCTCGGGCAATGAGGCCTCCTGTTGGAGTCTTTCGATATCATCCTAAAAGACAAACAAAAACAAAGTCATTATCAATAAAAGATTAAGACCGAAAGATAAAGATAGGAATGCAACAAATGAAAGGCCAGTGAAGCAACTTACAGCCTTATTACGCGCTTGCGGGAGGACATCTCATTTGAGTTTCTTTGATTTGCGACTCACAACCCACATTGTTGCCCTTCCCGGCCGGACGTTATGAGTCTCAAACTTGAACACCACAATAAAATATGACTACATTAAGATTTAGCCCAAAAATTAGTATAGTAATGTATAAGAAGGTAGTAAAAGTGCATACATATTCTTCCTCCTTCCGTGAACTGGATGTTCGGCCTAGCGTGTGTGGAATTGCTTTGATGCTCGTCGCGTTTTTACTGTTTGACTTTAGCTCGCCCTACAATTTAAAGCACATTAATTAGTAGGTATCAAATAAAAACATGAACTATGTTAAGAAATGTAAGTTTAGTGGATACTATAACTTCTTCACGCTGCCAATAGCTTGCCAAGGTTTGCCATTGCAGCCAATCTGCCCTTTTTTCAGCTGCAACAAGTGCATTTGAAGCTGGTATATCATTCGGCTTGAAGAATTTCCTTTTTATTGAGCATTTCCAATCTTTCCAACGGGTGTTAAGAGTACGCATTATTGCAGTTTTAGCAAGAGGATGATCCGTTGTAAATCTCTTCTGTGACCACGAGTACAATAGCATTTAAAAATTTTCAAAAAGCTTCGGATATTAGGAAATGCATAACTTAATACTACCTCGATCTCCTCCCAAGCCTTTTCTTTGTCCTCATCTGGAACATCAGCCCACTTCGTGTAATTAATTGGTAACAACTTGCTCGAACGTGCCACACAACCAATAAAAGTACCAAGCTCATCAAACGCACCAGTATTAGCATGACCCCAACTGTCATACCCTACATATTTTTTCGTTTCCCTCGCCCATATTTCAGCCCCTCTAGTAGGGCCTCGCTTTTTTTATGAACTAGAACCTGCAAGAAAAGATAGGTCCCAAGAAATCAGACTGACCACACGTGCCACACACCCGACATGCTGCATGATATACACATATTCACCACATAAATAGCTCCATCACCACTGAATTTATTAACAAACAGGGAACAAAATAGGGAACAAAACAGGGAACATGTGGACGAGCTGAAAATTTACATTAAATGTATCATGCATGTGAGACTAGCTGGTCACTCTAAGAAGCCTAAAGACCATGTATGTGAGACTAGCTGGTCACTCTAAGAAGCCTAAAGACCATGTATGTGAGACTAGCTGGTCACTCACCCATGTACCCATTGGTTTCTCACCTTAAATAAACGCTAGCTGGTCACTCTAAGAAAGCCTAAAGACCAAAAATATGCAAGGAGCAAACCCAAGTGGTCAACATACCTCTCTGAACCCAGATATACCTCAGATAACTCAAATAAATACTCATGCAAAAAGTATGTTGCATCATAGCAAGACCTCCCATTACCAATCCATTGCAAACCAGCCAGCATAGTTGAACCACACCCAGCATAGTTGCATCACTAAAAAGTTACAGTGAAGCAAGAAATGCAATCTACCACCATAGCGATCTAAACCTCCAAACACCATATTTGAAACACACAGCTGTCACAAACGCAGGGTCAAACACCACCTATAAGCTATGCAGGTAGATTGCAACTCACTATTGCTATGTGATTACTTTCTTATGACAATATAGATAGCAATCCAATCACCCCAAACATGGACTACCAATTATGACTATATAAATAGAATAAAAACATGTTTTTCCTTGTCAAAACTTAGCTTTACCTGTGGATGGTGGGTCATTTTGTGACCCCTCCAGATGACTGGTCATCTCAGCATCAAGCCCCTCATCCTCGATGTTGGGTGTATCGGTAATCGTAGCGACATTTGCATCAGTTTGTACCTCGACATTGTGCTGCCCGTTGCTCTGGGGAGAATCTCATGATGGCACTTGTGCGATGTGACCTCCTCGTGCTCGAATCTGCCATCTATTAGCCATGGAAACACTATAGATACAAATATACGTATAAACATAACCAAAACTGGAATAGATAATGACTGAAAGCAAAATTGAAGTTAAACATTTAATTCAGCGACTAGAAGAAACAAAATAAACGAACAAACAAAGAAATGATTCATTTAGAGGTTTTATTCAGAAATAGATAATACATAGAAAGAAATATCACACTAGAAAAAATCAATAACTACTCATAGAATCACTCTCTGCCTCTTCATTTTCATTTTCATTTTCATCTTCCACTTCCTCGTCCTCGTCCTCGTCTTCCTCCTCCTCGTCATCTACAAAGGTCTCAAGTCTTCGCTTTTTAGCCCCATCACTTACTAGAGAAGTCTCAAGCCTACGCCTTTTAGTCCCTCTATCTATAGCTTGCTCCCTTGGTTGTGCATTTTTGGACCTTTTTGCTGGACGTTCCTCGACTATTTCTGCTTCAATGTCATTTCTGGCCCAAGTGATGTCACCTATTATATTTTCTGCATCTTGAACAACCTGTGGCTCATTTGGGGAAAGTGATGATAAACTATGGTCTACTATGAGAAACCTCCAAATTGTGGCGAAAGATGAGAAACCTCCAATATGACAACAACAACAACAACAACTAATGTGCAAAATTATAAGAAACTAGAAATAACCAACTAATGTCTAATCAGTTGATAATCTCCAAAAATCAAGCATTTATTTTCGAACCCAGGCAATCAAACAAATTGAAAACCAAGACAGAAAGAGCCGCATAACTTGGCCTACATACACACATAAACAACCGCAAATTGCAATTTTGAAGTATTCAACACCGCAAACAAAGCCAAATCCCACAAATACCACAATGCCATGATCTCAAAATCCCACAAATAGTCTAATGCTGCATGTAATGCACTGTCACTTATAATAGTTGTTATAACTTACATGACAAAATTGAATACAGAAACTTTGAAATACAGCGTAAAAAAAAGGAAATATATAGTTATAGCAAACATGACTAAATCCAACACAAAGTGTGAACTGTGAAGTGCAGAGTAGTGGGGGAAAAGTGGAAAACATGGATGCCTTCACATCTCACTCCCTTGTTCTATGAGCATCTCCAGTTTTCTAAGTTTTAAGTGCAAATAAAGAATGAAGGACACAGTTACTCGTACAAGTACGCTTGTAATGTTGAAAGGAAAGGGGATTTGAAAACGAAAAGGAAGTCCAGTAGAGGGTTAGATGTAAGCAGCCCGTTCCCCTTTCTGTAGAGGGGCTGTTTCTGCGTTTTGAACACGTGGGGTCATGGTCATAGTGGAGCAACCTTTCTCCTGCACCAAATGAATGGATCGAATTAAGTCATATGAATTCCTATAAACAACTTTGGCTAACTAAATATTATGAGAACTTGATTGACTTATTATGAGTTTGTTGTATGAGATTTGGCATCTTTGCACCAGTGATTTCCTATAAACAACTTTGCCTAGCTAACTCAATATTTGCATTTTTTATGAATCCCCTTTGACTACATTAGAGTCACAAGTACATATCAGAGGGTATCAACGTAATATTGTAGCAGTTATGCCTTTCGTTATCATTGTAAGTTGACCACTTTAAGCAAATCATGGTACCGTCACTAATCTGATCAGAGCTGCAATGCCTTAGAATGTCCTCTTCGTGAATATGCTCTCTTAGGCATTCTTTGAGGATTTTGGGTGCATCAGATGCATGTACTGTTGAATTTTGCACAGGCATTCTGATTTGGGTGTATCTATCTTTCCTATATGCAGTTATGGAAAGAAAACCTTTCCTATATGTAGTTCCTGAATTATACGTATGAGGCAGTGTTTTGACAATTCATGCTTTTGTTTCTGTCCTTGTCTCCTATTTCAGTTGATAGTGATACAACGCCAACCGGTAAATTTATGAGAGAAATTGCAAAAGGGATGAGGATGAGCAGTTAGAATGCAAGAATACCTTTTAACTGAAAAAACACATTTCAATTGCAAGATGGATTGCTGAAATGGAATTCGATTTATCTTGCAGATTCCTTTCCCCTACTAAAGCGCCTAAGCCTAATATATCATAAGCGACACCGGTAAAGGGCTCACTAACTTTACGAAACCAAATTCCATCACCAAATCCAAGCCTCAAATGGAAGTGGATTTGGTATGCTTTTGCTTTATTTCTTACCTTTTGCCTCTCACAATATCCAAGTATCTTTGGATCATATGAGAAAAGGAAAAAAGTTCTGATTTCCTTGAACAATTATCTATCTGTAACCAAATTATATTCAGCTCTGTAGAAGGTTAAAATTCTCGTTAAAGAAGCAGGGGAAGGGGTCATGGCACACCACCTATTTGTGTAAGCTCTTATAACTTTAACAAGTTTTATGGTATTATACTATTTAATGATAATGTTTCCCTTTAAGATCCAGTTGTTTCTAAGTTAAGGTGGAGGTGGGGGATCACACAAATAAGAAAATTTTTGGGTTTAAAAACACTACGTTGCAGCATCAGGGTTAAACGACATATTCTAATCATATGCTATCTTATTTCAAAGCAAAAAGATCGAGTAACTGGAAACTTGCACTAGGAATACAACAGATAAGTTGTACTTTTCTATCGTCAAGAGACTGGTGAACTACAAAAAATCTCTGTTGCATTCATCTGAATTTTGGCTAGACTTCACCATGAGTTTGCGAAGTATGCCAAGGCATACAAAGGGGAAGTCATTGGATAGTCGGACGAACTGAGACCGTAGTGATATTATGTCAAGTAAACTCGAACACGAGCCTCAGGTGGACTTCACCAGAATAAAGACAATCGCCCCTTCACCAACACAGCCAACCAAATCGATGAGTCGATTGAGATGGCCCACAATCACCTCAGTCGCATTCAGACTCCAAAAACACATGCACAAGATGGCATTTGACCAACTTGAACTACAACAGAGCTAAAACCTGAGTTTACACAGGTACGTTTATATACGTCCATAATATAAGAGAATGTGAGAATTGAAACGAGCAAGGTAGGCACACACACACACACACACACACACACACACTAATACGACCAAAAATTACCATTACGCATTAGTACGAAGCAAAACTAACCGATAAAACATAAAAGTAAAGATAAAACCTCCTTCACAGTACACAACCAACGTTGACCATAATCGTCCAAAGTAACCGACGCATCAATAAGCGGATTTTCAGCCGATTAATTGGAAATGGTTAGCATTTATGTGTGGCTGCGAGTGAGAGACCAAGAGGGGGGGAGGGCCGGGGGAAAGAGACAGAGAGAGAGAGACTCACTGGGTGAGACCGCCGCCGGTGACTCTGGAAGACTCTGGATTGAGGATGAATCCGGCGGAAGCAAGAGCTCGCAGCTGCTGCCAGTGTTTGGGAAGGCAAAAACAAACCCTAAAAATTCAGCCCAACTGGAATAATTCAATTCCCCCAAATTAAAATTTAGGAGAATTTACTTCTCTTTCAATTGAAGAGAAGGCACCAGGTGCCCTCCAAATTTTCACAAGCATCACAGAAAGGGAGATCGAGAGATAGAACCGAGAGAGAGAGAGAGAGAGAGATCGATTAACGAGTTTGGGAAGTAACCTGATAGTGTTGCGTCTGAATTTGTCCGGTGATTCCACGAGCCGCTAGCGTTTGCGTCTGGGTCGCGTGTGTGTGCTTCTGATGTGTGAGTGTTTGTGTCTGTTTGAGAGAGAAGGAGAATTGAGCCGGGTTGCTTGTGTGTGTTTCTGATGTGTGAGTGTTTGTGTCTGTTTGAGAGAGAGGGAGAATCGAGTCGATAGACGAATTGGGGAAGGTAACCAGCTGATTACGTGAGATCGTGCGATATCGGGAAAAAAGGTGGGTCTACGGCAGCGGTATATCGGCTGCCTAAAACTTATTTAGCCGCTTGTATTGGGTTTTATTTGGCGCTACCATTTCGCGGGCTTTTGGAGCGTAAAATCTTCAGCCGCGCTCAAGCCGCGAGGAAATTTTTCGTAACCTATGGCAACGGTAGCATGTAGCCGCTGCGGTATAGGCTCTATACCAGCGGCTTTATGGCCGCTACTATAAACCGCTGCTATACATAGTATATGCCAGCGGTTTTTCTGGCCGTTATTATAGACCGCTGCTATAGGGCATTTTTCTTGTAGTGATTGTTCACTAGATATAGAAGTATTTTGCGCCTACCTAGTGAGCCCTCATGTCAAAATGTAGAGCTATGTTTCTGTTCCTGAGTTAAATTAGCTTTGAGAAGCACCATGGATGTAAACTCGTGCGCAGTACATTACAACATGTTGTATTATTCTATTCCATTTGAGGATCCGAATAAAGAAATGGTGAGACAAGTAGCTTGAAATGTTGCATGAAATGGTGAGACAAGTAGCAAGCATCAGCATTATCAAGTGTAAATTTAGTTTGGATGCCTCTGAAACCATATCACTGAGGGCCGTAGCTAAAAGCTTCCAAATGTAACAACCCTCTTTGCTCGATCCACCGCAAAAGTGTCAAAACCATACGCCCCCCACTCACCAATTCCTGTTAAGCGGTGCTTGAGAAACATTTAGAAATCTATTTGAAATTGGTCGTAGTATGTTTTAACCACACTTTGTGGGCTTGTACTTGCCATGTAAATGTTTTGTTTGTTGCTCTCTATCCCATCAAAAACCTGTCTAATAAAATTTCAACCTTACAAGTTACAAATAAAAGCACAAATAATGATTAATCCACGCCCGAGGTTGACAGCTTTCTGCATACAGGCAATGCATGACATGACAACCCAGCACCAAACAGCAAGTAACCAACATCCTTAGTTGGAACTTGTCATGATCTTTGTTGATTAAGCGTATACACTCCTGCAGATTTCTTATTTATGGAGTGTTTGTTGATTAAGCGTTACCTTTATACTCGAGTCATCATCTTTGGTCTGATCACTTTGAGGCAAATAAGTTGCAGTCTCTCGGCGGGCTTGGCATAGTTGCAGCGGGCATTTAGTATCTTCTGTGAAGCCAATAGTAAGTAATAGAGATCTTGAGGTCTTGAGTTACTAGTGTCCATGTTGGCTATTTACCATTGATTTCCAGTTCTTCTGTAGAGCTAAAAATTAGATAATGTCGAATTCATTTTGCTCCTTTCTGTTTGTTTTACTTGGTGTGGCTGTCTGCAGATTGAAGAAAGGGCATGGGGGCTATCAACGGTGAAGGGCTTGTAAGAATGCACCAAAAGTATTCATGTGCCAGTGTTAGAATTCATGTGGTTTTGTGACTTCACACTGCTCCCAGTTCAGTAACCATCTCCTTTTTGCAACTGTGGATGGCATGTGATATCTTTGCCCCCCTTAGCAATACAGATTATATAATGCCATTAAGGTTCGATTGTCTTGTATTAGGAAATGTTAGGACAAACCCATTCCCAAGAGGTTTCTGGGCTGATTCAATGTTTTAGTCACAACCACAAGGCCTTAATGTAATTCTTCACTTGAGACATTTGGATAATATGAAGACTTTGAATGTTATCTTCAATCAACTTGGTTTTTTACTTCTTATGGTGCAATGTGTATGAACTAAATTGGGCTATATTGATGTTTTGATGTGGTACATATTGGAATTGGTTTTTTACTATATAATAGTTTAGGATTTGTGTTGGACTTAGTATTTTATGTGTTTGTGGAGTTTGTGTTAATGGTTTTGTGGAGTTTGTGTTGATGGAAATTGTGGAGGTTGATATGGTAATGGATATTGTGTAAATAGATTTTGTGGAGATTGATGTAGTAATGGATTTTGTGTGCTTGATGAGTTGATGGATTTGTTGTCTACAGGTTTGAGAAAAAAATGGGATTTGAAAAAACGAGGTGGAACTATACTTCTTTTGTTTTATAATTTTAGCGACAATTATGATTTGTCACTAAAAGCATAAAACATTTATAAAATACCTTTAGTGACGGAATTTTTCTGTCACCATTTATTTTAGTGACGTATTTCATTTGACGGAATTTTCCGTCACCAATTATTTTATACGAAATTTAAAAAAGAATATTCGAAATATAAAATACCTTTAGTGACGGAAATTTTTCGTCACTAAATGTCTCCATTCCGTCACTAAAGTTAGTGACGGAATCGTTAATTCCGTCACTAACTTTTTAGTGACGAGGCTTTACGCGACGGAATCGTGTGACAGAATTTTCTGTCACTAAAACTTTTTGTGACGGAAATTGTATTTTTAGTGACGGAAATTTCCGTCACTAAAAACCTGTTTTCTTGTAGTGTTAGAGCTCCATGGCGAAGATAGTGTCCCGAGGGAGTCGCCTATCCCTGCGGGTGAGTCCTTGTGTCAGAGCACTCAGAGCGCATCAAGATAGAATCCCGGAGGAGCTGTCTACCCAACTGGCCAAGGTCGCATCCTGGAGGAGCCCTCTACCTGGCAGAAGGGGAGTTGAAAAGCTCCCTGGCAGAGATACCTGGCAGAGATAGTGTCCCGGAGAAGTCGCCTATCCCTGCTGAGACATGGTTGCTTTGGTGTGTCGGGCAACGTACGAACTACACTGCGATGCTCACCTCCCCAGTGGAGTCGCTAAAATGATGCCAATGAAAGGGGATTCACAGTCGACGTGGAGGTGCCACAAGGAATGCAGTCCGAGTCAGATGCCAAGTATACTGATGTGGGACACAGCAAAGGTGGAAGAAGGGCAGAGACAAAGTGTAATACCCCGAACCTAGGCTTAACCGGTTATTATTACTTTAGCGACAGTTTTTAAGAGTAATGTTCTTTTGAGTTTTTAGCGACGAATTTGGGGAGCATTATATGATGATCTTTAGTGACAATTCTAGAATCATAAATTATAATTTAATGATAGCAGATATTATTGATATTGACTGATGTTTTAGCGACAAGTTATTTAAAATATCGGTGCGCTTATATTAGCGACGATTGGCAAAACAAAATAGTGTAATAACCCGTTAACAAGTTTTAAAAATAATGTTGGACCTTTTTCGTAATAAGAGGAAACTTTGGGTAAAAGTTAGATTAATTAACAAAGAATATGGGGGTCATGGGTAATTTCGTAGCTTAGGGTTATATATATGCACACTACTATTTTATTATCATGAGCCGACCCTAATATCTGATTTCGGTGAGCGGCTGAAGGAGGAGGGCGTCGAATAGCGGCAGAGAAAGAGAGAACGAAGGACCTTCTTGCGAAATTCCGGTATAATTCTACCTCTCTTCCTTATGTTATTTATGGATTCATGGGTATTTATCAAAGCTGTTTGTAACCATAAACTTAAGCAAGTCACAGCCATGGTGGCTGTGACTACGGGTTTTAACGGGTAAGTAATGGGGTGATGAGGCAGCCATGGTGGCTGCCATGAAAGGAAGGGGAATGAGTAATGGGTAAAGCATTGGTGGGAGGAGGGAACAAGAAGTGGGTACATGCAGGTGGTGGTGCGTGAGTTTGTGTGTGCGTGAAAGATGTGGTGCGCTATGTGTGTCAAAGAGACGAAGGGAATATGAAGCAATAACAGGAGATGCACCTATACTGTATTGTGGGGAGTAGTGGGTAAGTGTCTTAGGGGGGAACTTATGTATGGCTGTGACGCTGTGCCCATGAAAGAATGGCAAGAAGATGAAGGTTTTGAAGAAGTTATGGTTTGAATAGAGAGCGAATATTGTTTGTGTATAAAAAGGCAAGGGCAAGAAACTGTGAAGGATTGGTGTACGAGTGAAATGGTGAGAGAAATGGGTTTGCGAATTGGGTTGTGGCAGCGAGTATAGGCAGTGCTTACTTGTGTTTGGTGTGAGAAGTGAGCTGTGAAAAAGAGTTTGGCAAGAGGAAACAAGCGGCAGTAGCTGTAATGGAGGTGAGGAGTTATTTCAATGGGTTTGTACATATGTGTTAGGAGTGTATGTCTGTAAGGAGGAAGGGAGCCAAGGCTGCGTGAACAGTGTTTGGGGAAGGAGTAGACTGATGGGTTGCACATAAATGGGTTACACAAGTGAAAGGAAACTACTGCCTTTGAAGGGTTGTGTAAGTTATGAAAATGTTGTGGATACATATGCATAGATTCATGTCATGTATGTAAAAAGGTTGTAAGCATGTATTTGGGTGTTGTCCATGAGTTGAGAGAATGTCTTATATACAGATGGGTTATGAATGAATGGTGTGAGTAGGTGTATATGTAACATGTGTATAACCATATTTAAAGTAGGTGGTAAGTGAGAGGGAAAATGAAGAGGTGGGGTGATTCTGGGTAAAAGAGGACGACTGAGTTGCATGAGGAAGATGATATTGTAGCAAGAGAGGGAAAAGTTTTGTTTTTAAAGTTTAACTCAAAAGTGTCACTAAAAAGGTATCGTATTCCAGCAGATTCTTTTCGAATTTTTAAAATATATCTAGAAAATCTTTTGGGAAAAACTCAAAGAAGTAACTTAGGTTTATTTTTCAAGACCCACACACAGTAAAACATTTAGATTTTTCGGAGCTCAGGAAGCGCGTTAACTAATTTTATTCGTGATTGTGATGTTTGTGTATTATAGAATAGTAAACTAAGTTATTAAATTCTGAAACTCCTACAATAATCTTATGTAGCTAAGATAAGGTAGTTTCTAAAGTTTCGAAATATTTTAAGGTCGTTTGCTATGTTAGCGGCGTAGCGCCCGAACGGATATAGCGTAACGCTTCATTGTCACGATAGTTACTAAATTATTTCTAAGGACCTCTTCTGAATAGATTCAGACAAAGTGCAAATAGGTAATTATACATAAGTCGGGGGACGGTTGGGTAAAGTTTACTCATCTAAAAGAAAACTAATACCTAATACTTAGGTGTGCTCGAGCGTTAATGAATGACATTTGTATGATTTGTTATTTAGGTTTTAATAGTCAAGAGTTAGGGCCGGCATTTGAGCAAATACCTGAAGCGGATTTTGAGCGAGGTAAGTACTCCTGCCATATTCCTCCGTATACCCTATTTTCCGTTTATCTATATGTATAAATGAATTGTTCCAATTAGAAGTTTTAAAGCCTTTTACATGCTACTGTTTTTGTGTAAATTGTTTGATGAGAAAATGCATAAAAAATGCCATGGAATGTTTTCTATGAGTAGTGTTTTAAAGTTGGCTTATGTTGAATGAGATGGTATTTTTGGCTCGGTTGTTGCGCCCCATATCCACGGGGGAAAGTTGGATTGTTGGGTCCTGGTCAACGGGACGATACGTTGACGCACAGTACTGTTGCTCGTGGTGCGCCCTTGCGTCCACATATGTATCCCGGATGAAGGAGGGATTGTGTGCCCTAGTCAGGGGGGCGCATACCCTGACCAAATAATGTTCATCCCAGGTGGAGTAGGGATTGTGGGCCCTAGTCAGGGGGGAACGTACGCTGACCGCAACATGCCTAAGTGACACACGGTGGCCTTTGATGGCACAAAGGAAACCGTATGTGGCACTCGACTTGCCTCTTGCAAGAAGAGTCCGCCAACAAATCTCAACAATCTACAGCAATCAGTGCATCAACATTGCATAAAACAGTGCACAAAGAAGTAATTTCAACACAAGGGCAAAACGGTCCCAAATATTCTCATTACTTCAAAATCATCGTTACAACTTCAGAAGGCTTTGTTTGCATCCACAATGTGCAATCTAGCTAAACAGGCAAGCTAAAACAAAGCAAGGGACTCTCGGGTATAGGTGTACATGTACTCCCTATATAGTACCATTAGGAGGAGTTGCCAGAGTGACAGTAGTAGACGTTACTATGTGCGAGGAGTCATAGTGCCCCTTTTTAGAGAAATAGGACTCAGAATGACTTGAAATTTTACAAGGGAACTTAAATATATACAAGGGTGATCTCCACCAAAATTGAGCAAAAACGCACGTCTGGATCTTCAAATCTTCACGGTTGGCTTTTGACATGCTCGGGCACTACAGTTAGGCGCGCGGGCGCTGTGCTTGACGGGCGCATGGGCGCGAGACTTGAAGAACTTGTGAGGGCGCATGGGCGCGTGTTGGATGGGCACGAGGGCGCTGTGCGGAATGGGCGCGGGGGCGCGGTGCTAGGCGGGTGCAAGGGGCAGCCCGTGACACTATGTTATGATGAACTGTGATAGTTGTTAATGAGCCTACTTGATGTCATACTTCGTTTCTGAGAATCTTGGATGAATTGCTTTCAAAAAGTCTATATATGTATAGTATCTCTTGTGAAAATGTTTATCAGTTTTAAATTGAAGAAAACCGTGGCATGTGGCATGTTTTTATGAATCCCAAAATCTATTTTAGGGATATGGTTTGTGTACTTACTGGGCCCCAAGCTCACCCCTTTTTATAAATGTTTTCAGGCGATCAACTAGATGAACATGAGTATTACGAGGGAAATGAGAATGAAGCTGCAGGAGATGCTCATTAGGAAGTTGTTTAAGCCCTTGAGAAATTGTAGAACTGCCAGTTATTTATTTGAATTGTTCGTAGCTTAATTTTAGGAGGTTTCTTTAAAATAAATGCTATCGGTCTCTACGGAGGATTTCAGTAGAGATGATTTGGGAAAGAGTTGTAAGGGCATCTTTAGAAATTCATGTTATGGTGTTAGTTAATGTATGATTTTAGAATTGTGTACATGTTTTAGTGAGTAAGGCCTGGCAGAGCCCTAAATTGGAGTCTATTGGGTCTGCGGCCGGTCACGTGCCTAGCTCGCGGCCCTGCCCGTGGGTTCGGGTCGTGACACAAAGGGCTTCCCAGACAGAGCCTGAAGGTGATGACACAGAGCGAATCTACGACGACAGTCACAGTCTGATACTTAAGTCCAGAGTCGAGGTCCTGTATGTTTCTCTCTCTAGAATTTCAAAGGATTTGGATCCTAGAGTGAGAAAGTAAAAATGTCAAATGAGGGAAGTCTGTTCAGAATGAGTCCAAAAGTCCACTACTTATAGGCAAAAGTATGCACGTTAACAGGGGGTCCAAAAATACCGATTCTCTGCGGACTGTCGTACCACATATTCAACTGGCTTGCTCCTCACAACGTCGTTCTATCTGTCTAGAGAGACTGGCTCCCACAACATCGGTGTGGCCAGCGAACCCCCTCGATCTAGCCACAAATCCAAGCCTTTGCAGAGTCCCACAGGCTTGGCAGCAGTGGGGAACCTGACGCCCACTGCCAGGTAGACTAGGCGCGATGCCCTCCGGAGACTTGCACCTGTCTTGGAGTGACCCGGGGTCATAGTCCCTAGGGGTGCTGATGAAGCCCATAGTGCTGGAGCACGTAGGCCAGTCATGCAGACACCCTGGCGGAGATAGTGTCCCGGAGGAGTCGCCTCCGCAGGCCGTGGTAGCATCCCGGAAGAGCCGTCTACCTGGCGGAATGAGAGTCTTCGTGCCGGAGCACTTAGAACTATCTGGCATAGATAGTGTCCCGGAAGAGTCGCCTATCCCCGCGGGTGAGTCCTTGTGGCGGAGCACTTGGAGGGCGTCAAGGTAGCATCCTGGAGGAGCCGTCTACCCGAGTGGCCGAGGTAGCATCCCAGAGGAGTCGTCTACCTAGTGGAAGACGATTTGAAGAGCTCCCTGGCGGATATAGTGTCCCGGAGGAGTCGATCATCCCCACTGGTCCCGCTGGTGAGTCCTTGTGCCGGAGCACTCGGGGCGCATCAAGGTAGCATCCTGTAGGAGCCGTCTACCCGACTGGCCAAGGTAGCATCCCGGAGGAGCCGTCTACTTGGTGGAAGGGGAGTTGAGGAGCTCCATGGCAGAGATAGTGTCCCGGAGGAGTCGCCTATCCTCGCAGGATGCTACACATTCCGGAGAGTGGGTCGAAGCATATTCCACGACCAAGGTAAGGTGCACATGGTATGGTGAAAGGATGGACCAGCGAAGAGCGTGGTAGGGTGACAGAGAACCAAGGGGCGCGACCGTATCAGCGGCGTGGCGTACGGGCGCGGCAGAGTGCGGCAAATGGCACCTGCGACAAGGGTCGCAGAGATGGCGTGCGCACGAGGGTGACGAAAGTCGCGGGAACGGCGCTCGCACGGATGACGGGGTCGCGGGAACGGCGCTCGCACGGATGACGGGGTCGCGGGAATGGCGCCCGCGAGCACGCAACAGGTGTCACGGAGATGGCGCACGCATGCGAGTGACGGGGTTGTAGAGACGGCGCGCGCGGGCGACGGATGTCGGGAGACGGTGTACGCGTGGCCAATGGGTGTCGCGGAGACGGCGCGCGGGTGGGCGACGTGGGTCGTGGGGTTGGCGCGCGCACGCGGGTGACGCCCTCAAGGTGGCCGACCCCCCTAAAAGGGAAGGCACGCCAAGGTTGTTTCACGAGCAATTCACGTGACTTGAGTATGTATCGCTTTGACCGGCATGTGAGCGTTGAGAGAATGACTTTTTAATATGTGACGTGTCGCACAAAATGGGACCCCTGGTGGGCTCTTGGATGCGACCAAAGTAGGTTGGGAACACTAATGACCAGGCTTCTTAGCTCCATTCAGGGGAACTCGATACCATCTTAACAAATGGGTTAGAAAGAATTGAGAAACTTCTAAAGAGTTATTTAATATCTGACACTCGACTGCAAGAAATGTCATTGCAAGGAATATTTGATTGTTGAAAAAATATCATGGACAACGTCATTCTTTGACATAAAGACACAAGTGAAGATATCAATACTTGTTGTAAACTCCATAACTTTGTCTGTTCTGAGCTACTCAACGATCGAATATTAAGGCCTCATGAAGTCATACTTTAGTAGACGCAGATCGTGACATTATTCGGTCTACTCTAGAAGTGGATCCATGCGATCCAGCTCCACCATGGTTCTCTTTGCCATCGTTGTTTGCCTTCACTGTTCAATTTTTTTAGAGGGATATGGAGATAGGGTGGTGTACCGAGAAATGGCGAACTTATGGGTTAGTATCTTCATTCTATCAATGCCATTATAGCACCACCGCCACCAATGACAACATAGTACCACTATCAACACCATTGTACCACCACTACCAATGACTAGCCAATGCCAATGACCAGCCAATATCACCATCTCAACCCAGAGATCCAAGCTCATGCTCGACGCTATGACTAGACTTGCATAACAGGGCTCGTACCCGCGGGTCTACCCGACCCGCTGAAAAACTCAGGTGCAGCACCAAAATGAGAGACATGTTCAAATTTTACCTATACCCAAACCGACCTGTAATTTATGGGTCGAGTACGAGTTACCCAAGTTTCTTCATATATAAGCGTTAGGGTTTCAGCAGGTTTCTCTCTCTCACTCACTCTTACCTCATATGTCATCCGTCCTTTCCCTCTCTAGACTCTCTCTCTCTCTCTCTCTCTCACACACACACACACACACACACAGGCCACACACACACAATCTCTCTATCTGTCTCTCAATCTCACCCACAGTCAGATCCACTATTAACCTCACTACTCCATATATGTCAACTCGACGGCTCCATCATCCCTCACGCTTGACGCAACTCTGTCGCAGCTCCACCCCCACTATCGTCGTTACTCCGCCAATACAACACCGCCTTTTGCTTTTACTGTCATGGTCCAACCCTGGAATTGCTTCCACTGCCGATTGATTCCACCATCACCGACCACAGAGACACTACCTTCAGTACTTGAAGGCTTGATCTCAAACTTGACTAGGTCTACATTAATCTACCTTCTCAAGGTCAATCTGATTATGAAATCAACTGGATCTACCTTATAATATTCCTGTTAACTCTTCATTTGTTTACTCAAATTTCTATATAAATTTTACTACTTCAGACTTAAAAATCAATTTTGAGGTGATCGTCAAAAAAATTAAGATATATTAACTAAAATCCTGTGTTATGGGGAAGGAAAGGATAAAACGGAAGCAAAGGGAAAAAGATAGTTAATTATGAAGTGAAGGTCACTTTCTAACTAATTACTTAACACCTATTTACTTATATTTCAAAAATTATAAATAAAAAAATAAAGATTAAAAGTTTGAAAAACAAAAACCCTATCAATTGCTAAGTTTTGAGGGGATACCGTTGTGTAGGAGTTCTAAGTATTAGAAAAGTGATAATTGTGATAACAAAAACTAAGTGAAAAAGAAAAAAATAGTTAAAGAAAATAGCCAAGTGAATACGGAGTATATGTTATAAAAAGATAAAAAATATCAAAATAGTAACCTGGCATACAAGCGGCTAGAAAAGGACTGCTCGGAAAAAAGATAATTAATTTTTAATAATAGTTCCGAGTATAGAAAAAGTCTATTCGGAAAAAATTAGTTAAGTCTTACCCTTACCCTTACCCGATCAATAATAATTAGTTAACTTTTAACCTTGTCCCGCCGGATAATAATCGCATAGGACTCCCTAGTCCCTTCTCAGGTCTAACTCCCTCCATCTCCACCTCCACCAAACCCGGCTCCTGTAACACCTGGGGCTCTAAAAACCTTCCGTTGCGTACCAGTCCTCAGGTCTTCTCTCCGATCGGTTGTACTTAAGTTATGGGCCAACTTCATGGTTTTACTATTTTTTACCATCTAATAATACTTTATTCACAAACACACTAACAGTCATCAGACTCATCCAATTATACAGGAGAAATGGCATTTCTGCAGGAAAAAAATACAATAAAAAGTTATAAAAAAGGAGTCCAAAGATCGAATTACTCAACTCGGTACGAAACTTGCAATAATTCAAATTATGCTCCTCAACATGTAAACAAATATGAAAGAAAGCAGAAAAACTCAAACACCTCAACAGCATTGGCATACTACCGTAAAAGAGAGAGAGAGAGAGAGAGGAGATTCAATCCTCATTCTTCTTCATTTTCTCGACCCGCTGATTCAACTGCTCCATCTGAACAACCAAGTGCGTGACCGAGTACAGAAGCCAGTAGAACAGGAGCGTGGCGGCGATGAGCAGCGCGTTCCGCTGGATCTTCATGACGGACTTCTGGTGGCGGAGGCGCTCGGCCAGGGTGCACGACTCGGGCGACTCGCACCGCGGCCGAGTCTCGTACTTCCAGTAGATGTCCATCAACAGGAAGAGGCAGAACGGGATAACCGAGAGGAAGGGCTTGAGGAGGTTGCGGGTAACGGTGATCAGGCCCTTGCGGAGGCCGTTGAGGCCAGGGAGCGTGAGGAGAAGAACCATGATTGCCTCTGCGGCCGTGGCGTAGCCGAGCACCAACCATTCTAGCGCCATTTTTTCTGGGTTAGATTTTAGAGGTCCTTGATCTGGTGGACAACGTTGTTATTTGTTTCTCATAGCAGGTTTTTACGATGTAATATGTGGGTTGCTTCGTGCGAGTGGGAAGGGGAGAAAAAGGAGTTGGGTGACGCGACCGGGAACTGAGGAGGTGGACACGTGGCGGTGCTCCTAGTGTGTCGACTATACACGTTACGGTACAGATGGCAGCACCCGGAGGAGTAGTTTATCTTTTCCTGCTCTCACCTTTTTGGGAAGTACGAGAAATATAAATCAATCAATAATATTAATAATAAAACAATAAAGGAGTCCCTCACTTTTAGAATTATAAAGCAAAATAAGTTTAAAAGTTAAAAAATCACTAATACAAAAGACAATCTCATCTGATAGCAACGATCAAATAAACAAGTCTAAAAATACAATAGCAAGCTAACTTAATGTTTTTTCTTTATCCTATCTTAAAAAAAAAAAAATTATTCTTTTCAGTAATGTAACAGATAAGATTCAAATGAAACCAACCAGCCAACACATGTCCTCCACGTCAAAACCATTTGCTGGACAAGAGAGATGCCTGTCAATGCCAAACCCCAAGCCCAAGGCCACGGCTCGAAGCCCTAGGCCGAACTCCAAGCCCAAGGCCACCAGCTCGATATTGACCGTCCCAGCCCACCTTGAGATACCACAACCTCAAGCCCGTCGAGCTTCAGGCAACAGATTAGGCGTTACCAGACCAGATCTGGCATCCTTCATCCAGCAACCATTCGTTGCAAGACCCCGTCCCAAGGATAGTCGATCAACAGAAAATACAACATAAAATTGGAAAAAAAAAATATAGGAATCCGAGCTACAGTACCACGCCACCACGTACCAGAGGAAACCAGTGGCGGTGGTGGAGGACAACAAAAGAGATGATTATGGCTTTTCTCTCTCTGGTTTTCTCTCTCTCTCTCTCTCTCGGATGGGGAGACTCAATTTGGTCCGTTACCATTTCCCAGCTCTCTTTTAGTTGGTTCGATAAAACTGAAAATTTTCAATAACTTTAATTTGCCTTTGATAATATTTTTTGTAACACTTAAGATCATAAGTGATAGGTTAAATGAAAGGCTAGTATTTTAAGTCAAAACTAATTTAGCACCGAACATGCTCATTTGTAAGTTAGTCACAACTAATTTACCTGTAAGCGACTAATCTGCCCTCACTGGCTCCTCCTTTGCCTCCTCTTCTTTGTGATCGGTTTATTCACTGCCTGCTCACCTGCTTCCTCTTCTTCCTAAACTTTCACTTTGTATGGTCTTTGGTCTGAAGTAGCCATCTCTTCTCACGGCATTCCTATCACAATTAAAGGCGCATGGTTTCTTTTTTCACATAGTTCTTTATTGTGTGGGCGTCACTTAGTACGTTATGCTTTTTTTTTTTTTTGGGTGCAAACACTTAGTACGTTATGTGGGTATGACTTACTAGGTAGGGCTTCTTTCCCACTTGTTTTTTCTAATAGTAGACCAATTTCTTGCTCCGTGAAATTACAAATGGCTTTTATGATTCGTTTGATTTGGTCTTTGAAACAAGAGTATTTCTTCATGAATATAATCCCAATTTAATCCTGGATTGCTTCCTTTGACCTGGGCTTTGATGTTTGTACCTTAAAAATACCTGGCTTCAGCCATCTCGTATGGTTCTTATGCTTCCCATCTTTGCTTCATGCGACTGTTATCATACTCTGGCCTCCTTAATAACAGCCATTAATTTAAAGTTTTGGAGCCCTATCTCGATGAAAAATAACTACATTATATAGACCTATTACTTCTTAAGACTCCACAATGAAGAGGATATAATATATAATCATCTGTCGCTTCCTTGCTCATACGAAATCAGTTGGAAGTGATCAATAAATAGACATCCAATTACCTGACTTAGGCTGGCACATTGCAGTTCATATAGCTGCATGTCTCCCAGTGCTCCGTGTTTCTTCTCCTTACAGGCATTGATAGGGGCATTGAGGCTAAACTCAGGGATATCCTGATGGGTCAAGACAAACAGCCATAAGACAAAAGCATCTCGGAAGGAGGCATGCTTGCCTAAGGAGGGAGGTCGTCTCTGCATTATAAACCTACACGACTGAAACAAGGCTTTCATAAGCAAACATGTGGGATTATTACATGTGGGATTATTACGTGGAGTTAATTTTACGCTACACCCCGTACTTAGGGGTCAGTTGCACCCAACACCTTATGGTTCTAATTTTGGCATCCCGCACCAAAAATTTGAAAAATCTTGGCACCCAACACCAGATGACAGTCAAGAAGCACTTTGACCACACGTCTGTTAATTTTTCAGGGGCAAAATAGTCTTATTGCCCCTTAAAGCATACATGCCATGCAGCTTCCACACCTCCGCCGAACTCCCTTCTCGAGCCAACACGCATCCCGACGTGCTCAAATCAACGACCGGCGCCGTCCCCCGCGTCTCGCTCTCCTCTTCCTCGTCCTCACACAGCACAGCAATAAGTTCAATCTGACTCGTCGCGAGCGACTCGAGCCGCCACCTCCACTCCCTCCGGTTCGTATACGGCCTCGGATCCGACAGCACGGTGGACACGAACCGGAAAGTGATCTCCAACGCTTGTAAAGCCGGTTTCAGAACCGACTCGTTTTTCCAATCCGGAAACTCCTTGGCGTCCCAGATCTTCTTCAGCTCCGGCAGACGCAGGTAGTGCTCGTAGGCCGAGCAAGCCGAATCAGACGCCGGCGCCAGATCCGCGACGCGAACCGGCGGCAGCACCGGTATGCTCAGCTTGTTCGACGGCCTCGACGTCCCATATCTTCTTCAGCTCCGGCAGACGCAGGTAGTGCTCGTAGGCCGAGCAAGCCGAATCAGACGCTGGCGCCAGATCAGCGACGCGAACCGGCGGCATCACCGGGATGCTCAGCTTGTTCGACGGCCTCGGCGATTTGGTTCGTATATCGGGAGACACCATGTTTGCTTTGCAGTTGAGCCCGACCATACTTTGAGCTTGCTTGCAAGTTTGTTGGGAAGATGGCAGAGATGAGCAATTTCTAATTAGTCACGAGTAAAAGGGCTTTTTGCGTTTATTTTGGTTCAAATTGCAGGAAACAGAGGAAAACTGTATTTATAGGCCAGCAAGGAAGTGACCCAAAGGGTCCGTAAGTCTCCCGCGAAGATCCCGAGAAAACGGCCATACTCCGGCGAACTCCCCAGAACGACAGAGAGGGGCTGTTGGAGGGAAATGTGGAAGGAGAGAGAGAATAAGGGCTGTTGGAGGGAAATGACATGGACAGCCAATTGGCCATGTGTCACTACCTGGGATGACATGTAAGCTTTAGGGACAATAATCCCATTTTGCCCCTGAAAAACTAATAGCCGTCTAGTCAACAGGCAGTTTGACCGTCATTTGGTGTTGGGTGCCAATTTTAAAACTCTAGGATGCTGGGTACAACTGATCCTAAGTACAGGGTGCTGGGTAAAATTAACCCTTATTACGTGTGGGTGCATATCTGTGTGTGCTAATTAGGATTGTATTTTAGTGCTTGGTAGGATCGCATTCTAAAATATCATAAAACTGCATCTCCGCGCCTAGGTAAAAATACAATGTTTTTCTGGGTAAAGCGAACATTAAATCCGTAGAGTATTCCACCCCCAAAAACGGGCATTGGGATTGCAACATCCTGTGCATTTGGAGCTTAGTGCTAACTTGATTAAAGCATGCAATGAGTACATACTCTTTGCTTTGCAAAAGAGTGCAATCTTCGTTGCAAGGATTAATGAAGAAGATACAAATGTGTCGGTACTGGATATCGGAATTCCACTTGTTTCTTTCCTAATGACCTACTTGGGAGTACCACTGACTACCATTAAACTAAGGGCAAATGACTGTCAGGTTCTTATTGATAAGATTCTAGCCAGAATAAACAGTTGGATAGTCAATCATCTATCATATGCAGGGAGAATTTAACTAGTCACTCTTGTGCTTTTTAGCCTGCAAATTTATTGGTGTTCTATATTTCGATCTCTTGCCTAAGAAGATTATTTTACAAATTGAAGCTAGAATAAGAAGCTTCATATGGCATGGAAGGGATGTCACATGCACTGGTGCTAAAGTTGCTTGTTCTGATATGTAAGGTGGACTTGGCAAACAAAAAGGACACCTTATGGATTCAATGGTGCCACAATTACATTATTAAAGGACAGAATCGATCTGTGGTATTTTAATCCTCCTCCTGATCTATCTTGATATTGAAACTCAGAAGCACAATGCAAAACATAGTAGCATATAGAGTTGGTAATGGAAATGAGACTTGTTTTGGCTAGATAGTTGGTAAAGGAAACGAGACTTGTTTTGTCTAGATAATTGGCTGCCTCAGGGATAAATGAACTTAATTGGAAATAAAAGGGCATGTTACCAAAAGAAAAGGTACGTAATATTTGCACTAAATTTGTCACTTGCAGCTATGTCTATGACTTTAAATTTAGGTATGTTGATCATCACTATTTAGGGTAGTCAATTACATCAGACGTATGGATACCTGGCTAGTATCATGTTTGTGGGCTTGGGGGGCATAGGAGAAGATCATACTCACTGTTTTTAGTGAAAATGCCATGGACATAGAACACAGCACCAAAAGCGTAACTTGAAAAGTATATACACAGCGCTTTGAGTTTCCATTTTCCCATGCATCTTGCACAGCATGATGCAGTTGTAAAAGACTTAATATGTCGTGTTCAATATGCATAGAACATGGTTTCTTTTGACTAGCTTGGGATGATTGTTCTTGTCTAATTCCCAGAGCCCTCCGAAATTCTGAAAAGTACCTTGTGATCGGCCCAGTTTTCGCGTAAAGTAGTCTGTAGCACTCAGTTCACTGCCTGGGATTAAGTAAAAAGAGCTCTTTCGATCAATAAGTGACCTCTTATGGCGGCAAACAGTGTTCTTTTGATAACCAAGTCAGCCCGTTATGGCATAACCTGAGTTTTACAGTCGAGGAGGGAATTTGAGAATGAGAACATGAGTTTTACAGTTTTTCAGAGTAATTGAAACCAATAAGATGTATATTTGAGGCATAAAAAGCTCGAGTATGAATGATGCATCGAACAGATTTGACAAAATATCTTTTTTTTTTCTTTGGGTTGTCTTCACGTACGGAGCAATGAAGTAACATACTTTTAGCACCATATCGGCATCAGCATGCCATCTCTTGTACTCGTCAATCCTAGGGTATTTATGCGGGAAATTAGTCGTTAAAAAGGGGCTCAACTATCCTTACTCTCTCCTTAGCCGATAAATCAGTATATCAGAATGGGGTATTAACGGCACCTCAAGTGCCGTAACAATCTCCTAACCGGGGCTCATACAGTAATTCGGCACATATTTCAATGCTGGGATAGACCTTTCTGGGCACTATGTAATGTTGCTACAAAAGAGTAAATGTAAGGCACTGTTTAGTACTGCGGAAAGGCTTGGTTGAGACAGACCAAAGTGTCTTCAGTTGTACCCATCCTGGCATATGTAAAAGCCTTTTCGCACTATAAAAGTGCTGGATATTCCCAACAAAGCAACGCTACCAAGTGTCGCAATATAACTCGCATACGACAAATTGTTGTACCGTAATAGGTGTTAGATGTTCCTTGTTGTGGCACTTTTAAGCGTTGGAGCAATGTCCTTCTTTAAGAAAAATAGAAGGAACTAAATCCAGATTTACTTTTCCCATAAGAGATTCATTCCTCAATCCTTATTATTCAAGAGCCTATACCCATTTGGAAGTAATATTCATAATTAATGTGCACATCACTATAACTGGTCATTGCAAGAGTGAAAACATATAAGTACTATGTGAAAAAAAAATGAGATGTGACCAAAACGAGATGTGAAAGAAATGAGAAACTTGGTAGCATGGGCAACCTTGATGGTGTCGCATAGAAGCTTTCACGAGGTGAGTTGAGGATGCTCCTGGAAGAAATGCGTGAAACACAACGGGTTTTAAATGAGAGCATTCAACAATTACAGATCCATAAACGAGGTGGATCCACTGCAAACAACACAGATCGAGAGGAATATATGTTCGCTATCTTATTAATCAACAGCCAACCAACAAACACATCCACTATATACAATCTGAGACTCGAGAGTTCTTGCCTTCGAAATTTTTTTCTAGCATTCATGAGGTTTCTTGCATAGCTCTCAGTAAAGTGAGAAGGTTGGCGCTTCAAAACAAATATGATTTGCAAAATGTCATTAGGCTTACTATGTATGCTATGTGATTTTGTATGGATTTCGCTAATAGTTTTCCATGTGATGGCACAAGTACCGCCCCATTCCGGACCATCGCTTGGATAAGTATAACCAAAATCCTTCTCATCATCATGGCTTTAGATGTACATCAAACAACCTATGTTGAGGCACACAAAGTCAAACATCCGGCTCAAAAGCAAAAAAAAATTGATGTTAAAAATTAAAATTTGATGTGGAAAAATACCATGAGCTGGAAATTGTTAAGGTATTTATGCAGGAAAGTAGTTGTAAAAAAGTGGTTACTAGTGAAGAAGTTTTTGGCCTAAATATAATTAAACTAGTGAAGAAAGTTTTGGTCTAAACCAAAATAAAGATGAAGATGGAGATCTTGCTAAAGGAAGGTTTGTTGAGGAGATATGAAGATAATGTGGGTTCGAATATGCAGAAAAAACTTTCCTTATATGGAACTTCTTATTTTCCTTATGGACTGATGTCAACAATGAAGTCGAGTTGTGCGATTTGTGTTACAAGAGTTCAAGTATTACAAACTTGCAATTGTAATCTGTTGTACTCTCGAGTACCCTAATGAGTGACCATCATATATGTCTGTAGTAACAAACGCTTTAAGGAGATTTTAGGCTCATGCAATGACAGCGTAAGGTTTCTTGACTAGTTTCTTTTGTTATGTTCAATTGGAATCGGTTGTATTAGTTAGCACAAAAATTTGTGCATTGTTACTATAGACCTGGAATCCTACGATGCTACCCATAGCTAAATTAAGTGATGCAGACACATATTTGAGTGTTTAGTTATGCAACCAGGGATTTAAGTTTAACCTTATAGGTAGACTTACATTCATCAAAAGCATAACATTTCCAGTTACAAGCTTCCCAAGACCACCCAACCTGTTACTACTTAAATCTTGATCGGGACCACAGCTAGGAAATGAGCCTGCAAAACAGAAACACAGAGTGACCACCGGGGATGTTCCGGTGGAGGCGGCTCCGATGCTAAAGTCAGAACGACCCTACTAGGGTAGGATTCTGAATAGCTGAAAATGTACTGAATGCTTGTGTGTGAACTTGTCTGTGTACCTGATGATCTGCCCAATATATAGGTCATTTCTAGACTCCTCTTTTCTTTAGAACTCTTTTATGACGGATCCTTCTTGTAGAAGAGCCATGTTAGGACTCTTCCTTTAAGACTTGAGTCCTTAACGGCTCCTATCACCTCTCTTAGGTTCTATCCCGATACAGATTCGTTAGTCCACTCAGAATCAAACATGCCACGTGTCATTAGTTGGTTGGGTGGATATATTTAGCCATAACAAAAGCATAACATTTCCAGTTACAAGCTTCCCAAGACCACCCAACCATACTATTTAACTCAATATTAGAACGCTTAAACCCAAAAAATACACCTAAAATGCAAAAGAATGAAACATAAGGTCTACCCCCGCCCTGGCCTTATCATGAATCCTGTATTACCTTAAGAATTCAGAAAGCAAAAGAAGCATGCTCAATTACAGCACTCAATATCATAATATGTTCTTACCAATTCACAATGACTTTACATTCGTGGATCAAAGACTAGTCCACTAAATTCACTTTCCGGGGACAAAGTTGGTCGCATAAGCCCATGCGTTGTTGTTAACTGGGTCAGCAAGATGGTCGGCGAGGTTTTCCAATGGTCCCTTTCCAGTTACAATAGCTTGAACAAAGAATCCAAACATAGAAAACATGGCAAGTCTTCCATTCTTGAGCTCTTTCACTTTAAGCTCAGCAAAAGCCTCAGGATCATCGGCGAGGCCCAATGGGTCGAAGCTTCCACTGGGGTAAAGGGGGTCAACCACCTCACCCAACGGCCCTCCGGCAACACGATATCCCTCAACGGCTCCCATCAAGATGACTTGTGTAGCCCAAATAGCAAGGATGCTTTGAGCATGGACCAAGCTTGGGTTGCCCAAGTAGTCAAGCCCACCCTCATTGAAGATTTGAGCTCCGGCTTTGAACCACACGGCCTCGCCGAACTTGACTCCGTTGCGGGCCAATAGCTCGGGGAAGACACATCCTAGAGCTCCAAGCATTGCCCATCTACTGTGGATTACCTCGAGCTCACGGTTCTTAGCAAAAGTTTCTGGGTCGGCCGAGAGTCCAGCAGTGTCCCAGCCGTAATCACCAGGGAATTCTCCAGTGAGGTAGGAAGGGGACTCACCAGAAAATGGACCCAGGTACTTGACTCGGTCTGGGCCGTACCATGGGCTGCCGGATGAGACTGGCTTGGCTGCAGTTTTCCTCATCGAGACTCTTCCATTGCCGAAGACCTCGGAAGCAGACGGTGAGACTTTAACAGCCTGGCCGGCTAGAGATGGGGAAGAAAGGGCCATTGTTGAGGCAGCCATAGCGAAATAGTTATCAGAGATGGAGAAAAACCAGGTGCTGGTAAGAGTTGGAAATGTGAATGTGGGGTGAGTTTAATGACTGACGGAAGAGGTATAAATAAGGCATAGATGACCAAGCGTCCTTATCTCTGGATATCTTTCTCTCGTTTCTCATTGGTTGGTGAGATCTTGAGAGCTTGATCACATATCCGTGTTGGCATTTTTAAGGCCGCTAAGCCCTTGGGGTTCCATGGTGCATATAACGTATCAAAAATCTCATATAACGCAACAAGTTCTTTGTTTGATACTGACATGAATTCATGGCGCCCCATCATGTCATGCCACAGCAACATAGTCAAAACTGATACACATTTTTAATATACATTGATTTTGATTCGGCTTGCAAAAAGAAGCATGCCACGGATTTTATTTATTTTTGGCTATGATTATAACTGCATACTTATATGTCATGTCAGTATATGAATTAAAATTAGTGACTTTTGAATTGTCCCTCGAGACTTTTGTATATTTTCCGCATCACTTGAAGTTGTCACGAAATGAGAAGAACAAAATGATTGAACAAGTCGCACGATCACTCCTAAACCAAAAGAGAAGGAGCATGGAAATTTTGAGCATGAGAAGATAAGTTTTATAGAATAACTGAAGGTAATGAGATGTATATTTGAGACGTATAAACACTCAAGTAAGAATGATGCAGCAAATGGACTCCAATGCTACACATGTTGGTACTTCTCCTCGCTCTCCTCCCCGGGAGTGGCGCCTCCCTTCTCCTTCGTGGAGCTCCCCTGATCCTGCTTCGGACCTCAACCCTCTCAACTCTTATTCATCCCTCCTTTAGGCCACTCACCTTTCTAGACTCTGCTTTCAGACGTTCTTCCCCTTCACCCAGCTCCTCTTTGTTTCTCCTCACTTACACCCAGCAGCTTCCCACCTTTCACTCCTTACCTTAACCTGTGCTTCCTGCTACCTCAACTCAACATCTACCTCCGTAATCCTCTGTCAATCATGGATCTAATCATCAATCAGACCAAATCCCTTCAGTGTGGAGAATTTATTGAACTCGAAGAAGACGAATTCAATGCATCTGAGGAAGGAGCCTTAACTCTTGTCATCAAAGCTATCACCAATAAAACCATCTACCTCAAACCGCTCCAAAACATCCTCCTCAAAGCCTGGAATCCTTCGAAAGGGATGAAAATCCAACATATCCAAGGAAACACTTTCAGTGTCTACTTCAACCACGAATGGGACAGGAAAAGAATAATGGACTCAAGACCTTGGTCTATAATGAGCTCCCATCTAGTAGTTCGTGATTGGCCTCCAAACTGTGCAATTGATAATTTATCTTTTGATTACTCTCCCTTCTGGATTCGTATTCTTGGTCTAACCCCTATGCATATGACGAAGAAGAATGCGGAAACAATTGGTTCAAGGATTGGAAAGGTTCTCGAAATTGACTTTACTGCTGATGGAAAAATTTCTTGGAATAAATTCATAAGAATCCAAGTGGAACTCAACATCACTTAACCTCTTCACCCAGGTTTCCACAGATCAAGAGAAGCATCTTCACATTCATGGATTAATCTGAGGTATGAGAGATTACCTAACTTTTGCTTCAATTGCGGCAGATTGGGTCATATCAAGCGAAATTGTATCTTCCCTCTCGTTCAAGCTCCGTTTCAGAAAGCAAACCCCTTTGGACCTTGGATGCGAGCGGAGTTTGATGGAAGATGTCCCATTGATGCCGAATGGAACCCGTTAATGTTAGGGGAAAGTGCAAAAACCAAAACTCTCCTGGGAAATTCTGCACAACTTCAATCCCTTATGTATTCGGCAGCTAATGCCTCCGAGATGTCGTCCTTCGACAAGCCTCAAACCAGCCCTTCTAGGGCAGGCAATCCAATTTTTGACAATTTCTTGGAAGACAACCTGAATTTGCAGCAGCAGGAGGTAACTACAAGACCGAAATTGGTCCAACCTATCCCTAAAATCTCTGTCCAAGCTCCTCCCTGTGCGCTTCAGGCAGAAGCTTCCCCGAAAAGCGATTCACCGGCAGGAGTTTCCCCGGCAGGCGCTGGTCTCGAGGCGTCAACCTCCTGCACTGACAACCCCATACCTCAACAACTCATCATCCACCACCAAACCCCTGACACTCTGCCTAACCTGTCAATGATCATTCCCCCTTTCTTCCCTAACTTCAAATCAATCCCTCACCCAACCACGCTACCTGCATCTCCAACTCTTCTCATTTCCCATCCCTCTGAGACAGACCCATCACTACCTCACCCCTCCTTAGATCTTCAACCCCCTTCTTCGGGACCCAAAAGGAAAAACACTTTCCCTCAGGCCTCAAACCCAAAAAAAAACAAAAACATTATTCTTTCTGCTCATTTTGGCCCTTTTTCCAAGTCGGGCCCAACAACTATTCCCGAGCCCAATCCCACCTCTTCAGAAACCAACCAAAGTCTTAAACCCAAAACCATTTCCCCCCTCACTACCAGAGCCTCTCAACTAAGGAAGATTAAACATCAAGCCCGCAATAACCACCCCAACCTCTCCAAACCTCCTATGCCTCATCCTGTAACCACTCCTCCAACCATTCTTAACCCATGTCTCTCTCAGTATGCGGAACCTCTTTCTCATCCGGCAACAAGCCTCAGCTTGTTGGCCGCCCCCCCATGATCATCCACGCTTGGAACGTTAGAGGGCTTGGACGCACTTCTCGCGTCAGGGCCATAAAAAAGGACGTGAGAACCCTCAATTCTGACATCATTTTTCTCTCTGAAACTCTTCTCTCCTCTTCTAAAAAAAGGTGGAAGGCCGGTCTCATCTTCTACCACAGGAGGCCAAGGTGGATTTATCTCTAGCAACCAGCTTATTGATCTGGGCTTTTCTGGTAACCCGTTCACGTGGAGTAACAATCGGCCCTTAGCTGCTAATATCAAGGAAAGATTGGACAAGGCTTACTCAACTACTTGCTGGAGAACTCTCTTCCCAAATGCCTCTGTCATTCATCTCCCTGGTAAGGCTTCGGACCACCTTCTCATCGTCCTCCATACTCATCAAGTGGACAAATCGGGGCAAAAACCTTTCCGGTTTCTCGCGGAATGGACGAGAGACCCCTCGGCCAAATATGTCATCAAATCAGCTTGGCAGAGTAGTGTAACAGGATCAGCAGAATTCATCTTATGTAGGAAAACTGACTCTACTCGCAAGGCCCTGCTGAAATGGAACTCTTCGCACTTCGGGCACATCCAAACCCGTATCCTTCAGCTCACCAAAAGCTTGGACTTCATCCAAAAAAATGATCCCACTGAAAGGAACCTGGAGATTGAGAAGCACCTAAGGATTGATCTCGACGAACAATGTCGTAGAGAAGAGTCTTTATGGCATCAAAAATCTAGACTCAGCTGGCGTGTGGAAGGTGATCTCAACACAAAGTTCTTCCATCTAAGCACCATTATTCGTAGAAGGAAAAACTCCATCGACTTCCTTAAAGATAGCAATGGAATGTGGATGTCCAACAGCAAGGAGATAGGCAATTGTATCAACTCCCATTTCCAAGAAACTTTCTCTTCGTCAAACCCAATCTTTCCGAATGATCTTGAAGGCCTAATCCTTCCCAGTCTTTCCCAAGCTGATGTTGAATCTCTTTGTGAAATTCCTTCGGAGATCGAAGTTGCCAGAACTTTGAAACAATTTGAAGGTTTAAAGGCCCCTGGTCCTAATGGTATGCCAACCTTATTCTATAAGACGTATTGGGATACGGTTCACCCCGAAGTGTGCAAAGCTGTGATAGACTTCTTCAAAGGAGCTCCTCTGCGTGAGCTCAATCACACCCACATAGCCTTGATCCCCAAAATTTCAGCGCCTACAAAGGCAGAGAATTTCCGTCCCATAAGCCTCTGTAACGTGGTGTATAAGGTTATTTCCAGAATTTTGGCTAACAAACTCAAGCCCTTGCTGCACAAACTGATTTCCCCTATGCAAGGTGCTTTCGTTCCCGGAAGACTTATTAACGATAATAGCATCATCATTCAGGAGATCTGGCATACTATGAGGAAGAAAAAAGGGAAAGGGCTGATGGCACTTAAGGTCGATATGGAAAAAGCTTACGACAGGGTTGAATGGAGCTTCATTCTTTCCGTCTTAAGGAACTTCGGGTTCCCGTCTACTTGGATTAATTGGGTAGAGCAGTGCATCACTACTACTACATTTTCTACACTCCTCAATGGTGTCCCTCACGGATTTTTCATACCCCAAAGAGGTCTTCGTCAAGGCGACCCTCTCTCACCTTTTCTCTTCATCCTCACCTCCGAAATCCTCACTAGACTTATCCTGAGGGATGAAGAATCGGGCAACGTTCACGGAATCAAAGCGAGTAGGGGCAGTCCCCCTATCTCGCACATTCTTTTTGCTGATGATCTAATTGTTTTTTGTAGGGCTAACGATATTGAAGCCAATAACGTGCTAAGATGTCTTGATACCTACAATACATGGTCCGGCCAATGTATCAACAAACAGAAGTCGCAAATTCACTTCAGCAAAAATGTTAACAGTGGCTTGGAAAGAGCAATCTGCAGGACCCTCGATTTCAAAAAAGCTCCTAGAGATTCGAAGTACTTGGGCCTTCCCTTGTTCACAAATCAATTGAAGAAATCTGCTTTTGCAAGCTTGTTCGACATAATTGATAAAAGACTTGCGAGCTGGAAGTCAAAAGTCTTATCCTTCGCCGGAAGAGCGACCCTCATCAAGTCGGTTGCAATGGCTATCCCCACTTACACAATGTCCATATTTCTTCTTCCGATGAATCTGTCGAATCTTCTCGACAAAAAATTCAGAAACTTCTGGTGGGGTTTGAAAGATGATGGAGGAAGGAAATTTTTCCCTAAAGCTTGGGATGCCATTTGCACGCCAAAATCTACGGGGGGTCTCGAATTCAAGCGCATGCATGAGGTTAACCTAGCGCTTATTGCCAAAATCGGCTGGATGGTCTTAACAAATCCTTCGACTACATGGGTGCAAATCATGAATTCAAAATACCGAAGAGGCACACCCTTTCTTGATCACAAAGCAAAATCAAACTCCTCTTGGCTCTGGAAAGGCGTTTGTAGAACTCAACCAACTCTCAAAAGCGGCATGGGAGTTATCATAGGCGACGGTCGTTCGACAAACATATGGCAGGATCCATGGATACCGTCCCCTGACGGCTTAAAAAAGGCTCACTCTTCCAGTCTAGGCCTTGACATCAACATGGTGGCAGATCTTTTTTCAGCAAGCACTAAGGAATGGTTTACTCCTAAACTCCGAAATCTTTTTGACAGCGAAACTGTGGACTTGATCATGAAAATTCGGCTTCCAACTCAGCAAACCCAAGATTTGATAGCTTGGACCCCAAACCGCTCAGGTTTCTTCACCACGAAATCAGCATACTTGGAAGCAAACAAACAGAAGTTCACTTATAATGCTGGATTCCCTCATCTCTTTTGGAAAAAACCATGGAAAGCAAAAATCAGAAAGAGGCATAAAATCCTCATCTGGAGGATAGCTTGGAGCATTTTACCAATCAAACCGATTCTGAATCCTCCATCCGAATTGCTGAACAACATGTGCCCTCTGTGTGGCGATATCCCAGAAACAACCTCTCACTTATTCATTGAATGCAGCGTCTCGCGTCTTTTATGGCTCAAATCGAGATTGGGATTCAGACCTCCTCAACCATCATCTCGTCCTGCTGACTGGTTTATGGCAATGCTTGAATGCCCGGGATTATCTGTGAATGACCAAAAGGAGTATTCTATTTTTACAGCTACCCTTATGGATCTTGTTTGGTTCCAACGCAACAAAGTGATTCATGAAGATTTTGGCATCAATGTGAAACGTTTGGCAGAATCAATCAACAAAGAAACTCATGAGCTAGTTGAAGTATTCAGCAAATCTAACCCAGCTAGGTGTGGTTCCAGGTGTTGGTCACCACCACCCTTTGGTTGGATTAAGATTAATTTCAATGCGGCCTTTAGAGGCTCGGAGGCAAGCTTGGCAATGATCTGTAGGAATGAGAATGGTAGTTGTGAATTTGGGTACACTGCAAAAGCCCAATGTGGGAATGCTGAGGAAGCAGAGGCTCTTGCAGCGCTGATGGCCATTCGAAAAGCGGTGGAACTAAAGAAGAACTTCGTGATTTTGGAAGGAGGTGCTGAAACAATTGTTAACCTCATTACAAACCACCTCATCTGCATTCCCTGGAGATGTAGAGCTACCATTCTTGAAATTCATGCTCTCTTGGCCAATATCCCATGCTGGGAAGTTATGCACACTCCTAGAGAGATGAACCGGGCAGCTCACAACCTTGCTGCAAACGCTTTTGCTTACGACCTTTTTGGCTTTGTTCCATCCTCTTCCTTTTTGTTGTCTAAGTTGGAAGATAATCGGAACTTGGTTGTAATTGTTTAACTCTAGTTTTTTTTATATATAACCCTGTTATAAAAAAAAAGAATGATGCAGCAAATGGATTTGACGCAGCATGTTCTTCTTCTGCTTTTGTTTGTCTTGACGGAACAATGAAGCAACATAATATTAGCACCAACACCGGCACCAGCATGCCATCTCTTGTACCCATCAATCTAAATATTGCCTTTAGTTGAACGAGATCTTTACTCTCTCCTTGATCGATAAATCACTAGAACAGAATTGGGTTTTAACGTCACTTCGATTGCCGTAGCAATGTCCTTACTGGGGCACATACACTAATGCGGCACGTATGGACGGTGCCCCATATTTAAATGCTGGGAAAGACCTTTCTGGGCACTTTATAATGTTGCTACAAAGAGTAAATATAAGGCACTATCAAGTACTGGGAAAAGGCTTTGTCGTGGCAGACCAAAATGCCTCCAGTTCTACCCATCTTGGCATATGTAAAAGCCTTTTTGCACTAGAAAGTGCCGGATATTCCCAACAAAGTGTCGCAATATAACTCGTATCCGACAAATTGTTGTGCGGTAATATGTGTCAGCTATTACTTGTTGTGGCACTTTTTATTACCGGAGAATGTCCTTTTTTTAGAAAAATAAAATGAACGAAATCTTCGCCCAATCGTTCCGGATAACACTCGCATCCTCTTTTTACCGCAGCTGCTGGCACAGAGTTAGCCGATGCAGGATGAATTTCCTATAATAATTAATTCATTCTGTAGTCATTATTATTCAGGAGCCTATACCCACTTTGAAGTAATATTCTTAATTAATGTGCACATCACTATAACTTCTGGTCATTGCAAGAGTATAAACATATGCAAGTAATATGTGAAAAAAATGAGATGTGACCAAAACGAGATGTTTAAGAAATGAGAACCTTGGTAGCATGGGCAACATTGATGGTGTCGCACATAAGGTTTCACAGGTGAGTTGAGGATGTTCCAAGACGAAATAAGTGGAACACTGCGACTTCTGAATGAAAACATTCAACAATTACGGATTCATATATCTTAAAAATTGAAGACGCCTACTACGTAACACGTAGTAGTGGGTTCGGGAACATACCTTAAAAAGTATCCAAAAATTGCGACGAATGATCATTATTGTTACGAGCTTCCAACACACTTGATCTTTATTCGCAGGTACGAAAAGAGCTACTAAAGTCGAGTTCTTCGTCAACAAAACAAAATCATAAAGTTTGATGCTCTAGAGAGAGTGCAACAAGGGGGAGGGATTTTTATTTGTAGGGAAGACTTCTGTCTTGTAACTTATTATTTTTCATCTGGGATATCTCTAGCCTTTATATATAGATTGTATCAGAGAGTGATTTTATCTCAAACACTTAAAAAATAAAGACCGTATTAATCTCAAACACTTAGAAGATAAATATCGTCTAATTAACTGTAATAATACTGACTAACAAATAAACATTATCTATTAGTTGGCAGATAATGGGTCCACCGACCCAATTTATTAACCGCTCTTACTCGCTCACACAAGGCAAAAAATCTTGCAGTCCCTCCTTATCTCTTGTTCATTCATTTCGTCATACAGGAAATGGAACGTGCGACTTACGAGAAAGGATGTCCAGCGATGAGAAGTATTATATTAAGTTATTACCAAACTAACACAATACACCACTCTAAAAATCTCGTATGTACCCTAGATAGTTCAACTACACCAAATTAAACACTTTTTAAATTCCTCAACGAAAATCGACAAAGTTGCCCGGGCTATTAATCCCCATAGTGTAATATTAAACTTTATTTTCAGTTTTCTCATGTCATTCCAATTAGACACAACCGTTTTTCTAAACATGCCCCTCAAGATCGCATCATCTATGATTCAAGGATACATGCTAAAGTAGCGACATTGAGTGTCCCCTTCATGACATAGTATAAGGTAAAAACGGTACTATATAGGATAAAAAAATATTTCAATCCAAGTGGCCCACACAGTGATGAAGTAGTGATTCATTCATCACTCCCATTGTTGGTATGTATTTAGCACATACAGTATTATTTGTATTTTATGGCATAACCCGCGAGGGCGTGTCACATAAATGTATAGTAAAATGCGCCATATGAATCGGAGTCTAGTCGTTATACGAGCACGTAACCTGAGTTTTTCAGCCCAAGCTCTATCATAGTGTTCGTCTGAAATCTCACATTCGGCTATAAACAGGCTACAAAGAGTTATGGAAATACTCTATGATCGACCTACCTTTTTAGGTCTCATCTTAGCTCCGACTTAGACGACATGTTTGCATTATTAGCTTTATTATCTTATTCACCATCTCGACGCCTAAGACAATTATGTCTCATCTTGCTCGCTACCTTAGCACCGAGGTGAATTACCCTTGTAAGTGGGTCAATTCAAGCCTAGTGACACTCTCAGTAAGGATGTATATGTAATCACAAAGATTGTATATTTATTCCAAAGCAAACTCAAATCAATGAATGAAAATATAATAAAGAGTAAAAGGCACAAATGGTCACTGAACTATGATCCAATTTTTAATAAAGTCACTCAACTTTATTTTGTTTCAATTTGGTCACTGGACCCTCAAATCTCTCCGATTTGACCACTCTGCCTGTCGATGTTAAATTTTTCCCGTTAAATGGTCACACGCCGCACATGACCCTTGAAATTGGGGGTATTTTTGTCTCTTTCTCAAAACATGGCGCGACTTTTCTCTCTCCCCACAACTGTTCACTGTCTTTGAAATTAGGCGCGACTCTTCCCCTCTTCACCTCTATTGAAAAACAACTAGAAACTTTACACAATCACACATACACAAATCCATCCATTGTTTAGGGTTAGATTTAATCGGGGAGTTTGGAACCAGTCGAGTTCATAACTCTTGGTGCTCTGTGAGCGTTGTGTGAAGACGATTGACATGTCGTGGGTCCTAAGGGATGATGGAATTTACGTCGACCCACATGATTAGCATGGTATGTAGATTTAATATTGTTGATTTCATTTCGATTGTTGTGTTCACCCACAGATACGCACAATGCATATAAAAATTATGGGTACACTTAAAATATTTATTTGATTTGGTTAAATATTGCATGCATGTCGATCTGTAGTATATTATTTACACAAACACATATTATTATTATATATGCATGTATGTATTTGGGACATTTTTAATTGGTTACAGAGATAAAAGGGCACGGACTTAGGGTTTTTTGTGGTGATTTTTGTGTATGAACCTGGAAATGAAGTTGAATACTTTACCACTGAGTTGCATACTAGGGGTGAGTTTTTTTCCAGTCCACAGAGGGTTTATGTTGAGGGTTTCATAACTTATGTTGATTAATGTGATTGTGACAAGTATTCAATGTATGAATTAGATGAGATGCTAAAAGAATTAGGCTATACTGATGAGGTCAGGTTTTACTTCTACAAAATTCATGGCATGAGTCTTGACAGTGGGTTGAGGGTTCTAGGAGGGGATGATGATATAAGGGAACTCTTAAAAGTGTTACATGATTATAAGTGTAATGTAATTGAGGTCTATGTTGAACATAGAAGTACATCAGTACATGAGTTTTTTATGCCACCATCAATACCATCTTCAGTTGTCATTTAAAAGATAGAGTTAGGTGGTGATCATCCTCAGGCAACCCAAGATATAAATGATACACAAGAGGAGAAAAGATATGAGGGTGGTAATTCTCTACTGATAAGTTTTTATGATGAAGTAATGCCTCGTTTTGAGGATACTCAGTTCACCCAGTTGCTGCTTCCCAGTAATGACATACTACAACCTAATGAGCATGAGGATGTGACTGAGTTGCCTAGTAGAGATGCCCATACCATTGAGCAAGAGCATGTATGTACAGAGCATCAACAACAAAGTGTTGAATCATCTGAGTCAGAAGATGAAGGTGAGGGTGCAGATGAAAATACATTGCATGATAGTGAGTATGAGGCTGAGGAAGATGTACACATTTACAATGCACAAAGTTGAGGTTGAAAAAGGCAGGTATAGGAAAAATATATCACAAATTGAGGATCATGAGGATGGTAATTCAGAAGGCTATCATTCTGATGACTTGAGGAGTTTGCCTAGTGAATTTGAGGATGAAGAAGGCAAAGAAAGCCACCCTCAGTTTAATCCTGACAAAGACATGAACAAACGCAGATTTAGTGTGGGCATGTTATTTTCTAACTCACAAGTGCTGAAGGAAGCTATTAGGGAGCATTCAATCATTACAAGGAGGAGAATTAAGCTTTATACTAATGAGAGAGACAGAGTCATGGCAAAGTGTAAGGGAAGTTATCAATGTAAGTGGGTTCTCTATGCATCTAGGCTTGAAGAGAAAAATTGTTTGATTGTCAAAAACATATCAAAAATACATATTTGCCCAAACATATACTACAATTATCATATCAAATCTGGTTGGTTGTCTAAAAAGTATTTAGACAAGTTCAGGCCAAATCCAACTTGGCCAGTTGAATCCATTAAGGATACTGTAAGGGTGGAGTTAGAATCTGGTGTTTCAAAGACTAAGGTATACAGGGCAAAGAGAAAGTCAATTGATTTGGTTGATGGAAGTTACAGGGATCAGTTTAAGTGGTTGTGGGACTACTGTCATGAGATCAGCAGGACTAATCCAGGTTCCACCGTAATCATCAAATTGTGTGAGCCCATTGTTCATGAAGAGTTTCCTAGATTTCATATATCATACATGTGTTTGGGGGCTTTGAAGGCTGGTTTTAAAGCAGGTTGTAGGAAAGTGGTTGGGCTTGATGGGTGTTTCGTAAAGGGCCCTTTCCCCGGACAGTTGTTGACAGTAGTGGGAATTGATCCTGACAATGGAATGTACCCCTTTGTCTGGGCAGTGGTTGAAGCTGAAAATCAACAATCCTGGAAATGATTTATCAAATTGGTGGTTGAAGACTTAGACATTGAAGACCAAAGTGACTGGACCTTCATTTCAGACCAACAAAAGGTAATATTTTATCTGATTTTTTAAATTGTAAATTTGATTTACATTAAGAGTAAATGCTTCATACTTTATTAGTAACTGCTCCTTACTTTATCAGGGTTTTTTGTCTACACTTGAGGAAGTAGTGCCAGATTGTGAGCAAAGGTATTGTGTCATGCATTTGTACAAGAACTTTAGGAAGCTATTTCCTAGTTTAGATATGAAACAAGTCATGTGGAATGCTGCAAAAGCCCCTAATGTCACATACTTTAGGAGAGCAATAGACACATTAAAGACAAATTGTGTAGGGGCATTTGAGTACCTTCATAAGATACCTGTTAGTCACTGGTGTAGGTCGCAGTTTTCACTCAAGTCTAGATGTGACTTATTGTTGAATAACTATTGTGAGGTATTTAATAGTTTCATCCTTAGCAGTACGGATAAATCAATAATTTCATGCCTTGAGGCAATAAGGGGTCTTATGATGGGAAGGATTGTGAAGAAAATGAGGGCCCTGGAGAAGTGGGATGGCCTTTTTTGTCCAAAGATACAACAAAAACTGGAAACTATGAAGTCAAAGTCTTGCCATTACAATTGTGAGTGGAATGGTGGTACTCAGTACCATGTAAGGGCTGCAAGTAGGGAAGAGTATGTTGTAGACCTGAAGGAGAGGAGTTGCAGTTGCAGGAAATGGGACCTAGGTGGGATCCCATGTGCCCATGATGTTTTTGCTATACATAATGACATAGCAAATGGAGGGAGTGGGGGTGAACCTAAACTTTCGGTTGATGAATGTTTTAGGGTCGAGACCTTTCAGAAGGTATATAATCATCTGTTGAATCACTACAAGAAAATGCATCTTTTGCGACGAACTTTTAGCGACGGAAGAAATTCTGTCGCTAAAAGTCATTTAATCGACGGAATAAACCCACGGTAAAAGTCCGTCGTTAAAACTTTTTACCGATGGGTAACTCCGTCGCAAAATATATTTGCCAACAAAATTATACCGACGGGTTTTTAGCGACGATTAAATTCTGTCGCTAAAAACCTATCTTATATCGCTCAGATCCCCTTTTCTTTCTTCCTTGTTTCTTTCTCTTATCTTTCACCCACCCACCGGCAATCTCACCTCCGGCGACCACCCTCTATGACGACCTACGACGACCCACCTCCAGTGAGACCCCCGTTGTCCCTACGCCGCCCCCCGTGAGTTTTTCCACTTCCGTCACCTGCGGCAACTCCTTCCATCACCCGCGGCAACTCCGTCCACCTCTTGCTGCTACCGGTCGCCTGAATTCCGCCGATTTCTTCAAATTCAGGTAAGCTTAAATGGGTTTTTTAGATTATTATATGTAGATTGTTCTTTGGTAATTCCTCAACCTTTGTTTGACAGTATTAGTTGGCAGTATCCACTATTCCAAGAATGTGCGTGTATATTTGTCTTCTGTAGCATTTGCATCCTTATAATTTCTCTTTTTGTCTGTGCAATTTATGGTACATCAATGTTCAACAAGTTCAGTACTGCCAATCCCCTTAGCAGCGTTTTCCAGAATCAATTTCCATGGCTCTATTTATTTGAATTGATAAAATTAGAAAATGATATATAGATAATCAAATGACGGCACCCTATTAACCTTTAAAGTAAGAAATGATATTTGTGAAACAAAGTTTCTAAACAATCTTAATCTTATCTAAATCTGATAAGCCTCAATGGATCTGGGAGATGACGTTATAACTATACTTTGCTAGCATTGTAAGGTAAACTGTGGTTTAGCAATTGACTATGTTGATGTACTAAGATATTCAGATTCTCAATTGATAGAATACCCAATAATGGAATCGATAAGCAAAATTAAGTTTTTGTATTCACAATCAAGGGACAAATAAACTAGGTATCTTTCAGCCAAATGTCATGACAAGAGAGTGAAATTCTTAAAACATGAAAATACATTGCAATTGTATAATGCGGGGGTGCGAGTATAAATCTAAACCATTGATCAAAATGACACTTACATGTATATATCACCATAACTACTAGTTTTGGGGCACACCATATGTGTGCAACGAAAAGAGAGTAAGAAATCCACAGGGAAGTTATGATATTGTTTTGATAAAAGTTTTAGAGAATGTGGGAGAGGATGACGAGGACCTTTGTCCATGTCTTGAGGTACATGCTGAGTTGTATGCGGACATATAGGTGACACCCCACTTATCAAAAACTAAGCTTCGAACAAATTGAGGTTCATAGCTTCAAAGATTGAGAGAGATAGAGATCACCTTGGACAAGTTAACAGAAGCTTAAGCTCAACCCAAAATTTGCCGAGGGCAAGCTAGGTCAAGAAAAATATATCATTTCAGGCTGTGTAAACTTGAAGCAAATGAAATTCAAATTTCAGGGATACTCATTGCTAGCAATGAGAATAACACACACTGCAAATTGTCCATTGTGCACTGCAAAATACGGAGTAACTAGTATGCCCTTAGTTTTAGTAGGTGATAGATAAAAGGGCATCTAAGTCAATAACCTTGCCCTTTACGGGAGGGACTTTGTTAAGTTGTAGATTATCTGTAAGATCACTCGCCACCTCTGAGGATGAGAAAGAAGTTCTTGTTAGCAACAAGGAAATGAGTGAATTGAGATAGAAATGAGGCCCATTAATTAGCTATTTAACTTATTTGGTTCAAAACCAAATGTTCAGATACATAGTTGACAACAGCCCAAAGGTTGCAATGATACTCATTAACCATAAAAATTAACAAAATACATTCGTTTTATTTTTTCAAAGTGTTAATATATCGAGATAAAATTCAAAAAAAAAAAAGAGTAACTCGAAAAGGCATTAACAAACCCTAGGGACAATCACAACCAAGAGATCTGTTTCAAGTAATAAAAATAAAATTAAGTATCATGCCTTCAACTAAGATAATCTTAAATTTGCCTAATCTAGCTTTAATCTGCCTAACTTCCAAAGGAGTGACAAAGAAACATATCAAATAGCTATCACTTGGGCACATGACATGTTTAGTTGAACAAATACTCCTCTAAATTGGACTAGAGACGTTGTAACAGTCCTAGTCCAACTGGTTAACCTTATCATGGTTTTGATCAAAATACAATAGTCTACATATACCCTACCCACCCTACCCAGGAAGGAGAAATTATATTCAATAAAATAATTTAATAAGTCTTAGGATAATCAACCAAAGTCTAACTGCTCACTCTTTTAGAACATGTGGTAACTTCTCATGGTATTATCATATATCTGATTTTCACAAGGTTTTGAATTCGATTCTTCCCTCCTGAATATTTGCAACCCCTCCTCCTCAATAGCACAATTTGCACTATAATTATTTATGCACTTGGCGGTTGTGCACCTTAATTTTAGGTTGTTAATTGATGATTTTAGATTGTTAATTTTGCATTGAGCATTTGAAAATTGAGATTGTTGACGGAGGATGGGACCCAATTGGATTGAATGTGTGATTTTTATTAATTTTTATTGCATTGAGCATTTGAGAATTGAGAATTGAGATTGTTGATGGAGGATGGGACCCAATTGGATTGAGAATTGAGAATTAAGGTGTTGAGGTGTTGAGGTGTCGGTAGGTCACGGACATCCCGTCTGATCGACACCGACACCGAAAAATGTCACATTTTGGCTTTATACTTGTGGACACCTCTTCAAGGGGTGTTCGACACCTCTTCAAGGGGTGATAGACACGGCGTCTGGCATTTAAAAATAAAATCAATGTCTTCGAGCGTGTCCGGAGGTGTCCGACACGTGTCGGTAGGTGTCGGACACGTGTCCGAACGTGTCCGACACGTTTTCGAATGTGTCGATGAGGTGTCGAGGTGTCGGTAGGTCACGGACATCCCGTTCGATCGACACCGACAATGTAAAATGTCACATTTTTTCTTTATACTTGTGGACACCTCTTCAAGAGGGAAGTGTTTGACACCTCTTCAAGGGGTGACGGACACGAGGTCTGGCATTTAAAAAATAAATCAATGACTTCGGACGTGTCCAGAGGTGTCGGACACGTGTCCGGAGGTTTCAAACACGTGTCTGGAGGTGTCCGACACGTTTTCGGATGTGTCGATGAGGTGTCGAGGTGTCGGTAGGTCACGGACATCCCGTCCGATCGACACCGACACCGAAAAATGTCATATTTTGGCTTTATACTTGTGGACACCTCTTCAAAGGGTGACGAACACGATGTCCGGCATTTAAAAAATAAATCAATGACTTCGAACGTGTCCAGAGGTGTCGGACACCATATCGACACCCTTTGTGAGGTATTGGGAACTGAGATTGTTGACTGTGCATTGAGAATTTGAGAATTGAGATTGTTGACGGAGGATGGGACCCAATTGAATTGAGATATTTGTGAATTAGTTGAATGGTTGGTTGTTGAATTTAGGTTAATTAGGTTAACGCGACATTTTTAGCACCCCTTAGAATCTCATCGTGGCTCTAGCACTGGATATAATTAGTCTTAATTAGTCCCGATCAACCCTAATGAACCCAATTAACCCTAATTAGCTCTAACAAGCCTAATTAGTTTTAATTAACCCTAAGAACCCAATGAAAATTAAATTAGCTGTAATTACCCCAAATTGATCCTAATTAACACCAATCAGTCCAAATTAAACCCTAATTAGCCCTAATTACAAAGTATCTTGTAGACTCGTGATTAGATTAATTAAAACCTAAAACCTAACTAAACTCTGATTACGCGCCTAAGTAGTCGTAATTAAGCCTAATAACCCAATTAAGCCTAATTAGCCCTAATTAGGACTAATCAACACTATTCTGCACAATTAAACCCTAATTAGCTCAAAATAACCCTAATTACTCCTAATCAACCCTAATTAGCTATAATTAGTCCAAAGTAATCATCATCAACACTAATTAGCCCTAACATAACCCAATTATGCCTAATTAGGACTAATCAACACGACTCCGCACAATAAAACCCGGCTATTAGCTCAGATTAACCCTAATTACTCCTAATCAATCCTAATTAGCTATAATTAGCCCAAGGTAGTCCTCATTAACACTAATTAGCCCAGATTAGCGTTCAATTACTCGTTGCTTATAAACCCTGCATTCTTTATATTCATTGTTGTTTTGCGAAGTCCATTGGCAACGAGATAGTTCAACTTGTTGCCAACGAATTCTATTTAAAGTGGAATTGGTAACATATGCAACGATCTTTCTGCAATTTGGATATTTCGGAAAGATTCTTACATATATTATCAATTTCTAAACGCATGCTTGCATAAAAATCCTTAGTTCCCGTTCAAAGGTAGTCATTACAAAGTAATGCTTTGTAATGAGCCTTTGGATGTCCAGTTCAGACAATTTGGAAAAGCTACGTGTTTATAAATCAGTGTTTCAACTCATGCTTTGTGTTCTATGTCGTGAATATTTGGTACACGTTCTCATGTGTTTCTCCGGGTGCATACAGATCTGGTGTTCTAACATTCGTCAAACCTTACAAGGCAAGGTTAGATGAATGTTAAAACACCTAATCGATGTCGTGTACTTGGAGAAATGCGGGGAGGTGCTGCCAAATTTTTCGCAGACATAGGACTAAGCATGACTTATTCACTGTTTTATAAACATGTGCTTTTCTGAATGGGATAGGGCCACTACCTATTAAAGAATGGAGGGGAAATACATAGACATGTCGTCACATTCATGCATTCATATTTACATCGACCCTGCCTAATGATTGGTCAAAATTGAAGGTGGTATACAGTACGATAATTCAGTCGTCATGTCGGTCGATCGAAGTTGGATAAAAAGGAAAAATACTGACGATTTTGAGGATCGCGTTGACGAATTTCTCGACTTCGCTTACGCGCATCCTGCACATGTTGACTTTGATAAGATAAGGTGTCTGTGCGGTAGATGTGAGTTGTTGCATTGGAGAAAAACAATTGAAGTAAAATGGCATCTTCGTCGGTACGGTTTTATGGGTGGATACACAAGGTGGTCGCAGCACGGGGAAACGATAGTATTGTCGTCCAACCCGGCTAGTCAAACTGAAGTTAGGGAGGAGGCACGGTATGATTACCGAGATATGATTATGGATGTTGGGCATGCTAATGTTGACTGGGGTAATGACGGTGGTGACGACAGTCCACAACCGCCGAACGAGGGGGCTCATCAGTTTTATGAGTTGTTGAGAGCTGCGGAAGAGCCGCTGTGGGATGGAGCTCCGAAACACACACGGCTTTCTGCAACTAGTAGGTTATTACAGTTGAAATCAGACCACGGGCTAAGCGAGAAAGGTTTTAACGAGTTTGTTACCTTAATCAAAAAAATTCTGCTCGAAAGTGAAAAGCTACCGCCGTCGTACTATGACGCGAAGAAGATGATGAGGAAACTTGGGTTGAGCTATCAGCGGATAGATGCATGCAATAACGATTGTGTATTATTCTGGAAAGAGAATAAGGATTTGTCACGGTATCCAGTATGTGATCATTCAAGGTACAAACCGGACAAAGGGAAGAAGAAAAACATTGCATGAAAGATATTGCGATATTTCCCGGTCACACCACGGCTTCAGAGAATGTACTACTCCTCCAATACGACTGAACATATGAGGGCTCACCGTGAGACTCGTAGCAACGATGCCGATGTGCTGACACACCCAGCTGATGGAGAGGCGTGGAAGGAGTTTGACCGCAGGCATTAAGTCTTTGCTCAGGAAGTTCGGAATGTTAGACTTGGTCTGGCAACCGATGGGTTCAACCCTTTCGGTCAGTCTACCACGCCTTACTCCTGTTGGCCTGTTATTATTGTCCCGTATAACCTTCCACCAGGCATGTGCATGAAGAAGCCGTACATGTTCTTGTCGTTGCTTATTCTGGGGCCGAAGAGTCCTGACAAGGACATAGATGTGTATTTAAGGCCGTTGATTGATGAGTTAAAACAGTTATGGAATCATGGAGTCGAAACATATGATGCATCCCTTAAATAGAATTTTCAGACGAGGGCTGCTTTGATGTGGACTATACATGATTTCCCCGCATTGGGAACGACGTGTGGCTGGAGCACACATGGGAAGCTAGCATGCCCTACTTGTATGGGCATGAACCCCGGTCATACGTTAAAGCACGGTGGAAAGCCCTCGTGGTTCGGATGTCACCACAAGCTTTTGCCACCGGGCCATCAGTTTCGTAGGCAGAAGGATAAATTTGATGGGACAATCGAGCGTGAGGTTGTCACACTGGACTACCCATCTGTTGAAGAAGTGCTCTGCCACCTGGAGGCACTTGATACTGACATACCACACGGCAAGGGTGTGCCAGATCAGAAGATTCCAGGGTACGGGAAAGAGCACAACTGGAGAAAATTTTGTATCTTCTGGGAGTTAGCCTACTGGAGGACTCTCGTTATCCGAAACAACATGGATGTGATGCATATTGAGAAGAAATTTTTTGATAATGTGTTCAACACAGTGATGAATGTCAAGGGCAAATCGAAAGATCACCTTAAAGCGAGAAGGGATCTACAACAGTTGGGTGTACGCCGTGAATTGCATCCTCGGACAGTCAGTGGGAGGACGATACTTCCGAAAGCACCTTACTGTCTAGACAAGAAACAAGTGGAGAAGGTCTGTCAGTGGGTTAAGAATTTGAAGCTTCCGGATGGGTTTGCGTCCAACATATCTCGTTGTTGCAATGTATCGGAATGCAAGTTCCAAGGGATGAAGAGTCACGACTGCCACGTATTCATGGAGAGATTCATTCCTATTGCCTTCCGGGGACTGTTGCCACGGGTTGTTTGCGAGACTTTGACTGAATTATCTCATTTCTTTCGAGATATATGTTCTTCTACGATCCGGGTGAGTAACATGGAAGTGCTTGAGAAGAACATTGTGGTGACTATTTGCAAGCTGGAGAAAATCTTCCCACCTTCGTTCTTTGATTCAATGGAGCATCTGCCTGTTCACTTGGCATATGAAGCTAAGATGGGTGGACCCGTGCAATATCGGTGGATGTATCCCTTCGAGAGGTAATCTTTAAATTGTTACAGTTGTTCGTTTACACTTAATACGACACCTGTTATCATTGATATTCCACCTAACTCGATTCGCTAAACTTCTAGGTTCATGTTCCATTTAAAGAAAAAAGTTCGCAATAAGGCTCGGGTTGAGGGCTCAATTGCGGAGGCTTACGTAATGGAAGAACTTGTAAACTTTTGTAGTCAATATTTCGGGCCTGATGTTGGTACAAGGTTAAATCAACTAGGCCGAAATGACCCCGGATCAAGCACAAATTTGGAAGGGCAATTGTCAATATTCAAGCAGTCAGGTAGTCCGTTCGGCCGAACGTATACTCGATGGCTAACGGATGAAGAGTACAGTGCTGTAACAATATATGTCCTTCTAAATTGTGATGCAGTTTCGGCACTCGTTGAGTAAGTTAAAGTCTTAATTCACTTACATTCTTGTACATAATTGAAAGTGTGTGTTAAGCGAGTCAACTATATTGGTTTGCAGTGAGTTCGATGCGGAATCTTTAATCACTGATCCCGCTGGACTTGAATCTCATCGGAAATCACAATTTGTACAGTGGTTCAAAAGGCGTGTAAGATTGTTTAACGAAATTATATTATGTGTTATATACAGTTCTGTGGCCAATTAGTATACTGATTTATCCTTAATTTTTACCGTCATCTACAATAGGTTCAGTCAATGGATAGACCAGTGGCCTCCTGCTTGAAATTACTAGCCGAAGGCCCTAACAAACAAACATCCTGTTACGGAGGCTATATCATCAACGGGTTTAGGTTTAACGTAAAAGATGATGACCGAACAAAACAAACCCAAAACAGTGGAGTATTGGTCAACGGCGACTGTTATGCCGAGAATTGCATGGACTTTTACGGAGAGCTAGATGAGATTGTTGAGCTAACATATCTGGGTTCCCAAAACCGCCTGGTAATGTTCAAGTGTACGTGGTTCGATGTCACATGCAGTAGAGGAATCCGTGTTAGCTCTCAAGGGATTGTAGATGTCAATGTCAAGTCAAGACTTGCATCAGACGAGCCCTTTGTGTTTGCTAGTCAAGCTGTACAAGTCTTTTACGCGGAGGACGTCGCCAATCCCAAATCTCATTGGTATACAATTATTAAGTCCAAGAAATTGCCCGTGACATATGACAGTGAGCTAGACTCCTTTCAAGCCGACCAACCACCTGTCTTGTTCCCTGTTGAGGTCAACAACGAGGAGGACGATCTTCCTCTTCCAACAACACTTCATGAAGGAGAAGAAGTCGTAGATGATGACGCGGAAGACGTGGAAAGTGTTGGAGATGATGTGACCGAGTCTACTGATGAAGAGGATGAATTAGAAGATGAAGAGGACGACGAGTCCCACGAAGAAGAGGACGACGAAGAAAGTGATGAAGATGATGATGATTCTCAAACTGAAAATGATTGAGTTGTAATGTTGTAACAAACCGGGGAAAAAATGTAGTAACATTTTAGAACTTGGTTCATATTGATGTGTTTTTGCACCTCCGTTCATATATATATATAGTGCCGATGATGATTTCTGCCAAATTATTGTTTTTAATGTGTTCATGTATTTGTAATTTATCTATACGAAGTCAGATTCGTGGCTGGGTTGGACGCCAAGCTACTTCCTCCCCGGTGGGACCTACCTCGTCATTGCCCACTGATGACGAGGCACAGAGTGATCGCGGACAGCAGATGGGGCCCCACCCTCATTCCCAGCCCCAGCCGTCGCCGTCGCCCCAGCCCGACGCAGATTCATCCCACACGCGCGTTGATTCTCCTTCTTCCGTGGGTTCTACCACAGGTATAGTTGATAACGGTGTTTAGTACATTTTCGCTAGCCTTATATTTAAAGTATATTTGAACTGTATTAATGTCTGTGTTTTGTAGGATCTCGACGAGGCCGTGGTCCGACACGCGGGGTACGCATCGACCCCCAGCGTAAACAGAGAGTTACGCTCACCCCGGAGGGCCTGTAAGTAAAAAAAAAATCACATCATGCATGCCTTATATTTAAAATTTTGGGGTGTTAATTTATATTTGAACTGTATTAATTTATTTATTTACTTCTTTGGCAGGATCCTGGAGAATCAGGCGAGGACGAAGATCGGCGTTCTTGTGAAGGGCCGATTCTTCGAGCCACGCCTGTACTGGAAGGACTGGGATGTCGCTGCGAGGGAGTCCCTATGGGAGGAGTGGCTGGTACGGTGAAGTATTTTTTTCAGCGATAGTATTTGTTTAATTAGAGTTTGTTTTCTGTAATTAATTTTTGTTATTGAATGCCTTACATGAGGGGTTCACGTTTGACTCGCCTGAGCAGCAGGCACTGGGGCAGCAGGCCTTCTTTGCTTACATCGGCAAGAATTACCGCCGATGGCTCCACGACGCAAGGGACCGGGCGAAGAAGATGCTGCCCGAGGGTGCCCCGATGACGGAGATGACGAGATATCCCCCACATTGGATATCTCCGACTGTATGGACGGCGATGATAGATCGGTGGGCTGCGGATCCAGGTTGGGACGCCAAGAGTAAGAGCGGGGCGGAGAACAGACAGAACAGAGATCCGACGCACACGGGGGGGTCGGTGCCACACGACATCGTCCGACACAAGAATGCGGTCGAGCACCCGGATCTGGAGGAGGATGAGGTCGTAGCTCTGACGTATAGTCAGACGCACGTGCGGAAGAAGGACAAGGACGAGGCGCACCGGGCGGGCGACTATATTTCAGATATTGCCCGGCGTATCGATGTGAGTCAATTTGTTTTAGTTGTTAATTTTTTGTCTTTCTATCCTCAATATCTGTTGCGTTAATTAATGCCCTAACATATCTTTATATCACTGTTTTTGCAGGCCTCGTATGAACAGCTTAGGGGGTCCGAGGAGCAGTCCGGACAGCCATCAGCGTCCACTAGTACGGCTGCGAGTACTGGGGCGTTGAAGCGATGGCTGGATACGCCGGAGGTCGTCAATCGGCCGAAAGGCCGCATACGCGGCCTGCCTAGTCGGACTGCTCGTGCCGTGATAGGAGCGTCCTCACCCCCCGCTGCCCCTCCACAGACACCGGCTCCTCGGCATCCGTTGGACGACGATGAGATCGCGCGCATTGCTACGGTGGTGTTGAGGATGATCAGGGAGCAGGATCAGCAGGGTACCGCAGCTGGACATGTCGAGCCGGCCCCGAATCAGCAGGATCCAGATCCGGGACTCGGCAACCCCTGATGAGCTCCTTCTCGTGCCCGGTCCCAGCTCCCCCCCGGCCCCCGCGCCTGGCTTGTACTCTTCTCCCCTCCTCTAAACGGCATTATCCGGTTCCCAGCTTGTACATAATGAGTCCTTTTTATGATTAATTATATATATTTCTTTGTTTATTGATTATTGCGGTTGTTGTTAAGGATTGATTTTTTTATTACAGGTTTGGGCAATAGAAAAATAAAAAAAAATTAAATTAAAATACTTAAAATTTATTACTATCAGTTTTTAGCGACGAATTATTCCGTCGCTAAATGTCTTATTTATTCCGTCGCTAATGTTAAAAAAAGAAATTAAATTAAAATACTTAAAATTTATTAGAGATGGATATTCCGTCGCTAATTAATAAATAAATCCGTCGCAAATTTCACGTTCGGAATGTGAAAATTTTGGAAATCAAATGTCTTACAGGGTTTGTAGCAACTTATTCAACATCAATACAAGATGTTTCCCTTATGAAAGGTGGCACCATGGCTTCTATACCATAAAGTATAAAGAATTTCGTCACTTAAATAACTGACACAAATGTTGGAGATCAAATCAGATTAATGGCAATCCTAGTGCACCCTACTGACAAAGATGTGTGCCCTTCATATGGCTTGGTAGATAGACTCGAAGAGTTTTTGGTAAACCGACGAACTTATATTAAAAGAGAATCAAAGAGTTACATTGTTCCGATCTTCTTCCAAATTAAACAAAAGTGGGGAAGATGATGGAACAAAACCAGAGTGATTACAAAAGAATGCATCGGCCGCAAGATTGTGAGCCGCACAGTTTGCGAGTCTAGGTGAGAATTCAGCTTTCCAACCTGAAAATTTGGTTAAGAGGAGTCTAGCCTGCAAAATAAATGATCTGATCCTCCAGCCAGGGGACAAAGAGTCATCACGTAGAAGATCAGTGATATCTACTGCATCTCCAGTCAACAGAACAAAAAATTTCCCCTGGGAAAGAGCCGTTGAAATGGCTAGAAGAGCCGCATAGGCTTCAGCTACTTCAGGATGACTAGTATCAATCATTGCTGTGCACCCAAATTCGAAAACTCCTGCCGAGTTCCTGCATACTATAGCCGCACAAGCTCTGGGGCCTCTAAGAGCCGCATCAAAGTTGAGTTTGGACCATCCAGGGAGAGGGGGGGACCAAATTATGGGGATTTGATGGGTTATAGATGGGCGCTGAGTGAGCTCCAGGAAAGCTTTGGTAGAAGAGTTGATGGATTCAGCCATCTTGGAGTGATTGAAGGGCCTGCCTTGGTGTACCAGTAGGTTCCTACCATACCAAACCGTGTCCAACAGGTAAACTGCATAGGTGGTGTATATGGCTTTAGCTTCAGAGTCTCCAGGAGGGTTTAGAATGGTTCCCAACCATTCTATATGTGAATTTGCACCAAAAGGTGGTCTACAATCAAACAAAGATGCTGCCCAAATCAATCTTGTCTTACTGCATTCAAGAAAAAGATGTGTAGACGTCTCTATACTTGATTCACATAGCGGGCATCGGTCATCAATGTCTAGGATCAAGTTAGCTAAACTTGCTCTTGTTGGGAGGATATTCCAGGCTATTCTCCAGATCATGACTTTGTGTCTTTCTCGAATCTTGGCATGCCACAAATTCTTCCAGAAATCAGGTGGAAAATTCGGGTTTGGTCCAAACTTGTGCTTGTAAGCTGTGAGATATGCAGACTTGGTTGTGAAATTACCTTTCTGGTTTGGGGTCCAAGCTAAAAGGTCTTGGATTTGAGTTGGTGGAATTCTGATTTTCTGAATAGCCTCTGCCGTCACAGCATCAAACACACGGTGGAGTTTAGGGACATCCCAGATTTGAGTATCTTGAAGGAAAAGATCGGCAACCAAGTTAATAGCTAGATGATCGGACCGAGCTTTAGCTGGTATGAAGCCATCTTCTGTTGGTATCCATCGATCCTTCCATACATTCGTAGTCTTTCCATCTCCTACTAACACGCCTATACCTTTCTCGAGAA